>LR749535.1:798081-1002443 GCA_902729485.2 Mus minutoides
ACATATATATACACATATATGTGCACATATATGTAACCAATAACATTTAAAATTTTAATGTATAAACATTTAAATAAAGCAATGAAGCTCTGAATATGCAGAGCTTATTTAATAACAAATGAAATATTGCGGCCTCGCTCCAATAAGTTCTGTGTTCCAGTCTGTAGTCCCAGTAAAGAATCAAAGTGCATACTTTTGAATGACAATGCCCTTTGCTTCTTGTTCTGCACAAATAAAGACTCATAGTGCTTTAATGTTTATAAGAAGGCTTAGTTGCCTGTGCTTCATAATGACACTTTAGTGATCAATGAGACTCCAAACTCTTCATATTACCCACACTTGCAATGTGTGTGGTCTATTCCTCTCTATTTTCAATGTGCATATCTCTTTAGAAAAGCAAAATAAAGCAATGTTAAAAACACAAATTAAGGCAGACCCTAGGATCTGGGGCATTTTTCGGTGTTATATTGGACCATATTTCAAGGGAAGACCATGCTTCAGGCTCCGAATAAAGTCAAGTAATGGAAAGGCCAGAGCCACATCACGTTCTCCTGGTGGTCTCAAGTAAGGATTAAACAAGTTAGAAGACAATGGACATCCACAGAGACTCTCATAATTAGAAGATTTCTCTTCCAGGGATCTGCCCAAGGAAACTTCACAAACAATTGAAAATCTTCTACCTCCTCCCAGTCCACTGCCTGCAGAATTGCCACAGCACATGCGTATACAGTGTTGCTAACGAGCCCTGGTGTTCACGGAACTCTGAGTTTCCTGTCTTCAGGGACGGCCTGGATGAGAGACGAAACTGGTTCTCAGGTTTTCATGAATGACTTCGGTCTCATGGTTACAAGAGAAAGCCAAATCAAGTTGCTAACTGCACAGCTATTGATAATGGGGGAGGGGCTTCTGCTTGAGTATGTTTTTTCACCTCTGTTCTTTTATTTGACCTGGGTTATTGATGTGTGTGTGTGTGTGTGTGTGTGTGTGTGTGTTTGTATGTGAGTATGTGTGTGTACATGTGTGTGTATGTGTGTGTATGTATGTATATGTGTGTATGTGTCTATGTGTGTGTATGTGTGTGTATGTGTTTGTGTGTATGTGTGTATACATACACATATATGCATATATATGTATGATACATATACATACATATATATTAGTGATTGTTTCATCCTTGCCAACAAAATATCTGTAAAAGTCAACTTGGAGGAAGAAAAGTTTACTTTGGCTCAAGATTTCATAGGTGTTTGTCAATGGTCATGTGACTCCATTGCATCTGGGCTCATGGTGAGGGAGAACATCAAGGAAGGGAGTATGTGCTGGAGCAAAGCCACTCATGGCAGGACTGAGGGAGTGAGGGAGGTACGGAGGGAAGGAGGGACGGAGGGAGGGAGGGACAGAGAGAGATGAGATGAGAAGTATGTCCAGGGGCAGGGGCAGGGGCAGGGGCAGGGGCAGGGGCAGGGGCAGGGGCAGGGGCAGAGGCAGAGGCAGAGGCAGAGGCAGAGGCAGAGGCAGAGGCAGAGGCAGAGGCAGAGGCAGAGGCAGAGGCAGAGGCAAAATGGGGATAGCATGACAAAGAGAGAGGAGGAGGAAAGGAAGAGGCAGGGATAGGAGGGGGGGGCATAAACATGTTCTCTTCAAAGACACATTAAAGACACATTCTGTATCCTGCTGAGTCACCTCTTCAAACCTGCCTAAGCTTTTAACAGCTCCTTAGCCTTCCTTCCAATTTGCCTGGAGGGGCATCCTATATTCAGATTATAACTGTATATTTAATGTATTTTTTAATCAATTAAGGCTTCTCTTTGCTCTTCTCAGAAAAAAAGGTGTGTTTCATTTTTCTACTATACTCTAGTCTAAAAAACAGTTAAATAAATATATCATATTCATATATCATATATCATATTTCATATCATACATCAATGTCAGTAACGGGGCTAAATGTATACCTGGATGACAGGGTATTTCAAAGAGGAGTGGTCTTTTTCTCACGCCCCTTTCACCTTCTCATTTGTAGATTGAAAGTTTAAAATAAAAAAGAGAATATTCTTAATACTTTGACATTGTTTTTAGGAAGTTTCTTACAATGTTTTATCCTCTCTCTCTCCCCTTGCTCACTTTTCCTTTTTATTTTCTTTTTTGCTTATAAATATTTATTAAGCACTTGTGTTGTTCTTTGACGGATACTCGTTGAGAAATTAGATTAGGAAAATGTGGAAAGGCCTGGTACTCTTATACAGACTACAGAATAGACCCAATATGTAAAGAAATAAATATACAAATAATCAAAGAAGACAAGGTAGGAGAGCAAGTGTGCTACCTGGGTGTTTAAGGAGAGCATGGCTTTCAAATGCCTTAAGGGAATTTCCATAAGCCATTACTGGTGATCTGGTGGGGCTATATGTTCTCCTTATAGAGTGAAGTTAAACCTGGGTTCAGCAACATTCATAAATAAATAAGTAAATAAATAAATAAATAGATTTGTGCAAAAGCTATGTCATAACACTAAAAATTTTAGAAAGTTGTCCCCCTATTCCAAGCAGTGAGTGTTTCTTCCAGCTGGGAAATAACAAAACAAAAACAAATTTAAAACACTAAGATTAAGAGATTAAGATAGAAATGGAGAGATGGCTCAGTGGTTCAGAGCACTGCCTGACTCTTCCAGAGGTCCTGAGTTCAAGTCCCAGCAACCACGTGGTGACTCACAACCATCTATAATGTGATATTATGTCCTCTTCTGGCATGCAGGTGTACATGCAGATAGAGAACTCCTATAAATAAAATAAATATATAAACCTAGAGAGAGAGAGGGAGAGAGAGAGAGAGAGAGAGGGGGGGGGAAATTAAGATAGCTCCCCTTCCCTTTTCTTCTTCCAACTCATATCTCTTCATCCCCTTTCAAATTCATGCCTCCTTTTCTTAATTGTCATTGTTACGCATACACACACACACACACATACATACACACACACGCACATACGCATAAATACACTTTGTTGGTTTTTTTGTTTTGTTTTGTTTTTTTAGTGTTGTCTTATCTATATGATTTTAGGGTTGACCAATTAGGGCTCATTCCTAAGGAAGACTAATTCTCCTCCTCTTGTCCTGAGTTACTTGTAGTTCTTTATCTAGAGATGGAGACCCAGAGATGTGCCCCTTTCATTAACATGTCTACCGGTGTCAATGAGCTTGTCTTGTGTAGGCAGCCAGATTGTTAAGGTATCCATAAGTTAAGCTTATGAGCCGTTGTTAGCTGGTCATTGGCTCTTAGGAACTTTCTGTCCATTTCTTCAGCAATGTATGCTGACCCTTCAGTGTCAGACTCTGTTGTGCATGTTTCATCAAGGGCTGGGCACACCATGATGGGCTATTCTTTGCATTTTGACCAGTTTTGGGTCTCTGTAAAGATTTATGTCTGCTGCATAAAGACACTTCATTGAATACAAGTTCTTACTATATAACCCTGGTTGGCCTAGAACTCTCTATATAGACTAGGCTGGACATGTCTCTATGTAGACCAGGTTGGCTTTGAACTCATAACAACCCCCCTGCCTCTGCTTAGATTAAAGGCATATGCCACCATGCCTTGCTTAAAAAAATAAACAACCGACGTGTTGTCTGGGAATTCAACCTGAGTCATCTGCTTGGAGGCCAGCTATGCTTACCACTCACTACACCATCAATAAACATTCATTTCTTAAAGATTGGGATTAGTGTTGGTAATAGTGGGTAATAGAAAAAAAATGCTAGCAAACAGGCAAAGCCATAAAATGCTGCATATACATCAAAAGAGAAGATTATTCTCTGAATAAAAGATATAAGGTGGCACAGTAAGGACTGTCCTTAGAAAGGCTGTGATGGGATTACATGGTTTCTTATTAACTGCTTTTTATCATGGTGCTTCTAGAACTTGGAGTCTAGCATCTATCGTATTTGATGTAAACGTGTAACAACGATGTGTTTACAGAGATCCTCTTCATTCTAATCTGGAGATCTTCCCAAGATTCAGGACTGATTCTCCTTTATTAAAAATGATATAATCCAGTTGCATCTCACAACAATGACTAACCCTCACTATGAGCTAGAGTGTCAGGTATAGCAGAAAGGCAGCAGTGCAAGTCAAGCAAAGCTGCAAAGGTTTCCTTCCGGGGAGCATGGGAAAGACAGATCAATGATCAAATACGCTTTAGGGGTAAGGGAAGTACAATTTCAATAGGAAAAAAAAATCTCACTTTTAAGAAGGCATTAGTGCTCAGTCTTGAGAGGGAAGGAAAACCAATTCTGAGGCTTTCTGGCCAACATATCACAGGCTTGCAAGATGGTTGTAATTAGGAACACAAAGAGAATGTATCAGAGAGATAGTGTGATGTTTGGTAAGAGTCTAGGTAGATCCTATAGGCTATATTAATCCTACAGGCAGATTAAGGATTCTGTACTGATGAGATGTAAAAAGGAAATTGATTTAATGTCAGTTTCAGAAGAATTAACCTGTGTAGAGAGCAGCCACAACTCTAAGTGGAGCTCCTGAGAACTCTCTCTTATACACGCGTGAACACATGCATAACACACACACATGTGCACAGAGAAGACCACTGGAATCTAGAATAATAAAACCCAAGCACATGGGTAACATCTGCAACTAAGGGAGAGGACGAGGTTTTCATATAAATCATAGTATGAGTAAGTGCATAAACTATATTTACAAGAAGATCCATAGAACATCAGTAACTACTGAAAAAAAAAAAAAAAAGAAGCCTATTCACAAAACCTCACACTTAGAAAATGCTTTCAGTGGATGGTACAATAGGTCAGTCTGAGGTAGACAGCTAAATCAGAAAGTGGCTTCACCCAGCTCCTACTCAGGGATAAGTATGAGTTTGTTAGAGACAGACCTCTGGGGAGCTTGAGCATACTAGCATTCATCTGAGGAGTTACATACCTGAGATCATACTCTTTGCAATGAGAAGCTCCTGAGTATCTGAGTCTAAGGCAAACAGGGGCAGTGGAAGAGATGAACAACCCAAAGCTCAGAAGGTCAGAGTTTCCAAGATACCTTCAAACTCTTCAAGATAACTGGAGAGGCATCAATGAGACGTAAATGCTATCCAGCCCACTCTTTCCTTTGAGGAGAATGAACGCTCATTTCACTTAAGCAGACAATGCACGAAGACATAATATGGCTTAGAGAGAGGGGGCTGACTTTTTTAGACTGGAAAGTTCTGTCTCCAGTTGGCAGCGTTCACAGAAAAGTACAGAGAGTATTGCGAAACACCATGATTCAGATTTTTACCGTACATTTTCCCTCCATGAGGGACCAGAGACTGTTGAAGAAATGCCTATTCTAGTTCTATGGAAGGACAAAGAAATATGAAAGATTTGTCATATAGGAAACTTGAAGAAATTAAAATACATTAGTCTTGTGTCAAAATGACTTAAAAGGCAATTCTGTGAGGTCCTACTGGCTAACTCCATGAGAGTTTGAACATCAATAAGAATAATGACACCGATAACAGCCAATATGCTGTAACTCCTGACTTCATAAGGATTTTTTTTAAATCACTAGAAAATTTAAAACTTGCTGAGAGCCCAGAGATTGTTGGAAATGTCAGTGGTTACACAGAGACTGTAATGAAGATTGTGTGAGTAAGTGAAACAATACATTGTGCATTTTAACTTTGCTCTGTAGCCTGCTGAGTGTTGACCACCTAATGAGACAAAATTTCCCTTTGTAGAGAGGTATGGCAGTTGATAAATGAACACAAATTACAATGTGGCCTGAAATAAAATGTGAATTGAAGCTGATTTATAATGTTACAGAAAATAAAAAATAAAAAAAAAACCACAGACAAATGGCTTTTTGTGCTGCCTCAATGGAAATGCACCATCTATAAGTCATTCTTGCTCAAATTGCAAAGTTTTATTATTTTAAACATCTGTATCTAACTACAAATGCAAGGGAAATTCTAGGTTGAGGGGATTTCTGTACCCTATCACAGAAATGTAAATGAAGAGCTCCAGAGTGTGGTAAACTTTAGTACACAATAGCCCCAACCCCTTTAAGGTACACCGTGAAGACTAATTAACAGAAAAGCTCAGCAGTACATCAAGACAAGATGACATAAAGACATTACTGCAGTCCTAATCAGAGCCATGATTCATACACCCTTATGTATGCTCTCATGTAGGAAAATGTTTGTATAAACATGCAGGCACAACCATATGCACACATACACATGCCAAGGAATGGTGCCAAGGAATTATTTATACAAGGAATTATTTTATTGAAAATATTATCACAATATTATGGAGAGACACAACAAAACAAATAAACAAAAGTCAAACTGAGGGCTAGAGAGATGGTTCAGAGGTTAAGCGTAAATGCTGCTCTTCCAGAGGACTCAAGTTCGAGTCCCATGTCAGGAGGTTCATACTGCCTGTAAATCTAGTTCATGACTTCTTGTAACTCTAGTTTCATAGAGATCCAAAACCTCTGTCCTCTGTGGGAAATTCACTCTTGTGCACTCTCACAGAGAGACCACACACACACACACACACACACACACACACACACAATTTATAATTATAAAATTAAATCTTTAAAAATGATATAAAAACTCTTCAACAATTAGAGACACAGTCCAAAAATATTTCTAGATGGAAGGACATGGTATGAAGTAAGAAAATTGCTGGTCAGGAGTGGGTAGGTTGGGGAGTAGGGCAGGGGGAGGGTATAAGGGACTTTTGGGAAAGCATTTGAAATGTAAATGAAGAAAACATCTAATAAAAAATTGTTAAAAAAATCTAACAGAGAATGACAATTGTACTTAAGTAATTCAAGCATAGCTTGATCAAGGTAGTTATAACTTGAGAATCTAATATACAAAATCCTGGCAAATATTCCACCTAAATTATTGGATAACAGTGTTCACGTTGCATGTTCCAATTGTTCTCTGTTGAAGGCCATAGTACTGTGCTCTGTAACTGATATTCTGACATACCTATTTCTGGTTAAGAAATGGGGACTGGTTAAAGATTTTCACAGCATAAAAGTGATTATAACTGATATAGAACAGCACTGAGCACACCCAATCAAAGTGTTCGCTTCACTTGATTTTGCATTTGAAATCTGCTAACATATAAAGTCTTCCCATATTTAAACCACAAAGCTTCATTCTGCCTACTGGATGAAATACATGCACAGAAAGAAGATGGGGGTGGGGCAGTTAGTTAAAGGAGTTCACTGTGACTCACACCAAAGAGATTCTAGAACTGTTAGTGAGAAGCCACAAGTTCTGGAAATATTTTACACATAGCACTAATAGGGTGTGATGTTTAAGATATGCAGAGACAGAGAAAGAGACAGAGACACAGAAACAGAGAGAGACACAGAGAGAGGAGAGACAAAGAGACAGATGACAGACAAGAGTTTGTGATCTGAAAGTGGAGACAGTTTCTATCCACCAAACTTTGAAAAGTAAAGGCAGAAAGGGAATGAGATGTGGGAAAGATGAAGAGATGCTGAGAGATGCAAGTGTCAGATGCAGGTGTCAGGTGACCAATGGAAATGCAGACTGAAGAGGTCTGGACTGACTGTTCCAGCATCATAACATAAGGCTCTTTCTTCCCCTGTATGATCCATAATAACCAGATATATTGGCTGCATTTGCTGGGGACTCAAAACTTTACACATATTTTGTTGCCTAGTAAAGACAAGGCCAAAGAAATGATCAACACTTCTCTTCTCTTGTTATCCAGTACATTCACTGTCATTTGGGATTCTGCGGATAAGTCGCACAATGTATTTTGACAACAATAAGTATTTTTTAATATGAAAAGAAGCAACATCAGAGAGTAGCTGAATATTGAGTAGAAACATTGACACTAAGAACTCAGAGCGTCCAGCTTGCCAACATCTGTCTGTTGTAAATAAGCTTGTTCAGTGTACTGGCTGGTTGTGTGTGTCAATGTGACACAAGCTGGAGTTATCACAGAGAAAGGAGCCTCCATTGAGGAAATGCCTCCATGAGATCCAGCTATAAGGCATTTTCTCAATTAGTGATCAAGGGAGGAGGACCTAGCCTATTGTGGTTGGTGCCATCCCTGGGCTGGTAGTCTTGGGTTCTATAAGAAGGCAAACTGAGCAAGCCAGTAAGCAGCACCCCTCCATGGCCTCTGCTTCAGCTCCTGCCTCCAGCTTCCTGCCCTATGTGAGTTCCTGTCCTGACTTCCTTTGGTGATAAACAGCAATTTGGAAGTATAAGCTGAATAAACCCTTTCCTCCCCAACTTGCTTCTTGGTCATGATGAAAATTTGTGCAGAAATGCACACCCTGCATAAGACACTCAGATTTCATAAAACTAGATAAAGACACACTTAACAATAAGTTAAACATTGGTATTTGTTGACTAAAGTCATGCCTTCTTTTGTGTCCATATTTTAAGAATACTTTTAAAAAAAGAAACCCTACCTTTGTTATTTTATCTTTGAAGTACTAACCTACCTCAGACAGCCTGCTCACTCTAAGAGTGTAAAGGACATCAAGAGAACAGTGATACAATCCAATATTTAGAAATACAGTGCCCACAGTAATTAATTTTATTTGAGGTATTTGCTTTTCTCTGCACCTGACAGAGGTATGCATTGTCTTAGTTTCAGGTATAGCACAGTAGAATCTGCAACCTGGTCCAAAATGATATAAAACAAGCATACTTTAAAAATATTATATAACTTCATCATCGTCTTCAGCACCATGTAATCTGCTAGCAAGTAGCTTCTTTGCTTACTGCCAATTCTTCTGCCCTGCATACTATTACCTTTTTTGGTAGAATTAAAAGGTCCTCTTTGCCCTGCTCTCCTTCCTCTTCAAGTTGTATTGATTCCCTTAATTATTACACATTACCTTACTGTTATCCATATTATTTCCTCTTGCAAACTTGATTTAATACTTTTTAAAAGTTTAGGTGCTCTCTCTTCTTAACATATATGCCTCCTTTATAGTCTTTGTCTTGCTTACTTGAACATTTCTCCAGTTTCGGAAACCAAAGTTTCTTTAACAAAGAGCTCATGATTGTTGCTCTTAATTATATAAAATGTGATATGACTTAAATACTAATTCTCTGCACACCTTTCTCTATCCCCACTACATGAAAATTTGATATTATCATCTACATTATGTGCCGAGTGAATTTATCCCAACAACCACAATTATGATTTATTATAGCCAACATTTATAGCAGTGGTGCTAAACCTGTGGATCAGAACCCCCATGGGGTCCACATATTAGATATTTATTTACATTATAATTCATATGGTAGCAAAATTATAGTTATGAAGTAGCAATGAAATAAATCACAACGCGAACTGTGTTAAAGGTTCTCAGCATTAGGAAGGTTGAGAACTACTGATTTATAGAATATTTATTAGGTATAAATATATTCCATATGCTAAAACTCATTGCCCCCTTAGCACAAACATATGGGCTAAGTATTTAGACTAATCATGTCAAGGTTCCTATTCACACTGGGATATTTGACATTGTAGCTACAAAGGCGCTGGAAGAGGAGACACACAGCGCAGGAGTTAGTTATTGCTTTTGGTTGGAAGCATTAACAAAGTTTTTCTGCATCCAATTGATCTTTTATATGTGAGCAGGAGCAGAATGTGCATGGTGAGAATCCTCTTCTGTTGAGACACAATGGCCTTTGAACAAGAACTAGCCTTGGCCCACTTCAGTGTTCTGTGCAGTAATCTTCCACTGTGCAGAGATGATGCACTATACGTAAGGTTCGATGAACTTGGGCTGTTGGAAAATTTGGAGTTCAGCTATGTTCCATATAAAATACTCTCACTGGGCTCTTTGTTGAATATAAACAGAACTGCAAGCAGAGACTGACCTCCTTAACAGCTCTTTCTCTGGCTTATCTGGAATGGAAAATACGGAGCTCTGAAGTGAATGGCGCTGAACATGAGAAAGAAGATTTGATTTCTTGATGTCACCAGAAGTGAAAGTGAAGGGCATATTTTTAACCTGACTTGGGCAAACTTATCAGATAAGCAAACTCCATTTGAAAGAGTCTCTAAAGCAGGATCTACTTCACATGGGAAAACTGTGTGACATTGTCAAACCCTGTAACCCAAAGTCTGGTGTTTGTCAGTTCTCTTCTTTCATTGAGACTGAAGTCCATGACCATTTTTTTTTTCCTATCCTTAGTTGGAAACACACTAGGTACTTCTGAGGTGAATGGAATGATGACCGACCAAGAACAAGAGTATACACACACACACACACACACACACACACACACACACTGAGCACAAGCTTTGCCCTGGGTTTCCTTCCACTCTGGGTTACACCAAATGAGGTGATTAAAGATCAAAATTAATATAAGTAAATATATAAGTAAGCATATAAGTAAGCAAAAGCAATAACTAAGCAATATAAGTGAGCATCACAGTAGATACTGAGGAAATATTTTAAAATCTGTACTCCATCAAACTGGAAAACATAAAAGAAATGGATATATTTCTTGATATATACAATCTACCAATGTTAAATCTAGAGCAGGTATTTAATAGTTCCATAACCTCAAGTGAAATGGATGCAGAAACAAACAAAGAAGCAAACCAGAGGCACATTGAATTAGTGCAGAATTCTACTACACCTTCAAATAAGAATTAATGTCAACACACTTCAAATTATTCTTTAAAATAGAAACTAAAGGCACATTTCTATTTTATTTTAGCAGGGCCAGGATTTCTATGATATCTAAACCACAAAAAGACCCAACAAAGAAATAAAATTTCAGATCAATTTCACATATGAACATTGGGTTAAAATTCTCAATGAAATATTTGAAAACTGAACTCAGGCACACTTAAAAAAAAGATTATATACCATAATAAAGTATACTTCATCTTAAAGATGCAGGAATGGTTTAACATACATAAATAAATACATGTAATCCACCACATAGACAAACTAAATGACAAACACCACCTGACTATCTCATTATATGTGGAAAAGACTTTTGACAAAGTCCAACACCTCTTCGTGATAAAAATTTTGGAGAAATTAGTGATACAGGGACATACATCCACATAATAAATGTGATTTACAGCAAGTTCAGAGCCAGCATAAACTTAAACAGAGAAATCTCAAAGCATTTCTACTAGAACCAAGAGCAAGACAAGGATGTCCATTCTCTCCATAGGTATTTAATATCTTACTTGAAAGACCTTCAATACTCCACCAGGAAACATCTATAGCTGACAAATGTTTCTAATAAAGTACAAGCATACAAATTAATACACAAAAATCAAGTCTTCTTATATACAAATGGCAGGCTGAGAAAGAAATCAGGGAACAGTATCTTTCACAATAACCTCAAAAAAATCACTGAATAACTCCAGCCAAACAACTGAGAAACTTGTAAATATAATACAGTGAAGGAAGAAGACAAGAGAAAATGAAAAGGTTTCCCAGGCTTATGGATCAATAGGATTAATATAGTGAAAATGACCATCCCACAAAATCAATCTACAGATACAGTACAATCCCTATCAAAATTCCAGCACAACTTTTCACAGAGATTGAAAATCCAACCCCCAACTTCATATGGAAACACGCACACACACACACACACACACACACACACACACACACACACACACCCCTCAGGATAGCTAAAATAAACTGGGTAAAAAGAACTGCTATAAGTCTTAACATCCACAATTTCAAGTTTTACTACATATAACAAACATTATAGTAATAAAAACAGCATGGTATTAGCTTAAAAATAAGTATGCTGACCAGTAAAATTGAAATGAAAACCCAGATATTAATCTACATACCTCTTAACACCTGATTTTTTTTCATAGAAGTGAGAAATAAATACTGGAAAATGGGCACCATCTTTAGTATATGGTTTAGTATATGTTTTAATTGGGAGGATGAGTATAGAAGAATGCAAAGAGAGCCATATTTTTTACCCTGCACAAAAATGGATTCCATATACATCAAGGACTTCAATATACCATATCTTGAATCTTATGGAAGAGAAAGTGTGGGAGATTCTTGAACTCATTGGCACAGAAAAAAACACTTTCTGAATAGAACATTGATACTGAACTTTCATTTTCCAAAGAAGCAGAGGGGTTCTCAAAGTGGGCATAAAGGTTTTACTATATGTATCACTACATGGCAGTTCTTCAGGAAGCTGAGATAAGACCTGCTTCAAGACCTAGCTATATTACTCTTGAGAATATACCCAAAGGGTGTTTCATCTCACTACAGAGATATTTGGCTCATCCTTATTCATTGCTGCTCTACTCATAATAGCCAAAACTTGGAAACCTCTTAGATGTTTATCATATATAAATCTATTACTGTAGAGGTTTCTTACAATATATACATATATGGAAATAATTTATACATAGTAACCAAATAGTAGGGATATAATGACCAGTAGGCTTCTTTCTCTATCAAGTGAAACTTCCAGTGCTAAGAATTGATTCTATCTAGTTGAGACATGGTCCAAAGAAACCATCAAACTTCTCAGTCTACTGCTAAGTATATGGCTGCTCTCCACACATTGAGGGTTAAGCCTTATTGCTGAAGACAACATTTAAGTATCTCACTGAACAAAAAGAAGTCGAGCTGGTAACTAAGTAGAGGCTTCGCTGCTGCTGTGTTCATGGCACTGGAAAGCACTCTGCATGCTGACAGAAGAAAAGGATAAACACCAACCCACTTACGAAACCTTTGATCTACAATAGTGTTCTGCCAGCATGATATTTTGGTACAAATGGCACAAAGGTTGAAGGATTAACCCACTACTCTCTAATTAAATTTAAGGCCTACTCCTTGAGTTAGAACCCATGCCTGAAAATTTTAGTTGTCCAAGAATCCTATACTGTATAGACCATGAGTTTAAATGGAAAAAAAAAACTATTCTGCTAAAGGAATACAACAATCAAATGACTCCATAGTGGGTTGAATAGATATGGCCACTATAGACTGTATTTGAATGGTTGGGCCATAGAGAATGGTGCTTTTAGGAGGTGTGGTCTTGTGTAACACTATGGAGGCAGCATTTGAGGACTCTTGTGTGCTTAGGCTCTGCTCAGTGTGACATACACTCCTTCTGCTGCCTGTGGATCAAGATGTAGAACTCTCAGTTCCTCCTCTAACACCATGTCTGCCTGGACACTGTATGCTTCCTACCATGATGATAATGGACTGAACCTCTGAACCTGTAAGCCAGTCCCAATTAAATGTTAGTTTGTTTTTGTTTTATAAAAGTTGCTGTGGTTGTGGTGTCTCTTCACAGCAATAAAATCCCAAGACATACTCCTAACAGCATTTGCTATACCCATAGATCAGCCCTTACTCATCCACGATCAAATAAGCTTTCTCCTGCAGTAGATATGAACTAACACAGAGCCCCATAACTTGACACCATGAAGAGAGATAGAGACCTTGGGACACTCAGTCCCTAAATGGGACATCTTCCTCAAACCCTCCCACTTAGGGACCTATATGGGAAAGGAGACAGAGATTATAAGAGCCAGAGGGGATGGATGGCTCCATGGAAACAATATCCTCCAGATACAACAGAAATGATGCACATATGAAGTCACAAAGACTGTAGTTTCGTGTGGAAAACATGCTCAGGTTCTTGACAGATGTGGTCCCTTAATTAAGAAGATATCTCCATTTGACAACTGCCTATGAAGTAAAGCTTGTCGTCCTGAGTGGATTCTCACTATGCGTATTAACCATGCTTAAGAGTAGGAATCTATGCCCAGCAGTCTATGGCAAATACCCACGAAAAGCTTCAATGGTATTTTTGTAGACGTTGGTCTCGTGAAGCTTTAATTGGGCATATGTTGCTTACAAGTTATGGTTTCTGATTTTTGTGCTTTTATCGATTTTGTTTTTTTGTGTGTGTGTTTGTGTGTGTCGTGCTTCTTGTGATTTGTTTTTAAAACACTGTGGATTGTTTGTTTTGTTTTGTTCGCTTGTTTGTTTGTTTGTTTGTTTGTTTTCAATATATATATATAGAGAGAGAGAATGTGAATGGAGTCTGGTAGATGTGTACATAGAGAGAATCTGGAAAGAACTGACAGGAGAGGAAGCATGATCAGAATATATGGTATGGATTTTTTTTTAATGAAGTAAAAAGGTATAAAAATTTTATTACACTAAAAGCAAACAAATGAAAACAAAAACAAAGACAAAACAAACAAAAAAAGAATAACTTCCCTAAATCAAGAAGTCATCATTGGCTTGCAGATGTAAGTGGGATGTTGGGGTTTGTATGTAATTATTAATGGGTGAGGAAACCACATGACAGAGAATCACATTGTCACACACTCAGACTAACAGCAGAGAAGCATTTGCATTGTTATCGGTAGAAAGCAATAGAAACAGACTGGGTAAAGAACCCAGCATGGCAATCCAATCAGATTCTTCTATGCCACTTCACAGCATTCCTCCCTCCGTGTATGGTCAAATGCTTTTCTACAGTGTGGGATCAGATACTGTCTGATGAAGTGGTCAGAGAGCTTCTCTCTAGCAAACCTAAGACTATTAAATAATTCTAGTAAAATATAAATCTTTTAATATTCTCAGCAGAATATTAAAATGAGTTTAGGATTTATGTCTGGCTATAGGAGAAATTGTTACAGTAGTCTTGAAGGCCATTGAGGATTGATATCAGGGCTTTGCCACAGTCTATTAAGGGAGAATTATTTCCATCGGGTTAAATAAAGGGCATGTACTTTTTTCCTAGGTGAAGACATGATATTCCGATTTTTGCGAAAGGTTAGAAGGCTGAGCACTGCTGTGTTTTCCTGCAAGAATTAACCTAAGGCCTAACAATCATATGGGCCTGACACCGTCTCTCAGGCAATCTGATTCCCCTGAATATACTCGAAGATGAGAGGAATGATGATTGCTGCAATGAGGTACTGGACTTATCCTCTCTAGAAAGCCCCTGTTCAGTGCCTTATAGAGCTTCCTTCATGTGACATCACAGCCTGCCAGCTTTCTCGGGTTCTTTAAAATAATTCCTTCCTTCCTTCCTTCCTTCCTTCCTTCCTTCCTTCCTTCCTTCCTGTCCTTCCTTTCTATCTTTTCCTCCTCCTTCTTTCTCCCTCTCCTTCTCCCTGTCCCCCTCCCTCCCTTTTCCCCACCCCCTTCTTCCCTCTCCCTCTCCCCGCTTCTCCCTTCTCCCTCTTCTCCTCCCCCTCCCCCTTCTCTCTAGCAATGGGCAAAGTCTGGACATGCTTTCCTGGATACTCTGGGCCTTTCCAACTCTTTTCTCTGAAGTACTTGCCTGCCATCATGCAGCTACTTTTCTGCTCCGTGCATGGTTGCTGCTTCTTTGTTCCCATTCTCCCAACCCCAGCCCCCCACCCCTGTGAGACAGGGTCTCACTATGTAGTTCTGGCTGACCTGAAATTCTTGCTATTTTGACCAAATTGGCCTTGAACCAACAGATATCCTCACTCTGCCTCTGAGTGCTGGGATTTAAGGTGTGCCTCATCATGCCCACATTTGTCTGTTTCCTTAAAAGGTAAGGCTTTCTCTCTTCCTCTTGTTATCTCTGTTTCCCCTGGAGTTGCTGAGGTTAACATAAAAAAGTAAGAAAAAGAAGGAAAAAAAAAACATACTTGCTCTTTCTTCTGAGTCTGTTTCTAAATTATTTTGTTAAGGAGACTAAAAAATTTTTAAAAAGAAATCCACATTTTCCTGGTAACAAAATGACTTCTAGTTTCTAAGGCATGGTATACTTACTTGAGAAAGAGAAACACACACACAAACATACACACACACACACACACACACACACACACACACACAGAGAGAGAGAGAGAGAGAGAGAGAGAGAGATTAAAGACAAATAGTTTTATTAAATGACATTATTTTACATGGCAATCATGATGAGAAAGTATCCCATGCAAATTAATCCAAATTTAAAGGAAGGAAGAAAATTGAAATAAAACAATAAAATCTAGCTCCCAGGTTCCTTTTAATTCTTTTAGAGAAATTTTAAGTTTGTATCAAAACTGAGGAAAAGGTAATTTTCCATACATCTGACACAAGTCGAAGATGCTCCAAAGATATCTGGTATTATGTGTGTGTATTAAAAATTGTTTTCAGAAGTAGAAGTCATTCTTCTGTTTATAACCCCCCAAGAGAAAGAGAGAGAGAAGAGAGAGAGAGAGAGAGAGAGAGAGAGAGAGAGAAAGGGAGAGAACAAGAGGAGAGATAGAAGGGTAAAGGGCAGAGGAAAGAAACAAACTTTGCTTCTGAAGGTAACACATTATAAGTCTGTTATAAGACCCAACAACACTTGACTCTAAGTTTCGAGAGTTAGTTAAGTTTAGATGCTGGTTAATGACTGCTGTTTATGGAAAACAAAGAATCACTAATACACCATTATTCACCAGGGAGCGCTCGTCTTTGCCTTTGACAATAATCAAAGTCTTGCCAAATTTAAGCAGATGGTTTTGTGGGAGGCCTTTCTGGGGTTCCTCTGTGGGTGTTCTCTATTTGCTTCCTATGTCTTCCTCTAAACTGGTATGCACCTCTGATTTCATGAAGCTCGTCCTCCACCAGCAGTGTAAGCAGGGCCAGTGGGAGGTAAAATCCTGAGAGCAGTTTTCTGAACATTGCAGTCTAATTTTATAGTTGGTTGGTTTAGCTGAGATGGTACAATAGTCCATCCCTTTTCTGTCTTTTATTCTTATGGCTTGATTTTTCTTCTGGAAGTTAAAAAAAAAGTTAATTGGGGACCAGAGAGATGTCTCAGCTGATAGGGAGCAGTTGCTACTCTTGCAGAGAACCAAGATTTGGTTCCCAGTTTCACAGGATTGTTCAAAAAACATCTGTAACTCCAGTTACAGGAATCCAACACACTCTGACCTCCACAGACATGTATTTGTATGTACTCATGTAGTACATACAAATACACACATGCAGGTAAAACACTTATATACATAAAAATAAACAAATAAATCTTTAAAAGAGTAAACAAGTTAATTGGTTTTAATGTTTACTGTGCTATACCTTGGAATGTATCCTTTCCTTTTTCACCATCTAAAAACATAATGAGTTCCTTTATATTGCAAATGTATGCCCATAAAAGAAACAATTTTACATATGTCCTCTCTCTCTCTCTCTCTCTCTCTCTCTCTCTCTTTTGAAGTTACCATCTCTCTACATAGCTCTTGCTGGCCTGGAACTCATTATGTAGACTAGGCTGGCCCTGAACTACCACCTGCCTTTAATTCCTCTAACAATGCCACATCTCCCAATCCTTCAAATTCTTTCCACTAGTATCACCGGCTGGTGGCTGGTGACTAAGCATTCCCATATATGCTCATGTAGGGCTCATTTTATTCAAATCATCACAGTGGGTGTTCAAACTTTTAAATAAAAATAAATGAGTACTAGTTAGACACCGTGGGACCAAGAACAATGTATGATTTCTCTCTCGAAATTCCACCTCTTACGGATTTTGATGTATGTTTCTTCCATGATGATAAAAACAAAGGGGAAATCAAATTACAAATGGGCTTGGAGAGTCGCCTCAATTTCTTCCTGTTTAGAAGAGTAAAGTGCTTAAAATAACCCTGAGATTACAGCAGGAGCCATGCCAGCCTTCACTCTGTAAGATCATGGGTTGTTAAACATATTCATACACAGATGTACTGTATCTTGTTCATATCCATGCCCCACTTTCTCCCTCCAACTTTCCCAACATACTCCATCTCCTTCCAAAGTCCATTCAGCTATACCTATATGTACACCCATGTAATGTGGTCCTCTAGGACATGGGCGTATTACCAATGGCTACCTCCTCACAGAGTAAACTAGCTCCCCTCCTTTCGCAGACATCAACAGCTACTAGTAGCTCTTCATCTGGGCGGATAGTCTTCCAATTTTCTCTTTTGTTCGTTCTGATATGTGTAACTATTTATCTGCTGAAGATCTTGTGGTCTTATCCTGGTAATAGCAGCTGCTTTGAGATCATGTATGCAACAGCCACGTTATGTTCAGAGGTCAGTTATTAACTATTAGTCACTATCTTCTGCAATAAGAATCTTCTCCGAGGCTGAGAATGATTCAAATCTAT
Organism: Mus minutoides; assembly: GCA_902729485.2. Classification (NCBI taxonomy): domain Eukaryota; kingdom Metazoa; phylum Chordata; class Mammalia; order Rodentia; family Muridae; genus Mus; species Mus minutoides. The sequence continues at coordinate 816,228 of LR749535.1, forward strand.
GGATGCAAATATAATTATTCTTAGTTAATTTTCTATTACTGTGATAAAATTCCCCAATCAAGACCATTTATAGAAGAAAAAGTTTCTGTGGGGCTTATAGTCCCATGGGGATAAGAATCCATAACCATCAGGCAGACAGGCATAGGGCTGGAGTAGCCACTAAGAGCTCACTTCCCAATCCACACACCAAATATAAACATCTCTCTGGTGATGGCCATTGGTTTTTTGAAGCCTTCATCCCACCCCTAATTCACACTGTTTTCAAAAACCACATCTCTCATCCTTTCCAAACAGCAACCAACTAGGAACCATGCTTTCCAATGCCAGAGACTCCTAGGGGCAAGCCATCCAAAACACCACAAATATTTAGGTAGGAGTTTGACCCCGTGACTATTTGGAAAAAACAAAAACAAAAACAAAAAACAAAAACCCAACGTCAATCAATTCTACTCTAGACTTATGGCTTTCCTCACCCTGGTATTTGAAAGTGGTTACAGTACGAAGCATAAATTCCTTCCTGTGGAGCAGGCCTCGAGTCTAATCAAGAGAACAGCTGGTAACTCCATGAACTGCTGTACCACTATTGCCCCAGCAGGCACAGCTTGCCTGCCATGTTGGTACTGTAATCCTCTCTGGACCTAGTATTTCCCTTCTCCACTTTCATCTAGCCTATAGTCTAGTCTCCTCTCCTCTCTGCACGCATCCTCACAAACACTGGCCTACTGAAGGCTGCAACACTCTTAGAAGAAAAGTGGGAAGAGCACTTCCACACATCACAGAGAGAAGCATACTTTCAAATGGAACTCTAGCACAGAAGTAACAAAGCAGCTGACAGACAAAACTAAAGAGCTTCTGCACGGCAAAGGAAATTGTTTATTGGACGAAGAGACAGCCCACAGAATGGGATTAAAGCTTTGCCAGCTAGGTAGTCATCTAACAGAGGATTAGAGTCTAGAAAATACGAAGAACTAAAAACAGGAAAACAAACAGCCCAATTTTAAAAAAAAATGGGTTATGAGTCTGAAAGCAAGATTTTCAAAGGAAGAAATATAAACAAATAATTAACATTTTAAAAGCACTTGTTGTCCTTGGCTACCATTTAGAGCAGAATAAAACTGCTTTCAGCTTCCATCTCACTAAATGGGAAGCCTTGTACACATTGTTGGGCATGTAAACGACTACAACACTTGGGAACAAATGCTGGACATTTCTAGAAGAATTAGAAATAAAATTGACTATATTGCCCAGCTATACCTCTCCTGGCAGATACCCAAAGGTTATTTTAATATAGAGATACTTACATGTTTATAGTTGCTACTGTGGTGGTTTGGATAAGAATGGACCCTGCAGGCTCATGTATTTGAATGGAAGGCTTACTAGTCCTTTAGGAAGGATTACAAAGTATAGTCTTGTTGGAGGAAGTGTATCATTGAGGGTGGCCTTTGAGTTTTAAAATCTCCACACCAGACTCAGTTTTTCTTTCTTTCCACCTGCTGCCTATGTATCCAAATATAAGCTTTTAGCTGCTACTCCAGTGCTACCCCAGCTGCCCGTTCCCAGAACCATCATAATTGATGGACTAGCCCTCTGAAACTGTAAATAAGCCCTCAATTAAATGCTTTCTTTTATATGTTGTCTTGGTCATGGTGTTTCAACCCAGCAATAGAACAGTAACTAAGACACTGCTCTATTCTGGACAGCTAAAAAAATAAAATCAAACCAGTTATCCACTGGCTGATTAATGGATAATAAAAATGTAGTACATATATATAATGAAATATTGCCTGGCTGTAAAGAAAAATAAAATAATAATATTTTCATATAAATGGATAGAACACAGAAGAAAATTATTCTCAGTAAGATAATTTAGCCCCCCCCAAACAAATCCTAATATTCTGATATTCTTTCTCATTTGAGAATAGTATATTTTTTAAAGGTGCAACAAACATTTTTTTTTCAATTTTTTAATGTTTTTTTGTAAGGTTTCTCTCAGTGTGTTTTAAGTCTGGCCATGGAACCCATTCCTCCCTATGCATGCCTATGTTAGTGTTAATTCTGAGGTTCACAAGGTACATACAGCAGAACTATTTCAGTTAATGAATTTACCTATTGATATATCTGAGCCCATTTCCCCAATATGCCAATTGACATTATAGGTAGCCATTTTGTCTCCTATGTTGAAGAGTTCCTTCTTTCTTTCTTTTGTTTGTTTGTTCTCTCTCCCTCCCTCCCTCTCTCTCTCTCTCTCTCTCTCTTTCTTTCTTTCTTTCTTTCTTTCTGACTTAGTACTTCAGTCTGTTGGGGTATGCAGAACACGGGACAGGGACAGACAGGACACAGACAATGTACTCTTCTGTAACTTCTTCCAGCTGAAACTAGGGCATCCTTGTCAGAGCCCAGGAAAACTGAAAGGTTAGTCAAAGGCTGGGCAGTTGGGCATTTATCAGAAGCACCCAGTTAGCTGACCCAGCTGAAGAGACAGGGAGTAATCACATTAGCTGAACTGGTTCACATCAGCTTTCAGGAAGTCAAGAGAGCAGCAGTTTGTAATCTGCAGGTGATCCCTGAATGGTGATTGTGAGCCAAATGGAAATCTCCTGAGACAAATATAGACTAGGGACAGAAATTAAAGGAAAATCTTACATTTGGAAGTTTTAGACCTGTAGTCCTAGTACTTGGAGAAGAGGAGCAGGAATCCCAAGACCAGGGGAGAGAGATCTCACCCTCAGGAAGACAGAAGTGGGGAACCTTAGGCTCCATTTATTTGGAGTCCATTTGACCTGTAACAGGTGAATCAAAACCTTACAACTTCTTTGGCTCCCTGAAGCTTACATGAATTGTTTTTACAAAAAGAGGTAAAATTTCTAGATATATTAGCAGTAATCTGTACTGAAACCCACATTGTAAAACAGCTAGAATAGACTCACTCCTGTGAGTCCTGCAAAAATCATAGCTTTGGGTTAAAGAACATGAACAGTTTCCCACTGTTCAGAGAGCCAGATATATAGATTGAATAGAGATGCTTTTAGCCTGATGAGAAGCAACTATAAGTCTATATTTAGAAAATAACCAAAGGAAATCTAAAATCTTAAGCTTGTGATTGAATAGTAAGTAGTCAGTGCTCTACCAGATTACCGGAACTCCATTGATCGATGTTAAAACTCTGAGCCTTTGAAATCTTAGCATAACAATAGCATGGAAGGGAAGAAATCTAAAGCCATTCCCATTATTCACATACCTTAAATTATTTTTATGCCTTTATAACTCGTATAGACTTTCCCATTTCATCTCATCATTTATCAGAGATATCTGAGTAGCTATTGTTGAGGACAGTCTTTATAAGGCATGTTCCTGTAGTAAAAAAGTTACACCTGACACCTGTTTATCCTTTAATATGAAGCCCATTAGCAAGGCACACCTGCCTGCCTTTTCTTAACAGGAGACCTAGTAACTTTAGATGAACTAACAACGTGGCTGCAGGCTTCAAGGAAGGAGCTGATTGCCTGCTGCTGCTGCCAAGCAGACAAAGCTGCAGTTAGCCTTGCTGTCGATGCCAGAGATCTGAGAAGGATAAATCATAGTGGGAAGTATAATCCAAATGGTCTATGCATCAGTCAAAAAGACAGAGTCTAGTCCATTAAGTAGATGTCCATTCCAGGCTCCTATGGTCTACATGACATTTGAGGGCAGAGATACCAGGACAACAGGATGGTATCAGCCTTCAAGCCACCAGGCTCAGAAGCTCTCCTGTGGAGGAAGAACTGGGAGATTGACTTGACTTTGTCTGGGTAAAATGAGCAATCAACTTTCTAGTGTCTTTCTCTTTTCTGGTTTTGGCCAGGTTCTGGCTGCAGAGAGGCATTGGGGCCTAATTATTTTTAACAATTTGTAATAAAATAACAATTTCTGAATTGAAGCTCTTTTCATGAATAAAGTCCATAGGGAAACTGGCAATTATTTTTTTTTAATTTTACATAGTATACCATTACAGACTATAACAGTTTTTGTGTGACTCAGTTTACCAAAACTAGCTATAGCTTAACAATGTTGCAGAAACAAGGAGGTTAGACATTCTTACATCATTCTCTGTTAGCCTGAGTAGACCTTAGGTGAGGAGAGGCTTCTGCCAGACTCCTTATGTCACTAACCTACTGCATCATAAAACAGGAATAACTCAGTCTCTGGTGTTCACTGTTTGGTGTTCATAGCTGTGGCCCTAATTTTTAGCCTTTTGTTTATCAATTTATCTAGATCACATTGTAATAAAGTATTTTATAAATTTATAATGCCCCATAACCTTATGAATTTAAGTATCATTAAAAGCTGATCCTTAGGAAAAAAATCCAGGGTTTTTTTTTTTATTTATTTAAAATTTCAGTAAACCTCAAAATTTTCCTCCTAAGGAAGTTTGACATCTCTCAACTGTGTACTTCTGCAATATCAAAATAAAGTACTTTTTAAATTTCAAGAGTGAAAATACCAAGGACAGTAAGCCAGCCAGGTTTGAGAAATTTTGAATTGTTTCCTATAACCTCCAGAATTCAGACCTGCCCCCATTGAGGCCAGGCTTCCTTTTGTTATGCAACTACCAAGGCCTTCTTCCTCCTATGCTGCTGCTGGCCTGCCCAGAACTGCCCGTCCCAGGAAGAAGATGCCTCCTGCATGGCAGCTCCACGTGGCTCCACATGCTCTCCAAGATGGAGCCAGGGACCCTGGGGCAAGTCTCCTGCATCTCATTTCTTCTCCCAGTCTCGCTCTCACACTCACTCTGAAGTTCCACTCTCCACTTCATGCCTACCTATTGACTGTCAGGATTTTAGTACAGCCAATGAGAGACAATTCTAGGTTGCCTCTAGGCTAGTAAGGAAGGATATAATGAGGCCAGCAATGAGCCTTAGAAATAACAATACCAAGACAAGATCCTGCCAACATTTAGCTCTCTGCCCATACACAATTAACAACTGAGGGTACAGAGAGACACCTTCACACAATGTGCCCCAACGTGACTCTGGTTAAACTCTCAATTAACCAGAATTTACCTGTGGGCATAGGACCTTTCCTTTTCCCTGAACGGGGTACATAGACCTTGTCAGATCTTCCCTGTGCCTAGACCAGGGTACCCCATATCCAAAATTTAGAAACAAGGCAGGAAAGTGTTACAGAAAAAAAAAAAAAAGGCTCCTATGACTTACCAAAAGGAAACTTTCATTAAATACACACATGCACACACACACACACACACACATGCTTGCTATCTCCTTTTTCTTTTAGCATCATCTTTGACTACAGAGGGCTGGAGGTGTTCCAGGAGCTGGAGAGAAGAGAATAGCTCCTCCAGAATTTGGGTCTTTCTTATCTTGTTAGGGTCTCCAAATGTTAATCCTGAGATTGGCAAGAGAAAAACCAGTTCCATAATTTTGAGCCCAATCTGAAGCAAGCTGCTTAAACAGCCTTTCTGTAGGTGTATGCTTTAACCTGTTTTCCTGTTTCTTTACATTATAATAAACCACTTTTCTTCCAGTATCCACTCCTAATTTTCTTCCAACCCTGCATTATACAATTATTTTCCAGAAACACTTGTATTTTATTTTTGTTTATTCTTCTCTCATACAATATATCCCAACCACAGTTTTCTCTCCTTCCACTCCTCCAAGTTCCCCCACACCCCAATCTATTGCTCCTCTGTTACCTATCAGAAAAAACCAGGCCTCCCAGGGATATCAACCAAACATGATATTAAAAAGTTAAAGTAAGACAAGGACAGAACCACATATCAAGGCTGGATATGACAACCCAGTACGAGGAAATGGGTCCCAAGAGTAGAGAAAAGAATCAGTGACAAACCCTCACTCCCACTGTTAGGGGTCCCACAAAAACACCAAACTACGTAACCATGACATACACACAGAGGACCTGGTGCAAACCCATGCAGGCTCTGCGTTTCCCACTTCAGTCTCTGAGCCCCTATGAGTTCTGCTTAGTCCTTTATAAACGTCATCAGACCTGAAGGTGTCAATAGTCAATATACCTCACAGCAGTGGTAGTTAAACATTAGGCACTTCTGCTATTTGCATGCCTTAAATATCCTGAAAAGCATCTGTTTTTCTGAAGCTGAATTTAGCTCCTCTCCTGTACCCGGGGACTCAGCAACCATGTTTTAGGTTTCACTGAGCCTCTGAGCAGATAGTCCATCAGGTGTAAGCCAACTGATCAGATTAGTAAAACAAAAAGTTGTTCTCATTGATTTTTTTCATCATAATCCTCCAAAGAAAATTTTAATCTCCAGACATGCTGGTGCAAAGAGTCTGTGTCAAGACAGCACACCTGTGATGGAGCCAGCTGATCAGCTTTAGGAGTTCCAGTCTGAGAGCCCGCCACAGTGGCTGGGAAACCGCAAATCCAATCAAGAACTTTTTAACACAGTTTGACAGATTTCCAATATAAACCCAGCTTTGTTGCTACTTGGGGAAAAAAATCCCCAGAATAAAACACACAAATTTGGGGAAAGCAGCAGTAGAATGCGAACGTTGCCGATAAGATCGAGTTAATGGATTGTTCACCACTCGAAATGTATATACTGCTGCAAATTAGAAGAGATTGGAAAAATATGAGATAGAAAAGAAGGAGTCAGAAACTTTCACTGCACACAAAAGCTAAACATTTGGTAAACTGACATTTCCACTGAACGAGTAAACTTGTGCATACCATCTTTGCACATTTCCAGGACCAAACAGCAAAGGCATTTGCTTTAAACAGCTTAGTTTGATAAAGTCACTGGACAAGTTGCTGCTTGAGGACTTGGTATCATGGCAGAATCACAAAAGGAAAAAACGTAGGTGTGGGGGGAGTGGGCGTGGCCGCATGGGTGAAAGATGGCACCCTGGCTCTGTGCTAAAGCCCTGTAACCTCGCTTGTTTACCTCAGTCTCAATCATGCACACGTGTACCTCGTTCGAGAGGTTAGTGCAACATCTCGCAAGACCATCCTATCAGCCAATCCTGCAGGCTGCCTTGGATGTGTGCGTCTATGATTGGGTGGTGTGAGGTGACGTGACGTGAGTAAATGAAAGAGGATAAGTATGAACAGTCCCAGAGAGTGAGAGAATGAGAGAGAGAGAGAGAGAGAGAGAGAGAGAGAGAGAGAGAGAGAGAGATGATTGATTGATGATGATGAAGAGACTGAAGACTGACTGAGAAGCTGGGGAAGCTGCAAGAAACCTCCTAATAAAGAGAAGCGGCCGCAGCTGCTCTGAACCTGCATTTTGGAGTTAAAGTCGTTTATTCCAATCTCTGCTGGTCAGAGATTGGGCTCCGACATTTTGGTGCCCGAAACCCGGGAAAAACAAGAACGCAGGCGACATTTTGGTGCCGAAAACTTGAGAAAAACAAGAACACAAACAGGAACGAGAACTCAAGCTGGAACGAGAGCGGACTGAGAAAGCAAGCAGTGAGAGTGAGAAAGTGGGTGCCGCTAGAAAGACGCTGAGAGCTGCAGCCATTGACAGCGGAAATTGCCTGAGGGCCGGAGACAGGGACAGAACCAGCACCAGTGAGCTACCCTCTCCCAGAGCTCAGGACGGGGTCAGACTGGTCCGCAGGCTCACAGGCGGTGAGGCCAAGGCTGGGTGCTCCAGGCCGGTAGTGGTGGCACACGCCGGTAGGATTTGCTGAAGGAGGCAGAGGCAGGAGGAGTCCTTGCTGTTAGAAGTCAGGAGACACGAGAAGCAGTGAAAAGGTCCGCAGTAAGTAGCAGGAAAGATATTTTTAAAGATATTTCTAAACAAGCGAGGTTACGGGGCTTTCTCACAGAGCCAGGGCTCCATCTTTGACCCATGCGGCCATGCCCGCTCCCCACAAGTAGGCACTCTAGACAAAAGCATGATATATCTGAGTTTTGTAGAAGTCTTGGGTTTAAATTATATCTTCAGTTGATTAGTATATTAATCTACTTTTAATTGCTATAACCAAGAACCTGAGACACAAGTTAAAAGTCTAAAATGCATGGGGCAGACTCTAGTGAAATGCCTACTTAACTGTGTACCTTATGGCCAGTAGCAGAGGTGTGAGGATAGGTGGGAGGAATAGACCATATCACCAAAGAGGATGCTAGACGCGGGGACGGTATCACAAGCCCCTCTGAAGGGATATCTTAAGTGAACTAAGCCTCTTGCACTGGTACCCCACCAGTTGACATTTTAATACCATCTTTCAACACTGTCTTCCAGAGCACAGCATCTCCACACAAGAAACTTAGGGACACACATTCAAACTTACATAAAATACAGCAACCAACACATCTTACTAGAGAAGCCAAAATATTAGAGGTCATATTGTAAGAAAAGGTAATAGAAAAAAAAAAAGGTGAACTATAGACCTGTGTACCCTTCTAGCACAGGGTACATTTGGCCCCACTGTGAAGTCTCAACTTTTCAAGAGATCCAGGGAAGAATTTCTACTTGAAGACATTAAATACTCAGTGTCAGTTAAATACAAAATAAAGCAAACTCTTCTTGCGTTGGATCGTGGTGCTGTAGAATTACAGCCCCAGCATCTGAATCACAGCTTCATTTGTGACAGGGCTAATGTCTGCTTCTCCAGCTCTTTACAAAATTGGCTGTTATTACCCATGAGACCTGTGCAAGATTGGCCCATTAACATTCCATCATGGAGGGAGGAGGGAGTCACAGGACCTGCCACTACCTGAGGGTCTATAGCCAGTTAACTTTGCCAGAGACCAAAAGGTTTGCGTCTGTTGTTCATGTTCCTGCAAGTAGCTCATATTAAACTCATAATTCCTAATGAGTAGTTCCTTATTAAACCCATCTATTTTGCAAGCTACATTCGAATGGATTGTGTGTACGGCCCCTCTTTGCAATTTTCACTTTAATATTTACACCAAAGTCTGTACCTACTATTTTCAAAATCACTAAAATCTGTTTTGTGAAAATCAATCCAATTCTATGTTTGCTCCAGTAATGCACCACTAATGAAATTTTATAATGTGTATTTTGTAAACCAGAGAAAAAGAGCAGAGGCTCTACTTTGCCAAAAACATGTCTTGTCTCTAGGAATACTTCAGGGACATTATCTAACAGGGGGAAAAGGTAATGTAGTTATTTCTGATAAATGTTTACTTTGCTGGGAGATTAAGAAAGCTGTATATTTCTAGTACTGGGTTTTCCTTACCAAAATTATTTCTATACAAATATATATTTCCTTTAAAAGATTTTAAGAATGTTTTTCATAAAATGTGTAGATGTCTTGGTAGATTATCACTGAGTTATATTCTTATTGAAATTGCATCTTTTGTAGTTTATAGCAAATTTCTCCTTGATGCTTAATAAACCTCTAATTTTGAGTCTCAATATTAAACATTCTTGCACATGGTTTCACATACACACTCTTATTGAAGCTTAATTGAAGAAAGAGTGACTTCCAAGTATATAATAAAGTATAGTGGTTTGAACCAGAATGGATTCCATAGATTCATATGTTTGAATGCATAGTCCCCAGTTAGTAGAACTGTTCAGGAAGGATTAGGAGGTGTGGCCTTGTTGAGGTTAAATGTGGCCTTGTTGGAGGAAGTAAGTCATGGGGGTGGGCTTTGATGTTTCCAAACCCCATACCTTGCCAAGCCTCTCTCTTTCTCTTTCTCTCTGCCTGCTGTCTACAGATCATATGTAAAGCTTTCTCCTACTGCTCCAGCATCACGTCTATCTGCTTGCTGCTATTATAATCATGGACTAACCCCCTAAAACTATTAGCAAGCCCCCAAATAAATTTTTATTTAATAAGAATTGCCTTGGTCATGGTGTATCTTCTTATTAACAGAAAAGTAACTGAAAGGGCTTTTAACTTGTTGACTACTAACTTTAGAACTCAGTGAAATGAAATCCATTTTTCACACCTGATTTGGTGAAGTCTGCATTTAGACAGAAAGGACTTACACTTACATGTCTACAAGCACACATATGCATACATATTTATGTAGTCTTTTTCAACTGCATAGGATTATTTTTGGTTAACATAAAGGATTGAAGCAACCATCTGTCTTTTCTTCTCCATAAAGTGTTTCTGTACGTTTAATAATAGGCCTGAACAGGTGACTTAACCCTGAAAGATGCTGGGCCTTCTCCCTCTGCAGAACTTTAAGCACACAGCTCTAAAATTAAATTATGATTTATTATGAGTTTCTCAGAGGACATTTGCAGGATACAACTTTGTGTTTTTCACAGAGATGAGACAGATATCTTCATTGTATTATTTATTTATTTATTTATTTTTCTTTCCACTGTGTGACATTCTGCACACAGCCTCATTGTAATCTTTAGGATAACTTACATTCGTGTAGATTAGATAAACTTTGGTAATAGTAATAGAGGCTTCTTTATTGCTATGGAAGAATTTGTTGTGATGTTTTCCTTAGATTCTTCAATGAAGTCCAGGATGATTGTTCTCTTAAATTGTGTTTCCTGGTGTTCATCTAAGTTCTTTTTAATTTAAAATAGATTTTTATACAATATACTCTGATTAGGTTCTTGCTTCCCCCAACTCCTCCAACACCTTCCTCACCTCCCAACCCTCTTTCTTGCTCTCTCTCAATAGAGAACATTTCTTTAGGACTAGGGAATTAGACTCACTAGTTGGCAAAAGGATTAAGGACATATTTAATGAGTTGAAGTTGGAGACATGCTACTGTTTTGTTTATTGGGACATGATCTGGGCATGTGGACTTCTTTCTTCCACTTTGTGTGTCTGATATGAGATTCTTACCTGCCTTGGATTAGACCAGCTCAAGAACTGTATTGCCAGAGCAAGGCCAGGTAAAGCTGGTGGCTGAGCTTCTTCATCGGACTTAATACAGACAAAACCAGCACATAAGCTGGTCTGGAGCTGTGATTGTGGAGATGGTAGAGGGGCCAGATGGAGTTGAATAGGAGGGAAAGATTCACTAGTTCCTAAGTCATGGATCCAGAGCTAGGCCTGGGGTTTTAGAGATGGTCAAGGGAAATATAACTGCCCTTTGCTTTCTCATCAAGTCTTTGGTTTTGTTTTCATTTTGTGATGATCCTGGCTTCTCACACATGCGAGGGAGCGCTACATCTAAAGCACACCCCCAGCTGCTCAGCTTTCCTGTGTGAGAGTGTTCTCCAGCACTCATTTCAGCTGCTCAGCTTTCCTGTGTGAGAGTGTTCTCCAGCACTCATTTCAGCTGCTCAGCTTTCCTGTGTGAGAGTGTTTTCCAGGAGAATTCTATACTTGTTAAAATATAGTCCTTTTGCCAGTATTGATAACAGAGAAAATATCTATGTCAATATTTCAGTTCACGAAGAAAAATTTACTTTGACTTGTTGAACAAAGACTTTTCAACCTGTATCTGACTAAAGTGCTACTTATTGCAAACAGGCTTAGTAACGGCAGTGTAAATCAGTAACGAAAGAATAATATAAGACAAACACACACACACACACAAAGGAGAGAGAGAGAGAGAGAGAGAGAGGGAGGAGGGGGAGAGACATAGATACAGACAGAGAGACCCCTCCTACACACACATACACACACAGGGAGAGGGGGGTTGGGGGGAGAGAGAAAGAGAGAGAGATATACAGACAGACCCCTCCTATACACACACACACACACACACACACACACACCTCACAAACACAGGCACACATAGATGCATATACAACCCACAGTCACACAAACATTTATCACAGACCACATAGGGACACATAAGACACACACACACATATGTCACAACCACCCACACAGGTTTGACTTCTCTGTAGGGCTCTCCTTTTTCGTGAAGGAATCTGTCTGATCTTTATAACGGCTTGTACTTCCAGTGATTGTTTTACACACGCAGACACCGGAAACTGAGGGTGGAAAACAGTTGGGCAGGACTTACGAGTGAGTGGCTTGGTTCTGCAGCTTGTATCAAGCCAGCAGCTGTATGGTTTCACACCTTTAGAGAGCCCACATTTCTGCTGGGTGTGCAGCTGCATTCTTTGCTTTCATCTCTCTTCTGTAAGTCATAAGCCACAGGATAAAATACATAAGACTAGTACCTTAAGTCTTCACAAAACTCTTCTCTTTGTAATCATTTCTCAGAATGGAAGGTGTTTGAAAAGACCAAATAATAATATTATAGATAATCCCCACCTTTTTCCCTACAAGCTTCTAATCTTTCCATGTTAACGAATTCCTTTTGGGAGCATTTTTTTTTTTTTTGTGGCCATAAATTGAAATAAGGTATTGTGAAAATTAATTACAGACTTCATTTCCATCTGAAACCCAATGTATGCAGCGATCCGATTGGTTCTATTTTCAAAATACATCCCCAACATCAAAGACATCCACAATCTATCCCTGACCCAAACTTCTATGGCCTCTAACCCCAGGCCCCTGTCTCCGGAGCCCTGCAGTGCTTATGAATGCAAATGGCAAGCATGAATCCCCCATAACTGCACCTGGAACATGTGCAGACCGTCAGCATCCCAAGTACGTTCCTTAGAGCTGAACACTTTGACACACAGCAGCTACACCTTCATTTCTACAGATATAGCACCCCTGGTTGTCATCTCTAGCACCGCTGAGAAAAGCTCGCTTTTCTCATGAATATGGCCACACTTCCTAGCTTTATTCTTGCAATACTTATTTGTTGTTTGTGTGCATACCCTGTGGCTTTAATTATATGCAAGTATCATTTCCTAGTTCACCTGTTGGTCATGCAGTTACGTTTCATATCTCTCAGGTTTGGGGGTGAACGGTTTTTATGGACAATATTTTGATTTCAATCTGATGGTTGTCTTACCTTAGAAAAGAAACTTAAGCTTTCTGAACCTGTGTGCTCATGTCTATTGACGGGACTGATTATCATTCTAACACACAGTTCCTGTAATGGCAAAATCTGATGGGGTGCATGAGGTTATTGATAAACAAAGTGTTTTCAAACATAATAATGCTTAGTGATTATTTCTCTAGCTTATAATTCTTTACGAACAAGCCAGTTCAAAGACTTAGTTCACACTTGCTGCCTACAGTGTTATTTACTTGTGACTCAATACCAAAAAAAAAAAAAAACCCCTCATGTCCATATATTTGTGTATGTTCATATCAATTATTGCAAAAAATAAGGCAGTCTGCCCAGGTTCTAGAAGCAGCAGAGTCAGCAGTGCCTAATTTTGTTTTCTGTTAATAAATAAATAAATAAACCAGTTTCTTCTGACTATTGAATATAGTTTAATTTTTGTTCCATGTTACTAAGATACCTTTAGTACATTTTCATACCAAGAACTGCAAACTCATACACAAATGAGGGTAAGATAAAGAACCTCATAAAAAGGAGGCACATGTTAATGATTGGAGGTGCGGCAGTCTCATCCCCACAATATACCTGCCATTTTTCCACTTATCAGAGCATCTGCATGGGAACAGAAGAACCATACTATTGTGTATGCCTTTACTTTTTAACAGTATTTAATATTAATAAATATAACTATGAATGGGCTTTTCTATATTCTTTGATTATAATTAAAAGTGCCATTCTAAAAGTTTCCCCTTTTTGCTGTGTCTTATGACTTGTATTGTTATATCAAACTTAAGGTCATTGGAAGTTAGACTTTGTATGATTTAGTATTTTTCTTATGCATCTTTTTTTTTCTCCTTTATGGAAAAGATGCTGAGTTCTTGTGCTGACCCTTCCCCACCAGTATCTGAGGCAGCTTTTCCTCACACAGAACTCCAGAGGTAGCTTGTAACAGCAATGGCTCAGATAGCCAAGCATATCTTCCCTGGTCCTTCACTTCTGGGAGTATAACATGACGTGCCTCAGACTGTACGGACCACATTTCCGAGGCTATTTCTATCACAGCTGTCTGTCTCTGTGGCTTGAAGTACAGATCACCACCATGATTCATTTCCATTGGTGGTTTGATCAGACCTGGAAACTTCCCACACACAATTTTAAAAACATCACAAGCCATCTACAGCACCGACTCTGGCAGGAAAACAGCCCTTGATGAGCTTTCGGGAATCCTGAGTTGAGTCAGCTCTGTACATTTTCCAGGATCAGAGGTGACACAGCTCCATCTCACAGCCTCAGTGAGAAGGACAGCTATTTGTGAATTTAGATGCCTGTTTCGGATTATGTCAGCAATCATCCCCACACTCATGTCTTTAGAGAGAGCTCAGGCAAACTCCCACACTGTCACTATGAAATCCCATCACCTAACAGGGTCCATCTCCTAATTCAAGTGCACCTAAGAAAGTCCTTAAGTGGGCTGCATGAGCTCCATCAACATCTGCAACTTTAGGTGTATTTTCCCATGCCCATTTTCATACAGTGATAACTTTAATGGAAATCTCAGAGGGATTGTGACCCTAAAACTGTTAAGAGCATTGCCTGAAACCTGTGTTCTGAGCAATGTACAGTTCTAACTCACTCTAGAGAACTAGGGAAGAGAGAAACAGCCAGCAACTGGGGAAGGTAGACAATAGTGCCAGAGACAATTCCACATGTTTTTTCTATAGCTAAAAATTACAAAGAATATATCACTTAATATGTCATTCCTCTCCGGAGAGAGGATTTCATTTAAACGGAAAAGAAACACTATTCAAGAAATATAGATACTTAATATTTCTAAGTCCAGGATCAAAGGAGTGAATAATGTCCTGTCCATTTTCATTCACCTGAAGTGTCTGTGTATGGGAGAAAATGTGGAGAAAATGTGAGCAAATGGGAGGAGACATTACCTGCAACTACAGCAGGGTGTTCTCTGAGCTGCACACGTCACTGTAATCAAATACTACAGAACGGATGGCTTAACCAGCAGAGGTACATTTTCTCAGAGCTCTGGAAGCTATATGCACAAGGTCAAGGTTTTTGACTACTCCATTTCTTCCTCTGTATTTCATGGCACACACGGAATCATGTTATATCAAATTGTTGTGGAATCCCACCTCAGTACACCACATTGCTGGAAAAGTATGGTCTCACTCTTGGTGTCTCTAGTCACATTAATATGATAATGTAAGAATAGATTCAGACAGATACAGAGACCCACAGCCAAACATTGAGTGGAACTTGGGGAATTCCATGGAAGAGGGGAAGGAAGAATTGAAGAAGCCAGAGAGGTCAAGGACACAACAAGAAAACCTACAGAATCAACTATCCTGGGCCCTTAAAGGCTCACAGAGCCTGAACTGCCAACCAGAGAGCATGCATAAAACAGACCTAGGCCCTGGGCACATGTGTAAGAGTTGTGAGGCTAGTCTTTGTGTGGGACTCCTAATGTAGGAGCAGGGAGTGTCTCTGACTACATTATCTACCTTTGGATCCCTTTCCCCTAACTGGGTTGGCTTGTCTGGCCTCAATAGAAGATTCATTTAGTCTTACTGAAAAAAAAAAAAAAGAATAAATTGAAAAGAAAGCTATATTATTTTAGCTTAAAAGAAAAATTCTAGGACAAGCAAGATGTAACTGTCAACAGGTACCTGGAGGAGAGAATTGATGAGGAAGAGAGGGAGCCATGCTTCTCTGATTTAGGTATGAAGGTCCAGTAAACAGTCACGTGGCAGACAAGCAACTCCATGGCACAAAGAGGGGCCATAGAGGAAGAAGGAGAAGTCCCAGAGTATGAGGGCAGCATCCTTAGAAAAGAGATGGAAGGAAGGGTGTGGTAGCCATTCTTGGTTATAATCTTCAATACCTTAGAAATGAACTGCAATCCAGAAATAGAGGGTACACTTGCAAGAGATTCTTTTTGCTTGGGTGAATCTACTTCTCATCCAGACCTTTGAGGTAGGAAGATGCATGCCTCAAGATATGGATCAGAGGTGAGTATATTCCTGCATGAAGATCTGGAAAAGTAAGTTACGTTTCCCTGAAAACTTCAGAAAAGCTAGCCGACTTGTGAAGCTGAATGACCATGGCTCTGTAGCAACTACACTTGAGTCAGCCTTCTGGGGGATGTCACACAGCACTACCTATGTTGCTATTCAACCTTAACTGCCTGCTTATAGATCCTCTGTCAAAATATGGCATATTGAAAATTAGAACTTCAATGTATGAACTTGAGAAGGCCTAAAAACCAAAAAAAAAAATTTTTTTTTCGAGACACAGTTTCTCTGTATAGCCCTGGCTGTCCTGGAACTCGTTCTGTAGACCAGCTGGCCTCAAACCCAGAAATCTGCCTGCACAAACGCCTCTGCATTGGTAGGGTCAAAGCTTTGTGTGAGTCCTATCCCTTGCCTCTCTCCGCACGTGAAATAGAGACCACAGGCTAGGATTTTGAGTCTTACATCAGTCTCCTCATCTGTAACTAAGACTGGACAGTGTATAGATTTGAGATATTTAACCTCTTTCGTAACTTTTCATTCTAATGGAAGATGGAAGATGATGAATAAGAGTTGTAAAAATACATGGCTTTATTAAAGAAGTAAAAATTAGCAAGAACCTAAAAGTAACCATTAGACAGATGAATATCTGGAAACAGAATGCCCCCTCAGGAGAGGCCACTGAAGGGAAGCTCCTGGTGTGTGCACAGTAGAAGGTTCTGCATGCTCACCAAGGTCAGCTAACTAGGTGAAATCGCAGTTCACACAGAACCCGGTAGACACTGTGGGGAGTGTAGGTAAAACAGACATGCTGATCCTATGAGGTACAGAATCTGATCTTTGCTTTGAAAGGAATCATATGCTTCAGGTGTGGGGTGGATGGGACTGGTAATAAGGGGAGTGTGCCAAGGAATGCAGTCAAGTAGGTCAATCTGAGGGAGGTATCCGGTTGTTTGGAGCATAACAGTAGCAATGGAGACCATAGGTGAATGGCTTCCTGAAGGCAGAGCCCAAATGGCTTATTGAAGGTTGAGCCTATACTATTGTTTCATGGATGTCCATGGGTTTGGCTTTGGAGAGGAAGGAAGCAATAAAAGGTGGCTCTAGATAAAGTTTGTGTGTGTGTGTGTGTGTGTGTGTGTGTGTGTGTGTGTGTGTGCATATGTGTGAATGTGTGTGATCTCATAGGAATAACTAGAATAACTAAGTATTTAATCTTTTAAAATGCGTGCACACATGAATTACTCTGCACTTTGGAGGTTAAAATGATGACAATTGAATTATTTAGCATGAAAGGAACACAGAGATCGTGTCTGGCATGGAGCAGGAACCTAGAAAACTTTGGGCATTTCTAATTGATGGTTGCTTTACTGAACACATGTCTTGAGGGTAAGTTTGTTACTCTCCTTGTGGACTTTGGCTTGTACACAGCTTCAGAAGCAGAGAAAAATCTACCATTTGCCCTAGAAACGCAGCTGCTAGCTGCCTCCAAGTGCAAAGGGAAGTGCAAGGCTAAGGCAGGGACTGCATGGGAGCCTCCCACCAAGAGCAGACACTCTTCTACAGGAAGCACAGGCACTTAACTGATCAGAGCTCCCAGCTCGCTTGTCTGAACCAACTGCCACCATCCTCAGGAAGGATGAAGGGGAGCTATGGTGATGCACAGCTCAGAGAGAAAGCCCTGAAATGAGCCACTGAATTTTAAAAAGACTGCTAGGAGAAGCCATGTAGCTTTGCTTGGACAGAAAGCCAAGAGTGTCATGACATGGATTTGAGAAAAGAGTGACGTCTGAAGATATAAATGGCCTGATACAATGCCCATTTTGAACATTAGGTCCACAGTTTTGTTTACCGATGTGCCCACCCAGAGTCCCACCTGTGTTTTGAGACTGTCTCTGCTTGTCTCTAATTCTCAAGTGTGTTGTTTTATTGAAAAGGGGGGAACACCGTTTTTCCAACTCCCAGGAAAGATAGGGCTGGAAAACTTTTCAAAAGAACACCGTGAGTATCTTGGAAAAGAGTGCAGTGCTTGAAAATGTCAAACAGGGCTTGAGCTAGATAAATATTACCTGGAAACCAGACAGGATTGCAGGCAGATGGAAATGTTCCCTCATGAAATAGCTAGATCAAAGCTTCCTCTTTAAGTTATTGCTAAGCCAGAAGTAACAAAGGCAACCCCCATTTGAGTACACTTTGATTACAACTTCTCTGAGAATGAAGTCGCAAGTTAGCAGCAGGCAACAGAAATGAAACAGATTAGAGAGGTTCAGGAGACACTTCCACTTAAAAGGACAGCTCCCAAGGCAGACACCTGTCCCAGTGACTGCAATGGGCTGAGAACCGTGTTTTTTCCTCTTGACATTTTAGTGTCATAATGGAGGGTCAATTAAAACTCGAGCCACCTGCATAATAGACTTTTTTTTTCTCCTCAAAGAATTGAAGAGAACACCTGGAGTTTTCATCTATATTGACATTGGTGTGTTTAAGAAAAGGAAATAAAAAAACCCTTGACCAAAATTCTGGAATCCCAGTGAAATGGAAATGTTGTTGGTGGTTGACTATGCTGTTCTCACAAGAGTATATAATGCTCTCACTTTTCTGTGGGTTTAATACAGTTTCATGTTACAGCATGAAACTATTAAAGCATGAACAAATAGCATAGTTTTATACTATGTTTGAAAATCAAATATTCTCTCTAAATATATTATGTTCAAAGGATTCAAATTGCTATCTTAAGCCACAAACACAATTGTCTCTAAACACAAGTATGTACCTCATGTCATTTTCCCAAGTGGAGCTGTAGGCTTGTGTTGTTGCTGCTGCTGTTGTTGTTATGTTTTATTTTGTTTGTTTGTTTCCAGAAGCCAGTTGAGATACAAGCAATGTGGGACTCGGTAGGAACTTTTTTTCCTTTCCTTTCCTTTCCTTTCCTTTCCTTTCCTTTCCTTTCCTTTCCTTTCCTTTCCTTTCCTTCTTTCTTTCCTCCCTCCCTCCCTCCCTCCCTCCCTTCCTTTCTTTCCTTCCTTTTTTTTTTCCTACGTTCATTCCTTTTGGAATTTACATTGCAGTTTTATTTCTATACCTAGTGAGCTCATGGTGACTGCCAGCACTCCAATCTCATTAATTCAGAAACATGGAGGGAACTCTGACACTACAGTAAGCCCTGCCTTTCATGTCTCCCTGCGAAGGTTACTCTGATTTGCCTGCTGCAATCAAAGGCAGCCTGCTGGTCACTGTATTTTAATTATAACTCTTTGGAATAATTTTGATGCCAGAATAGGGGCAGCCCATGCTTTATGAGGGGTGTGATTAAAGCTGTCAGTTCTTAAATGCCAAAGAGCAAAATCGGTGTTTTATGTTACTGCTTCAGCGAGTCACAAAAAGGATTAAGTACACATGTACTTTATCTGCAAAATGCTAAGGATTCTTTTAGATGAAAGGGGCTGTGAGTTATAGACATTTTTGGGGGGAAAAAAGGAAGGAAAATATTTAGGATGTTCACACAAAACACACAGTTCTCATCCTGAAGGGAGTAAGTGCTGGTTTGTTCTGAAGGCATTTTGAGTGACCATAGCCTGGGAACACAGATTTACATTACCTCAGACTCCATGTTCCAATGTGGAAAGGGTCTCATGAAGTTTTTATAGTTCAACAGAACAAAGAAAATCATGAGTCAAAGCAAGTTTAAGTTACACTGGTAAGTGCATCACAGAAGCAGGTATACTAAGATGAGGGAACTTTTCTATAGGTGCAAGACACTATCTGAGGACATTCTTAGCTTTTAGATTAGTGGAAGTTGGTGGTCAGCTAATTTAACAGATTCCAAAGTTTTCTATTAATCACAAGATAGTAGTTTGGACAGAGAAGTGGGTAGGAAATGGCTATGCTGTTGGACTAGTGCTAGCTCAGGATAAGATGATTAGCCTCTGGACTTGCAATATTTCAATCTCCCCACAGGACTATTCTAGCCAGTCAATCAGTCTCTAAAGGCACAGCTTGTTTTTAGGAGTTTTTGTTCACATGCAAAGATAGACTGGAAAGAGGCACATGCTCCCTTTATAGAACTCATCATGTTAGCCCCACAGCCCCACACAAAGACAGCAGCATCCCTGTCAAACTCCAAGTTTACCATCCAGAGAATCGACTTCATTAATTTCTGTGTCTTGTATAGTTTCTCAGATTGTAAGATCAGTGACAATCTTTTAAAGGTGAATCTTGAAAAGAAAAGTGAATTCTTGCTGTTAGAGAAAGATAACAGAAACGTCAGAATCAGTACTGGAATAAAATAGCAAGCAGAAGGAGTCAATCATTAAACATAAATTCATCATTAACGAAACGTTATTTGGTCAGCTGTTAGCTATCCCAACAGCTCAATTAGCTAAGATCCCAGCCTGAAAACCATCACCCTCGAATGGGAAGTTCCATGCAGATGATATAAATAGAACAAGAGTTAAAATTTAAGAGTTGTGTCCTTGGAAGTTTATTTCTTGTTCTGGCTAATGCTGGCTTTTTGAGTCCAACTTTCAGTTTATAGTTCTCCAACCAAAAGATAATGGAAAGTAAGAAGAAATGATCCAAAGTCACCAAAAGTCACAGTGAGAAAAAAATCTTAAGCTGTCTTCCTCCTCAGAAGAAACTTAACAGGACTCCTCCGGCAGACCCAGTGGTCACAAGGGAGAATAAAATTCTGACTTGATCTCCATTCTATGCTTCTGCTCTTGTCACATGATAAGCATTTTTCTAGTGGTTATAATGAAATAAGAACGAGACTGGCAGGCTTCTTCACTGATCTCAGCCACTGCCAGACAGATCAGAGATTTTTGGCTACTATCAGGAAGGATGCTAAAAATGGCATGAAGGATCTCACTAACAGGACAATGTTAGAGACAGTCACTGTTTAATCTTTATAACAACCTTACATGAAGAGACTATCATCTTCACTTTCGAAATGTAGCAGCCTGGTCTACAAAGTGAGTTCCAGGACAGCCAGGGCTAGACAGAGAAACCCTGTCTCAAAAAACCAAAAAAAAAAAAAAAAAAAAAAAAAAAAAAAAATGTAGCAGCCATGTCGCAGGAAAGTAGCTTAGTTGTCTTGTCTCAGATGAACAAAGCCACTGTTTGGTAGAGAGAATTTCAAGAACTTGAGCTCAACTATTACCTGGATTTTGCTAAAATCTATTGTGACTGGATTTATTTTGCCAACAAATATTAATGAGTATCCATACATACCCGAATTAAAATTGGGCAAAACAGAGGGAGCTAAGGGTTGTTTTCATATGTTTTCCCTAAGAATAAACTGTACCCAATAGAGAAGACATGTGTCAACATGGCTGTGTAAAGTACTCACTTTCCATTTCTAGGATATTGCCCAGAGCAAAGACAAGTCAATGTGCACTTCTTTCTTGGTGCCAGAATCAGTGAAGATACATTATTACATTATCTTTTAAAAGTCCAAGCAACTCTCTCCAAGACAGGTGAAATCAGACTAATAAGCCATTAAAGGCAATTATGAGGTCCTCTGTAAATTTGAGATAGATCAAAACAAAACAAAACAAAAAAACAGGTATGAAAAACCTGTGAGAAAAGGGATTAGTATGTTTGATACCACATTAGTATGTTTGATACCACACTTTCCAAAATTAATGAAAGCAAAACGGTTCTGTATACCCACTCTAACTGAATTGAGATGGTCAGATCATTCAGATAGTTGATAATGGTATCTAACCTTTAATTAGACAAACATCTGGGCAACTCTAAGCTTGCAACAGAAAAGGGACAAAGAAGTGGGCTTCAGACAGGAATCTGACATTAGGGCATAATAAGGAAGTAAGTTTCAGCAAGAATCTAACTTTAGGCTGTAATAGAGAAGTAAGGGAAGGGAAGAATTTTTAGTCTTAGGGTGGAGCAGAAGAACTAGGCTTCAGGCAAGATTCTGGGCTTGGACGAGGAAGCAGTCTCAAGTATTTTGGTCATTGTGACAAGCCCTTTTTAACAACTGTCATGGGAGTAATTTTCAGGACTTCGATTGCTGCTTTGTTAGTTCCTTATTGTACCACTTGCCCAAAATATTTGCATGTAATTAACATGGTATTAAAAAGTGAGTTGGAAAATAAAAATTTGCCTTCAATCTCAGAATTGACTGGGGTCACGCTACAATGTTGTCTAACTGTCTTTTTTTCTTTTACTCCACGCTCCTGTGCTGGAGAACCTATTGACTGAGTGGGCTTGGTCACTTGGGTCCCTCAGTGACCAGTCTGTGCAGGTGATCTCACAGACTGCAGAGGCAACCCATCTTCTGGAACAGGCCCTGTTTCGGGCCTTCATCTTCAGCCAGGAGGCAGGATTGAACGCCAGACCTCTGTGCACCTTCCCTGCAAGAGGAGAGCTTGCCTGAAGAGAGAACTCTGACCACTGAGACTCACAAGAGAGCTGGACTCCCAGGACAGTTGACAGAGGCTAACTGAATCACAGGAGGAACAGGTTCCACCCAGAGACAACTATTACAACACCAGAGATTACCAAATGGCAAAAGGCAAACATAAGAATCTTACCAACAGAAACCAAGACTGCTCACCATAATCAGAACCCAGCACTCCCACCTCAGCCAGTCCTGGATACCCCAACACACCCAAAAAGCAAGATTCGGATTCAAAATCATATCTCATGATGCTGGTAGAGGACCTTAAGAAGGGCATTAATAACTCACTTAAAGAAATACAGGAGAACAATGCTAAACAGGTAGAAGTCCTTAAAGAATCACAGGAAAACAGTGCTAAACAGGTAGAAGTCCTTAAAGAGGAACAAAAATCCCTTAAAAATTACAGGAAAATACAACCAAACAGGTGATGGAATTGAACAAAACTATCCAAGACCTAAAAAGGGAAGTAGAAACAATAAAGAAAAACCAAAGTGAGACAACTCTGGAGATAGAAACCGTAGGAAAGAAATCAGGAACCATAGATGTGTTGCATCAGCAACAGAATACAAGAGATGGAAGAGAGAATCTCAGGTGCAGAAGATTCCATAGAGAACATGGGCACAACAATCAAAGAAAATGCAAAGTGCAAAAAGATCCTAACTCAAAACATTCAGGAAATCCAGGACACAATGAGAAGGCCAAACCTACAGATAATAGGGGTAGATGAAAAAGAAGATTTTCAACTTAAAGGGCCAGCAAATATCTTCAACAAAATTATAGAAAAAAAAAAAAAACTTCCCAAACCTAAAGAAAGAGATGCCCATGAACATACAAGAAGCCTACAGAACTCCAAATAGACTGGACCAGAAAAGAAATTCCTCCCGACCCATAATCATCAGAACAACAAATGCACTAAATAAAGATAGAATATTAAAAGCAGTAAGGGGAAAAGGTCAAGTAACATATAAAAGCAGGCCTATTAGAATTACACCAGACTTCTCACCAGAGACTATGAAAGCCAAAAGATCCTAGACAGATGTAATACAGACGCTAAGAGAACACAAATGCCAGCCCAGGCTGCTATACCCAGCAAAACTCTCAATTACCATAGATGGAGAAACCTAAGTATTCCATGACAAAACCAAATTCACACAATATCTTTCCACAAATTCAGCCCTTCAAAGGATAATACAGGAAAATACCAACACAAGGACTGAAACTACACCCTACAGAATGCAAGAAAGTAATCCTTTAACAAAGCTAAAAGAAGACAGTTACAAGAACAGAATCCCAACTTTAACAACAAAATAACAGGAAGCAACAATTACTTTTCTTTAATTTCTCTTAACATCAATGGACTCAATTCCCCATTAAAAAGACATAGACTAATAGACTGGCTACACAAACAGGACCCAACATTTTGCTGCTTACAGGAAACCCACCTCAGGAAAAAAGACAGACACTACCTCCAAGTGAAAGGCTGGAAAGCAATTTTCCAAGCAAACGGTCCTAAGAAACAAGCTGGAGTAGCCATTCTAATATCGAATAAAATTGACTTTCAACCCCAAGTTACAAAAAAAGAAAGGAGGAGAACTTCATAGTCATCAAAGGTAAAATCTTCCAAGATGAACTTTCAATTCTGAATATCTATGCTCCAAATGCAAGAGCAGCCACATTCATTAAAGAAACTTTAGTAAAGCTCAAAGCACACATTGCACCTCATACAATAATAGTAGGAGACTTCAACACCCCACTCTCACCATTGGACAGATTCTGGAAACAGGAACTGAACAGAGACACATGGATACTAACAGAAGTTATGAAACAAATGGATTTAATAGATATCAACAGAACATTTTATCCTAAAACAAAAGGATATACCTTCTTTTCAGCATCTCATGGTACCTCCTCCAAAACTGAGCATATAATTGGTCACAAAATAGGCCTCAACAGATACAAAAATATTGAAATTATCCCATGCATCCTATCAGATCACCATGGACTAAGGCTGATCTTCAATAACAGCATAAATAATAGAAAGCCAGCATTCACGTGGAAACTGAACAACACTCTACTCAATGATAGCTTGGTCAAGGAAGAAATTAAAGACTTTTTAGAGTTTACTGAAAATGAAGCCACAACATGCCCAAACTTATGGGACACACTGAAGGCAGTCCTAAGGGGAAAACTCATAGCCCTGAGTGCCTCCAAAAAGAAACTAGAGAGAGCATATACTAGCAGCCTGACAGCACACCTAGAAGCTCTAGAACTAAAGGATGCAAATTCACCCAAGAGGAGTAGACAGCAGGAAATAATCAAACTCAGGGCTGAACTCAACCAGGTAGAAACAAAAAGAACTATTCAAAGAATCAACCAAACCAGGAGCTGGTTCTTTGAGAAAATCAACAAGACAGATAAACACTTAGCCAGGCTAACTAGAGGGCACAGGGACACTATTCTAATTAACAAAATCAGAAATGAAAAAGTAGACAAAAACAGAACCTGAGGAAATCCAAAACATCATCAGATCCTACTACAAAAGGCTATACTCGACAAAACTGGAAAACCTGGATGAAATGGACAACTTTCTAGACAGATACCAGGTACCAAAGTTAAATCATGATCAGATTAATAATCCAAATAGTCCCATTTTCCCTAAAGAAATAGAAGCAGTCATCAATAGTCTCCAAACCAAAAAAAAGCCCAGGATCAGATGGGATTAGTGCACAGTTCTATCAGACCTTCAAAGAAGACCTAATTCCAACTCCGACTATTCCACAAAATAGAAACAGAAGGTACTATACCCAATTCATTCTATGAAGCCACAATTACTCTGATACCTAAACCACACAAAGATCCAACAAAGAAAGAGAACTTCAGACCAATTTCCCTATGAATATCGATGCAAAAATAATAAAATCCTCGAAAAACAAATCAAAATGATCATCCATCATAACCAAGTAGGCTTCAACCCAAGGATGCAGGGATGGTTTAATATATGGAAATCCATCAACGTAATTCACTATATAAACAAACTCAAAGACAAAAACCACATGATCATCTCATTAGATGCTGAGAAAGCATTTGACAAAATA
The DNA here is from genome assembly GCA_902729485.2 of Mus minutoides. Taxonomy (NCBI): domain Eukaryota; kingdom Metazoa; phylum Chordata; class Mammalia; order Rodentia; family Muridae; genus Mus; species Mus minutoides. The sequence continues at coordinate 841,577 of LR749535.1, forward strand.
TAACACCCATTCATGATAAAAGTCTTGGAAAGATCAGGAATTCAAGGCCCATACCTAAACATAATAAAAGCAATATACAGCAAACCAGTAGCCAATATCAAACTAAATGGAGAGAAACTCCCACTAAAGCAATCCCACTAAAATCAGGGACTAGACAAGGCTGCCCACTTTTTCCCTACCTATTCAATATAGTACTTGAAGTCCTAGCCAGAGCAATTCGACAACAAAAGGCGATCAAGGGGATACAAATTGGAAAGGAAGAAGTCAAAATATCACTATTTGCAGATGATATGATAGTATATATAAGTGACCCTAAAAATTCCACCAGAGAACTCCTAAACCTGTTAAACAGCTTCAGTGCAGTAGCTGGATATAAAATTAACTCAAACAAATCAATGGCCTTTCTCTACACAAAGGATAAATGGGCTGAGAAAGAAATTAGGGAAATAACACCCTTCACAATAGTCACAAATACTATAAAATACCTTGGTGTGACTCTAAGGAAGTGAAAAATCTGTATGACAAGAACTTCAAGTTTCTGAAGAAAGAAATTGAAGAAGGTCTCAGAAGATGGAAAGATCTCCCATGCTCATGGATTGGCAGGAGTAATATAGTCAAAATGACTATCCTGCCAAAAGCAATCTACATATTCAATGCAATCCCCATCAAAATTCCAACTCAAGTCTTCACTGAGTTAGAAAGGTCAATTTGCAAATTCATCTGGAATAATTAAAAAAAAAACCTAGGATATCAAAAAATATTCTCAACAATAAAAGAACCTCTGGTGGAATCACCATCCCAGACCTCAAGCTGTACTACAGAGCAATTGTTATAAAAAATAAAAATAAAAATAAACCCTGCATGGTACTAGTACAGCAACAGACAGGTAGATCAATAGCATAGAATTGAAGACCCAGAAATGAACCCACACACCTATGGTCACCTGATCTTTGACAAGGGAGCTAAAACCATCCAATGGAAAAAAGGCAGCATTTTCAACAAATGGTGCTGGCACAATTGGCAGTTATCATGTAGAAGAATGCAAATTGATCCATTCTTATGTCCTTGTACAAAGCTCAAGTCTAAGTGGATCAAAGAACTCCACATAAACCAGAGACACTGAAATTTATAGAGCAGAAAGTGGGGAAAAGCCTCAAAGATATGGGCACTGGGGAAAAATTCCTAAATAGAACAGCAATGGCTTGTGCTGTGTTGGGGTCCACTGCCCGCAGTGGACTGGGTTCCTGGAGGATTGGCCCGAAGCTGAAATGAAATTAAGGGAGGGGGGAAGAAAGAAGATCTCGAAGGCTACATGGTTGCTTCTGCTTAGAACGACTCTTTAATGGTGGACAAGTATTTGGGGATAAAGGAAGGGAAGCCCCGCCCCCAGTCTTCTGCGCAGGCATTCTGGAGTTTGGCGGGAACCCTGAAGTCTCCTGACATCTCTCAGGTTGCGCAGGTGGGCTGGTCATAGATGGGCCTCTGGTAAGCTGGGCGGAGCCGGGTGACCTAGGAGACTTGCAGAACCTGGCTGCAGGGGTACCGGGCTCTTAGCCTAGTTAACAACACAATGGATGCCATTGGGTGCAGCACGGCTCTGGTCATTGCACCAACTATGTTGGTGGGGAAGGGACACCACAGTGCTGTAAGATCAAGAATTGACAAATGGGACCTCATGAAATTGCAAAGCTTCTGTAAGGCAAAAGACATTGTCAATAAGACAAAAAGGCCACCAACAGATTGAGAAAGAATTTTTACCAATCCTAAATCTGATAGGGGACTAATATCCAATATATACAAAGAGCTCAAGAAACTGGACACCAGAAATTCAAATAACCCCATTAGAAATTGGGGCACAGAGCTAAACAAAGAATTTTCAAGTGAGGAATACTGAAGGGCTGAGAAGCACCAGAAAAAATGTTCAACATCCTTAATCATCAGGGAAATGCAAATCAAAATAACCTTGAGATTCCACCTCATGCCAGTCAGAATGGCTGAGATAAAAAATTCAGGTGACAGCAGATGCTGGCGAGGATGTCACGAATGAGGAACACTCCTCCATTGTTGGTGGGATTGCAAGCTGGTACAACCACTCTGGAAATCAGTCTGGCAGTTCTTCAGAAAATTGGACATAGTACTTCCAGAAGATCCAGCAATACCTCTCATAGGTATATACTCAGAAGATGTTCCAACTGGTAATAAGGACACATGCTCCACTATGTTCATAGCAGCCTTAGTTATAATAGCCAGAGGCTGAAAAGAACACAGATATCTGTCAACAGAGAAATGGATACAGAAAATGTCGTCCATTTACACAATGGAGTACTACTCAGCTATTAAAAACAATGAATTTATGAAATTCTTGGGCAAATGGATATATCTGGAGTATATCATCCTTAGTGAGGTAACCCAATCACAAAAGAAGTCACTTGATATGCACTCACTGATAAGTGGATATTAGCCCAGAAACTTAGAATACCCAAGATACAATTTGCAAAACACAAGAAAATCAAGAAGAATGAAGACCAAAGTGTGGATACTTCATTCCTCCTTAGAATAGGGAACAAAACACCCGTGGAAGGAGTTACAGAGACAAAGTTTGGAGCTAAGACAAAAGGATGGACTATCCAGAGACTACCCCACCCAGTGATCCATCCGATAATCAGCCACCAAACCCAGACACTATTGCATATGCCAGCGTGATTTTGCTGAAAGGACCCTGATATATCTGTCTCTTGTGAGGCTATGCCAGTGTCTGGCAAATACAGAAGTGGATGCTCATAGCCATCTATGGGATGGAACACAGGGCCCCCAATAGAGGAGCTAGAAAAAGCACCCAAGGAGCTGAAGGGGTCTCCAACCCTATAGGTGGAACAATAATATGAACTAACCAGTACCCCTAGAGCTCGTGTCTCTAGCTACATATGTAGCAGAAGATGGCCTAGTTGGCCATCATTGGAAAGAGAGGCCCCTTGGTCTTGCAAACTTTATATGCCCCAGTACAGGGAAATGCCAGGGCCAAGATGTGGGAGTGGGTGGGTAGGGGAGTAGGGTGGGGGGAGAGTATAGGGAACTTTGGGGATAGCATTTGAAATGTAAATAAAGAAAATATCCAATAAAAAAAAAACACGACTGTTGCTGTACTTCTGAGCACTTGAGATTTTATATGATTGAACGAAACAGGAAGCTTGGAGCCAAAATGAAGTACAAGAGGGGTTTCATGGTTTTCCAATCAAGTCTTGAAATACAGAATAACTATGAAGTACTTAAAGGGTGGGGCTAGCTTAGTCCATCCTAAACTATTGTAACAGAATATCAAGACTAGGTAATTTATAAAAACAAACTTTATTTAGCATGGTTTTAGATGCTAGTATGCCCAAGGTCAAGGCTTTGGTATCTCATGGAATCTTCCTCCTGTGCATCCATAGCGTACAAGAACAAAAGTGTAAGAAAAGTCAACATTGTGTGGACTCCTTTGTAAGAGCCTTATCTGCTTGGGAGCCTGCCGAACTATTGGTCGAATCACAGTTAAAAGCTCTAGCTACTAACCAACCTCTAAGACTATGGGTGAATTGGGGAGAGGGCATGCTGCACTCTGGTAAGTGTAAGATACCAAAATAAGAAGCAGTGCTGGACGTCTGCCTGGATTTACTAATCAGAAGGGGAAATGACTAGAAGGAATGGTATAGCTGATAAGATTGAGTGCGAAGACTAGCAGTGGTGAGTTAAAAGGTAGGTGTGCAGAGTACTCGCTTTGTGTCTAGCGTGACTAAGTGGTTTTATTTGAGATGTATTTTTACATTTAACGTTGAAATTTTATCCAAGGTGCCGTGTGGGGTCAGTGGCTTAACACAATAAGACAACCACGCGGGGCCACATGCACAGTTCTCCCATGTCTACCTGCCCAGAGCACCAGAACTCTTGTCAGACGTGGGTTCTCTCCCACTCTTCTCTTTCCCCCATACCCATGTTCCCGCAGGGAGGGCCCAGATCATGGCAGGTGGTGCTATCTTTGGTACTAAAATGTTTCAGTAAACCTCTATGGCTTCTACTGTAGTTCCTGCCGCCAAGGTTTCTGCCTTGACTTCATTGCATATATTACCCTTTACCTTCCTCTTACCTTCTTCCCTATTTATGCCCATTTCTCATTTCCCTTCATAGTAGCTTTCCTCCTAAAAAGTCATTTACCTCATGTGTTTATGTGATAGTAGCAAGAAGCCGACACATATAACCCAGTTCAAATTGGATCTTGTTGGTATGATTTTAGCTAAATTATTTAACCTCTGTAATTTAGTTTTCTCATATATAAGTGGAATAACAAAAGTCTCTGAATGACTGATGGAAGGATTCAACAAAGCTGTTAATGAACAGCTTTGGCCTCAATGACAGGGGACTTCAATTTTTACTAAAAAAAAGGTAATATGAATTTTTATTATATTAAAAAGTAAATCCACCATATGAGTCTATGGATTTCAATATGTCTTATCTTCTAAAACAATAAAATCAATAAAGCCAAAAAATTAAATTATGAAATATTCATTGCAGCCACTTTTAATAAAGGGCATAGCAAATTTTACTAGTATTATCAGTGTTTGAATTGAGAAGTGAAGTTTGAACCAAAGAAGCTGTACCAACCTAGGATGAGATAGACCATGTAAATTTAGAGAAATTATCTAACACAAAAATAAAACAAACAATAAATTCATAGTACATGGAATTAAAACAATAATATCCTAAGATATTATCTGCATGGAACCCTATCAACATCTTTGAACAGTCACTTTTCTTTCTCCCTCTAATCTGAGGCTGTGAATGTCAGTCCTGCCCAACCCCCAGAGTTCCCAGGGCAATGGGAACCAAGAGTGCAGTGAAGTAGTCTTTACCATGTCCTTCACACTCAGTCTATGTGCATGGAGCCTAACCTCAAAATGCAATGAAAACATTGTATCACAATTTATGCAATAAAGCATTTATGATTCCACATCTTTCTGCTCTGGCTGCTTATTTGACTCAATAATCAGGAATGTCAATATGTTCCTGTAATTGCCTGCTACCAGGATTAGTTAGAGTATCAGTGAACCTGGAAATGCAGTATTCTTTCCTCTTCTCTACTCTCCCTCAATTAAATTGTCTCAAGATGAGGACACTACTCCCCTAGAAAGCACTGCTCATGGGTGCAGGTCAGAGGTACTGGATTTGTAGCGTTGTTGTCTTGATTGCTCTGCTGGCCAATTGCTGCCAACTTCATCCAACGTAGCTATCACCATACTCTTTATTAGTCTTTTGCATATTTACCCAATATTTCTGGTCTTTTTTTTTTCTTTCACTTTGCAACTTTCTTCTGTTGAGTGAATTTTTACAGCATCTGCAGTATAGTCAATGTTAGTTCATACTGTTTTTTTTTTTTTGTTTGTTTGTTTGTTTTTTTTTTTTAATTCCATGGTGGTATTGCTTCTCAAATCACAACTCTCCACAGAGCTGTCTGGGGAGAGGTAAGGAGCTGAGCTATTATGTCATGAATAGCCTGCACATAACCTTGTATATCCAGGTTTCCTTTACTCCAGGTTCTACTAGCCTGCTCCATTAGAACTGTATTCACGCCAAGTGATTACTGTTTGTTTAATACATTTCTAAGATTTTTATCTACTATGATCAGTTTTTAATTTGGATGAATTTTGTTTTAATTTGATTTGTTTTGTTTCGAATGAAATTTTTTATTTCAATGAAAATTAAAACAAAGAGAAAAGAAAGAAGACCAACAAATGAATAAACAAAACAAAAAGAACACAAAAACAAACATGGAGTTTATTTTGTGTTGGCCAACTACTGTTGGGCAAGGGGCATGCACTGGATCGTGGTTGCTATAACCAGTGACACTTGATTAAACCAAGATTATTTCCTTTTTCCAGCTGGTATTAATGGCATATAGCTTTTTGGTTAGTGGTGGGTCCCGTATTTCCCTTCTAAGGACTTGGTACCTCCTCCAGCTTGTACATGTACAGTCTTGTGCATACTCTCATGGTCTCTGTGAGTTTATATTTGCATCAGCCATATTGTGTCTATAAGACGTTGTTTACATGGAGACATCAACTGTCTCCCTGGCTCTTATATCTTCTTCTTCATAGAGCCCCGAGTTTTGAGGGGAGGCTATCTATGAAGACATTCCTTTTAGGACTGAGTACACCAAAATTTCTCACTCTCTGTATATTTTCCATTTGCAGGTCTCTGTGTTAGCTACCATGTACTGCAAGAAGAAACTTCTCTGATGTGAGTTAGTAAGACAATCATCTACAGATATAGTAATATGTCATTAGGAGTACTTTATTGCTGTGTTCTTTTATATATTTGTTTATTTATTTATGTTAGTGCAGCAACAAGATTATGTTCTCTTCCCCTAGGCCCGTGAACAATCTAGTCTCTCTTTGACCCCGCCCATGGTCAGTCAACAGGATCTACAAGGGAGACATCGGGGATGGAGGGGCAAGAGACTCGAAGAATGGAGACAAGACAGGCTATTTGCTCAAGTCTCAAGTCTTGTTTATTAGAAAGCAACTACAGGTATATAAGCACAAGCTGGGAGAGCAGTTGAGGACACTTAACCAGAAGTCCAGGATGTGTCTGAGAAAAACAGGATGTTATCAGAGTGTGTTCAGCTGTGGTGGGCTGCTTGCAAAAACATCATGCTAGTAAAACAAATCTCTTGTGAGGGTGGAAGAATACCAACCTATAAGAAAATAGCCCAAGAGTCCTGCAGAGATGCTAGCTGCTTTCTGCTAAGAGTCAGCTCCCAACACCTCTTGAAGTTGGGAAAGCCTCTATACAGCATAAGGCAGCATCATTTGATCAGTTTGCAGTCTTTACCAGTTATGAAACTGATAGAGGAATAATATCTAAAATACACGAAGAACTAAAAATACTGAACACCAAAAAAGCAAACAATCCAGTTAAGAAACAGGATGTAGAACAGAAAAGAAAGTTGTCAAAAGAGAAAACGCAAATGGTAGGAGACACTTAAGTGTTCTACATCCTGTGGCCATCAGGGGAATGCAAGCAAAAATACTTTAAGACTTCATCTTACTCAAGTCAGAATAGCCAAGATTAAGAAAGCAAGTAATAGCACATGCTGGTGAGGATATAGATAAAAGGAACACTTTTTCATTGCTGGTGTGAATGCAAAGAGGTACAGCCACTATGGAAATCAGCACAGAGATGCTTCAAAAAGCAGAAAATCAACTGAGCTCAAGATCCAAACACACCACTCCTAGGCATGTATCCGAAAGAGTCTACACATTCTGTAATGTGCAGATATTTGTTCATCTACAGCCATTGCTGCTCTATTCGTAATAGGCAGAAATTGGAATCAGAGAAGCCTAGATGTCCATCAGTTGATAAGTGGATAATGAAAGTGTGTGCATTTACACAATGGAATTTAATTTGGTTCTGAAGAAAAAATAAAATTATTAAATTTGCTGGAAAATGGATGGAGCTTGAAACAATTACCCTTAGTGAGGCAACCCTGACCCAAAATACAAATACAGCATGTTTTCTCCTCTATGTGGATATTGGCTTTTAAGCTTTCAATATGTGTGCTGAATAACCACAGAGATTAGGTGGCTGGTAAGGAAAGCATTGGGAGATCTCCCTAGGGGAGATAGAAGGGGAAATAGAATATACTGTTATTGAGAGACAAAGGGAAAGTAGACTGAGCCTATTATATGGGGTGGAGAAGAATTAAAGAGGGAACATGGGCGAAGCAACTAACACTAATGGCCATTTGAAAAGCTATATGGAAACATATGACTGTAGAAGCTTTATAAAATATACATGTATGAAAAGTATTTGAGCTTGAACTCAGGCCTGTGTACATGCTATGGGTTCAGTCTACTGCTCAGCATGAAAAGTATTTGAGCTTGAACTCAGGCCTGTGTACATGCTATGGGTTCAGTCTACTGCTCAGCTTCTCTCTGAGCCCACAGCCTATATAATCTGAATACCCACTGTAGGAACAAAATCCATGCTGCCTTCTTCTCTTGGGTTCATACGAATCCTGGAAGCTATCATAAACAGCAAGGCACATCCTTCACAAGGAAGACACAACATGGGCAACATTCCAAGAATCCCCAGGTGTCTATTTTGGGACTCCCTGTGTCTTTAGGCTATCCTAAGTCAATAAGAGTTCACACCTCGAACTGTGCAGCAACATACCTGGAAAGCAACTCAGAAAACAACACGATAGCCTTAGTTTTCAGTTCAAAAGGGAAGTGCAATTATGACCAACTTCAATTAAAAATAAAGGCATGAGTCAGGGCACCCCGAAGCTCACAACAGTAAATGGGGGCATTAATAGTAAATGATAGGATGTCCGTCCGCACAGGCAGTTTAATACCCAATGCAACTTAATCGTAAAAATGATTCTATCAAGTTAGGAAATGGAATTTTCTGATTTAGGAAGTCATGATGGGAATACTCATTATAAAATATAAAATACGACTCCATTCTAATTCTGACACCTCACTGTGCCATGCATTCGCAATCTCACCTCTTAAATGGTGAACGTTGTTGAGTATCTGGTACCTCAAGCAGTCTTTATTCAGGTAGAAACGGCGCTTTGATGGTGACGAGTTATAGTCAGATGTCAGTCTGTGATATTCCCATAGATAGCTGGAAGAGCTATTTCTTATAAAATATAAGAGAAGAAGACAGGGATGTGCCTTAGTGCAGAGAGCTCTTGCCTGAGATATGTTAGGTCTTTCTTAAGTTGTGCACCTAATATTTACTGCTGTCTAGCTCTCTGGCTTTATACCCATGTTTTGTTTTACCCCAAACTCTTAGTCCTATATAAACCAACAGTAATGATTGTTTACTCTTCTCTGTACATCTGGACTCTTTGGATTTTAATTAGATTATCATTGTTCTTCCAGAAAATTCCTCACAATTTATTGTATGAATGAAGAGTTTACAAATCAGTGTTTAATATTTTCAAGATAAGAATCCAGTTACAACTGAAACCAATGGTTGCAAATAATATCAGTCCTAAGTTCAAAAAATGGAATTCCAGGTATGATTTTCTAAATATTTCATGGGATTATGATTTATTCATGTCTAATCGACTCAATTTTTTATGATCAACTAAAGTGTTATGATCTAGAAGAGTAAAGTTGTATTCAGAAAAGCACAAATATGTGCATGCCCTATTGCTAAATAAAATAAGATTATAAAACATTTCCTGCCTTGTAAAAATCACAGGGGTGAAAGGAAAAACACGAAACCACAGGCACTGTCTTGCTTAGACTGTGGTGCCCAGAGACTCTGTGCAATAACTCACTATTTTTGCTGTGACATACAAGTGTACTTTTAAAATATAGGCAATAGAAAAGCTATCCTGATCTGTCCCAGAATTTGAATTAGCTGCATATTTAGGATTCACTAAAAGTCTCTAAAGTTGACTACTGCCTTATTATTTCTCCAAGCAACTCAGCCATTGCCTCCTATTTTGGAATGACTAACGCCTGACATTTACTTAATGTGGCGTTTCTATCACATGGTGACTAACTCCATCCCTGCCCCTTTCCACTCAGAGCTCCCATCCTGTTGATTCCCCTGTTTAATCTAAGAATAGCTGCTGCAAACATTACCTCCTTAAAAATCAGCACGGAAACAGTAACGTGGGCTTGAGTGCACACATGTTGGGGGAACAACAGCGTCGCTTTGAGACTGTCATTAGAAATAAAGTGACTTGTGCCGTTTTTTTCTCCAAGAACTGATGTCACTTTGAGACAAAAAAAAAAGTTCATTAAACATTTATGAATCATCAAAATGCAAGGCATTTTCTGATAGTGATTTTTAAAACGCTATAAATATTTGACCTTTGGCATTATCTTATCAAATGTGGACTTATCTCTTTTTTCTCCCAGAGAGATAAGATAGTGCCAAAAGGGAGGTATTTATAGCATTTTTAATCAATAGTTTAAAAACTATTTTATTGGATATGCTCCTAAGTTCTATATAATACTGTTTTCTCTCCCCTTTGCTACTGATGTTTCCTCTAGGGATAGGGAGAGCAAGGAGGTGGGTAAGGAGAAGATTGTGGGGAGGAGGGTGAGTCTGTACAAAATACATTGTATGATGTTTCAAATAATTCATACAAACATTTTAAGATCCCTGTTCTGTAGGCTTTTTGTTCATCCTTGAACACAAGATTACTTAGTATACATTGCCATAAAATTTTGTGCTTTGTAAACTGAAATCGATGAAATTTGATTTGGACTCTTAAAAAAAATCTTGTTATGATTAATACCACTCTGCGTTTATCTTTTGGAGCGTATACAGAAATACTAAAGTACTGACTGAAGCTAGAGATTAATCATTTTGGGTTCATGTGATTTTTCAAGATGATGGAGAGGAGTCTTAAGCTTTGGAATATGCCTGGAAGCCAGATTTCAGAAGAACACAGGATTGGTTTGACAGGACTGCCTACTGGTTTAACTAATATTGATACTTTTCCGGGAGAGAGATAATTGGCAATTATAACTGCCAAAGGGAAAAACTGAAGCACAATAGCATAAGCTTTGGAGAAAATGGTACTTCAAGTAAATTATGACATTCATAAGATGTAACTCTGTAGGGTTTCAGCTTCCTGGGGGCCTCAAGAATCATGCTGACCTGAAAACATACAACACTTAACATGTACCTACATGTATGACCTGAGTTCCTAAGCGATACTATCACCAGGGTAGTGCATCCACTCAGAATTAACCTTGTCAGCTCTACTTACACTTCTTATATTGATAATTCTATAAACAAATAGTTACATATTTATAAATATGTATGTAGTTTATAAATATCTGCATTTATATTTATGTATTTACACATCTGCTTGGATTTATGTGTTGCTGCCACCACCACATGTAACAAAAGATTCAGGATATCTGTAATAGAATATATTCTAAGTTTTGTTAATTAACTTAGACAATACTCTAGGAAAAGAACGTGTGTGTGTGTGTGTGTGTGTGTGTGTGTGTGTGTGTGTGTGTAAAACAATATAGAAAAGAAAGCATTTGTATGCACTGATGTGTAGGCAGAAGCTGGCTACAGTTCTTCAGAGGACTTTCTCAGCTGGGTGCTTTGCCGCTTCAATAGCTTCTAGTCAGGACTCGGAATTAAAAGCAAACAGAGCTCAGCTGTTTCTACTGCCTCTGATTTCTCTAAGTCTATAAACAACCAACAGTAAGAAGGATGATAACCATGTTTTCTTTTTCAACTGATGTACTAAACTTTGCCTTGCCCTGAGAAGGTTCAACTGAAGTCCTCAATAAAAAAATCAAAAGATTATTTGGCAGCTAAAATATGTTTATTGTCTAAGGTTTTAGCCACTTTGGTGTTATGCCTAGGAAGAGCATAGAGATAGCTGTTCACTTTGAATATCCTACTGAGACTTAAGAAATAATGAATCCTGACCAGCCACCATCACCAACTTCCTTAGTGTGCATCCAGACCAACCCAAGGCAACTGTGTCTATTTAAACTTGATAAAAAGTTCGCCACTGGACACTAGCTGTTAAAGTGGAGTCCAGACATCTTCCCGAAGGAATTTTTTTTTGTCTCCAATTTTTGTTGCTGCTGCTGTTGTTGCGTCCACTTAATCAGGAAATTCATTTGGAAGGCTTTGAGAAACCCCTGCTGTGGGTCTCCAGCTGAGAGCACAGCTGTGCAGGGCACCTGCTCCTCATTAGCATCCATCAATTATCTGCATAGCACCGGCTTGTCCAGCGGCTTTGCACTAGCTTTCGTTGCTTATTTTTGCTATATGCTCATAAGCAACTGGTGTTTTACAACAAATTCAAAACAAAGGAGAGGTATAGTTTGCTTCTTGGTGCTGTAACCATATTTTCCTGCGCTTCACTGGACTGCCCAGAATCCTGTGTAAGATTTCCCTGTTCTATTCCTAACAAGGCTTTTTGAAGTATAAACTATGCCTAAAGAAAAGCTGATAATATGACTGATATAAACTCAAATGAACTGGGTAATCTGGAAGAGCCACATTGACCACAAGATAGGCTCTGCCTTCCTGATTTCTGAAAAGATTTCCCAATGGCTCAAACATTTTCTATCTCTTCAAGATGATATCCATGATTTGACATTATTTCAAAGTAAACACACATTCATTCATTCATTCTTATGGCAGTAGGACATGGAAACCCCTCAGGTGTAAATGCAGTGACACATTCCAGTGCTTCCAACAAGACTATGGGTGCAGCAGAGCATAAATCACCAAGCTATTGAAATTCTTACACTTGGCACCGGTTATGTCTGCCCAAGTCTGCGGACTAATACTGAAGTGTACGCTGTCTCAGCCCATTTTTCTTTACACTTTAGAAGTGGTGGGGCAAGGAAGGACCCAGGGCTCACTGCACACCTGAGGATCACTGCACACCTGAGGATCTCCTGAAACTCATAGAAACCCTGCTTCTGCTTCACAAATGCCAGCCTCACAGGTGTGGGCTAACACAACTCTCTCACGTTTAATTGTCCGTGCTAGGAGCAAAGGTTTCTGGGAATAGAAATGTAATCTATATATACATTTTAGAGAAACTGAACAGGAGTGCTCTATTTCTGAGGTGCCCCTCCATTAAAAAAAATTAGTCAGTCAATAAATAGTTAAATATTAAATCTTACATTAATTGAGAAAAAAGTATTTTGCTCATATTTGGATAATTTTGTTTCTCTGGTCAACACCAAGAGTCTTTCAAGATAAAAAGATTCGATAGTATGAATCCAGTTTTGGGTCTTCTTACATAGCCTTAATTAATTAGAAGACTTCAAATGACTGGGTTAAGACCTTATAAAGTGTATTTAGGAGCAATACGCAGAGTGGTCCCATTGTTACACTAAACCATGTGCTATCTCTTCTTTGGGTTAGAAATAGGAAACTACTGATAATTTTACATGACTATTTTGTATTAAATGCACTTCATTCTTCTTTGCTTACTCCAGAGCCTAAGATTTTGTGCTTTCTGCACATTTTGCACATAGGTAAATAAAATTGTTTAAATAAGATTGTTCTTGGGCTGGAGTGATGATGGCTCAGTGGTTAAGAGCACTGACTGCTCTTCCAGAGGTCCTGGGTTCAATTCCCAGCAACCACATAGTGGCTCACAACCATCTGTAATGGGATCTGATGCCCTCTTCTGGTGTGTCTGAAGACAGCTACAGTGCACTCATATATGTAAATAAATTTAAAAAAAAAAAAAAGATTATTCTTTCTTCTGACCACTGTTGTACACAGATCCTTCATTCTCACAGTCAAGCTACGTTACACAGGAAAACTGTAGCAAATGATCATCCAGTGAGGCTGACTTAGCTGCTCATCCAAGAAAACAGCAAGCTGCAGCCATCTTGGAAGTGCTGTGTTGAGAGTTCCTGGCACTAAAGAAAGTCAGAAATTCCAGTTGCTCCTTTTAATCTAGTGTCTGATGTTTGATATTTTTGGGTGTTTGCGTTTATCACAGTTTCTTTAATGTATAACTCTCACTTACTAAAAAAAAAAAAAACCCACAAATTTGAGTTTCTTTTTTTTTTTTAATGTACCCTAGGCATGAAACAGCTTTGGCCACCAAGCCAGGCATCAACCTAGGATGAACAAAGGCCTGCCATCTGCTCTGCCCCTGAGTGATATAAGAACAACACCATACAAATTTCAATTTCTTAACTTTGCTGAAGTTTACTGGTGCATCATAAAATTTTGTCTTAAATTCTGCTTCCAGAAACTAAGTGTGTATACCTTGCACCCACACCAAGACCATTATGATCCACAGTACGAAGGCCCCTCTGGTGTGTAACCTCCAACAATAATTGGCACCCACACAGGCTTCCCATCTGGCATGACAGGGACCATGAAGTATGTGCTCCTTTCTGAATTATCATCTTTGTGAGAGCCATCCCTGTCTTCTGTGTAGCCATAGTTACTTAGTAATGAATGCTATTGTAAATGACCCCTTTATGTAAATATGACTTTATTGTTTTTTCCACTCACTGTGCTGAATATGGTCTGTGTTACATGGGTCAGCCCTGGGATCTTCCATGGTGGGTGTGTACCTAGAAGTAAATTGATCTTTCATAAAATACCAATTTACAGCACTAATAGGAATTAGCCCTTTCCTCAGGGTTTTAGAAGTTTGTGCTCCCATCAATGGTGTGTTTGGATTCTATTTTCTCCATATTCATGAAGGATTTTCTGCAGGTTTTGTTCAGTTCTCTGCAGTGGCTGTGGAGAGGCATCCCATTTACCAATGACTGATTATACTTAGCCCTTGAAGCTGTTGGCTCCTTGGAGGCTTTTGGATTCATATAAAAATACCTTGTTCTATCTTTATTTAAGAACAGTCATTCGTTTCCCTTTACCAGGTTGAAAGTTTCCATTTTCCATGAGGCCTCTGTCACTATGGAGACATCAAATGTCAGTAACACTGGACCTCTTTAGAGGCAACACTTTTCTGTCTGCTTTTATGATTTTTCTCTCTTCCTTTGATTTTTCAAACAATTGACAATAAAGTGTGTTATAATTTGCCTTCTCTTTACTACAGTAGAAGATACTGATTCTTCAAGTCTAATATATTGAAAATTATCTACCATTGTTTATTTCAATAACATTTCTGCTGAGTTTCTCTCTCTCCTGTACTTTTGTAACTTGTTGTGTAAGACCTTGAGTGTTCTGTATTTACTTACTCCCTGTGTTTCCATTCAGAGTTCCGTGTGTGTGTGTGTGTGTGTGTGTGTGTGTGTCTGTATTTGTGTGCATATGTGTATGTGTGTGTGAGATAAAGAGAGATAATATATGGATGTGTCTATGTATGTCTGTGTTTGTGTGTATCTGTGTCTGTGTATTTGTATGCATATGTGTGTGTGTATGACTGTGTGTATCTGTGTATGTGTATGCCTGTGTGTATCTGTGTATGTGTGTGTATGTGTGTCTATGTCTGTCTGTGTCTGTCTGTGTGTGTCTGTATTTGTGACCATGTGCATATGTGTGTGAGAGAGAGACAGTATGTATGTGTGTGTGTGTGTGTGTGTGTGTATGTCTCTGTGTGTTTAAGTGTCTATATGTGTGTGTCTGTATTTGTGTGCATGAAAGTATGTGTGTCTGTATTTGTGTGCATGAAAGAAAGAGAGAAAGAGTGTGTGTGTGTGTGTGTGTGTGTGTGTGTGTGTGTGCGCTAGGGATTTTTGTTTGACATATCACTAGTAATGTCTTTAAGAACAATAAATTCATCCATTTAACCTGTAACTTCATATTCTATTTCCTCTGCCAGAATTTTTCTGTGATTCTTTCTGTAGATTTACACTTTCTCTTTTATCTTCTGTTTCTATGTTCAATTTCAACATAAGCATTTATTAAAGTATATCAAACAGAAAACTTCACAACTGTATCTCTGTGATACTTTACAAAGCAATAAGCACTCAGATTAAGAAACAAAAATATTACTGGATGCCAGAAATTGCTTTGTAATAATTTCAGAGTTATACCCATGACTAATCTCTGACATGATAGTTCATGGCATTAATTTTTCTACTGCTTCAGTTTGCCTACTTTTGAATTTTATATTAATGCAATCTTATATTGGATTTTTATTTATGCAGGACTTCTTAACATTTTCATTATGAGATTCAACATAGAAACATTTAGTCATTTGCAGTACAGAATTCCGTTGTTCCAGCAATGGGTCATTGAGCTGTTTCCAGAGTGATGAACACATAAACAATTTTCTGTGGACACTTTTGTGCATATCTTTTTTTGGTGTACAAATGTGCAAATATCATTTAGCACAAACATGTCAGTGTTGTAATACACTACACTTTAAGCTTAATGCAGAGTTTTAAAATGGTATGGAATCCTATCATGTTATTTAAATGGGTTTTCAGAACCGATATGTCAATATGCATTCTCCCGGCCTTTGTGAGCATCTGTGTGGTTCCCACTCCCTCAGAGCTCACTTTTCAATACAGTTTTCATTCATTTCCAGGACTTCCAGTGGGAATTTTATTGCATTTTATTCTTCCTTCAAAGTTGCAATTTACATTTCCTCAATTACTAAGGATATTGAGTATTTTTATAGTGTTTTCCTTTGTATATATGCTTTTAAAATGAAGTTCAAGTCTTTCACCCATTTTATTCATTGCTTATATTAACTTTTTACAGTTTTATTTTTATTTGGGATATGAAGTCTTTTTTTCAAGTATTGTAAACATCTCAAATGTCACTTCTTTTGTATCTTACTTCACTTGGATATATGTAAACATTTTTTTCTGAATCACCAAGACGAAACTCTGCACCAGATTTGGCAGAATAAATGCCCCAGTGATTTGTACTTCCAGGTCTCCCTTTCTCTTAATTTGAGAAATGCTCTCAAAGTTATTCAGGCTGGCCTCTCTTTCTAGTCCACGCAAGCCTGAAATGGTTGCCACCTTCAGTCAGCTGCCCAAGTCACTGGGAGTGACCACCAGACCCAGCTGAAAACATTTTCTAATTTAATAAAGTACAACTTATCAAAATTTTGTTTGTGCTTTATCTAAAAAAAAAAATAGTTTGTCTATATACAGTATTGTGAAGATGAGAAAATGTTTGAATTAATTGAAATTTTTATTTTAGAAATAATCGTGGTAACACAGACATTGGGTCATTCTGTGAAACAGTGGAAAAACATCCCTTTCTCAGCTCTTGCTATTCACAACACTCGGTACACTACCATGACCAGTTCCCCATAACTTAGATGCTGAAACCATTCAGCAGTGCAACCCAATGACAGCATCCAAACTCCCCAGGTTCATCTGAAAGTGAAATGCATCCTCCTGCCTTAGACAGAGAAACGAATTCATTTGGCTGATCATGTAAGACTTCTCAAAAGATATGACTGAAATCCTGGTAAACTCACCATTCCTTGGGACACCCATTCTCATATACCACAGTGCTCCAGAAATTTAGCAGGAAAACTAGATTATCGTCCAAACGTTTAACATGCAGCTCTGATTTTCAAAAATGTAGCTTTATATATTAGTTTCTTAAACAATTTCAATGAATCCTTTGTTCCCTTTATATGCTCTCACAACTCATTAGAATTATTCGAGGGAAGTGGGTATATGTTTGAAATGTGCCACCTCCAACTTCTCTTTCTAGAAATGTAGAATTACTTAAAGTTTTATCCATTTGACTTTCCCCTGAAAGCTGCCTTTGACAGGGTCATTTCTAAGGCGAGAAGTGGCAAAATCCTCAAGGAATAATGGAGCTAGCCTGGGCTTTCATCTGTTCTGAACAATTGTTCTGGTAGGATTCTAGCCCTTCAGTCTTAGTAACTCTCGAAGCTCTCTAATAGTCAAAAGCAAAGCCCCAAGCCTGGAAACCAATACAAACAAACAAAAACATGATTTTCATAGCATACTCAGCTCTCCTAGCTATTGTCTGTAGGTATGTTGAACAAGCCTGATCCCATAACTACCTGCTACTCAGAAAAAGAAGCTCATAGTTCTTAACCTTCAAGTTTGATGTATAGAGCAATGTAGCAAAATATACAGCATGTAAAAACAAAGAGTTATAAAAGGACATATTTTCATGTACTTCATAACTGTTTTGGCCAATGAGGGGTCACATATGCAAAAGTGGTCTGATAAGATCACACTGCCTTCTGACACCTCAGCTATCTTAGTCTGTGGACATATATTCTACTATTGTCATAGAATGATGAGTTTGTGATGAACCATAGATTTCTCCGATCATATTCCTACCACTAAACAGCATGTCACCATATATTGGAAGTCAAATCTTTAAAAGTCCATAAGCCGGTATCTCTTTCCAAGAAACAGCCATATGAAATCATGTAAAATTAACATGTTCACACCCCAGGATGCACACAGGAATGTGCTGTGCTAATGTAATGCTTCTTTTTGTGTTATACTGATCATGCTTTAGATTTTGTTTTTATATTGAACAACATAATTTGTAAAGTTTTCTATGCAAGCCCTTATTACATAAATATATATATTGTGCTTCATGATATATGATAAATAGCTCACCAATCAAAGGTGTATGAAACAAATGGTTCATGTGTGATATTCATCATGAATATTTTTATATGCCATGCCATATGGGGACTATTTAGATGATTTAAACTTTTTTCTATTACTAAATGCAGAAATAAATATGACTCCAATGTATAATTTTGTTCTTATAGAAATATAAAACCTGGACTGAGCATGTGTAATTTTAACAGATTTGTTATGTTTGTATGTAAATACTGTAAACTTACCAATTTGTAGGGTAGGGTTGTTCAAATCTTATTCCAATCCCATGTTGAAATTTTCCCCTATTCAAAAACAAAACCAAAAATCTTTGGAGCGGGTTTTCAGTCAATCTCTGCTTCTGTACTCACAGATAGCAGACAACTTCCAAACTGATTTTCATGCTTTTAAAATTGCCCTTTTGATGTTATTTAATAGAAATTAAATCTGTTTTAATAGTTTGTATCTGGATTCTTTCACTTGGCAAAACATTGGCAAGGTTCATCCATATGGTAACATGTACCAGGTATCATTCTTTATGCTAAATCATGTGCGCTCCAGTTTTTTGGTCACTGGTTACTGAGGCTATCACCTCACCAGCAAATAGACATTTGGATTGGATCCATGCATCCTACCTGTTCTGTATCACCCACACTTGAATTTTTTAGCTTAGCACTGCTCTTTTGGTTTTGTGGATGCCTTTATTCAACTCCTGAAGCTTCTACTCAAGAACTAAACAGTCCCATCTAGATTCAAACTTTAACAAAAACATTCCTGAGGACAGTGCTGTTCCATGGTACAAGAGTGTCATCAAGTTCAATTTCATAGCTAACAGTAAGGAGTAAATTTAAATACTTACTGAACAGGAAACAAGGGACTCTAATTGTATGAAATGTAGACATCCTGACAGAGGTTGTACTGTGTTTTACTTTTTTAATGTTCAAGATTTTATGTAATTATGATAGTAATAATAATCCTATGGTATTAACTAATTATTGCCTTTAAAATTGTTAAATTATGGGTCTCAGTGGCTAATATCCTGTATCTAATTAATAAGAAAGTAGAGTCCTAACTAGCTCTGTATCATATCTCCAGGATTTTAGTTCACTTATGAAAGAAGCAGATTGGCCAGTGATAGTGTATGTGTAGTTGCCATAGCTCTGTCAGTGAATGCTCCAATTATTTGAACAAAAATAGTTTTGATTGGCTCTGGGTCAAATTACTACAGTGATTATTTTATATGGCACAAGTGAGAAGAAGAGAATGAAATGTTTGAGCAGTTTGGTACAGAGACCTCAAAAATGAGCTCCTTGTAATTGACAGGCAGGTCAGTCTTGGCCAGAATCTCAAAACTATTGTGGTTCTACTATTCTGTCTGCCCTGGCCAGAGGCCAGAAACAAGAAACCTGTTTGGGGGCATTCATTCATCTTCTGGTTACTCATTATTATATGTTTTCTCCTCTTACATACCAATATAGCCCAACTGCCTAGAAATTACAGATAATCGGGTACTTCCTTTTTTTATTTTAATTTATTTTTTTGCACTCCATATTTTATCCCCACAATCCACTCTCTGACTGTTCCACATCCCACACCTCCTCCCCACCCCCAGGTCTCCATGTGGATGTCTCCAACCCCCACCCTATCCAACTCCCTGGGGCCTCCAGTCTCTTGAGGGTTAGGTGTATCATTTGTGAATGAACATAGACCCTGGCAGTCATAAACAGAACTCCAGTGAAGAGCAAGAATTGATAAATGTGACCTCATGAAACTGGAAAGCTTCTGTAAGACAAAGGACATAGTCAATAAGACAAATTGGCAACCTATGGATTGGGAAAAAATCTTCACTAACCCCACATCTGGTAGAGGGGTAATATCCAAAATATATAAAGAACTCAAGAAGTTAATCACCAAAAAACCAAACAACCCAATCAAAAAAATGGAGTATAGAACTAAATGGAGAATTCACAACTGAGGAATCTCAAATGGCTGAGAAATGTTCAAAGTCCTTAGTGATCAGAGAAGTGCAAATCAGAACGACCCTGAGATTCCACCTTACACCAATCAGAATGGCTAAGATCAAAACCCCAGGTGACAACACATGTTGGAGAGGATGTGGTAATTGGGTACTTTCTTGGTCCTTGAAATTCTAATCCAGACACTGAGATGGAGAAGTGCATGAACACTCTTGGGAAGGACAACAAGATTGACAAGCTCATCTCCATGTCTCAGCTCAGGAAAGCCTTCATCCAGACAAGGAAGGACTTTTAGTGGCAGCACATCCTGAGGAACTATTTCTTCTAGACAGGAGCCCTCCTCTCTTCCTTTCTCCTAAACTCACATCTACAATAAAAACCCCTTTCTAAAATTCACTCTCTGTTATCTGTCAAATCCATACAGACTCCCAAAATAGAGATCACGGATGCTACTGGCCTGGGGTGACTTTGATAGCTCTTGATTGTCCCAGAACACAGTTTTGTGTCGCACTCCTCTTATACTTGAAACATTCCCTCTAGCAGAGAATGGAGGGCTCATAAAACACAGGAGGTAAGTAGTCTCACAGGTCTGAGGGAGCTGAAGCTGGCAAGATTCTCAAAGGCCCATCTACAGATTTATAAGGGAGCAAGCCACTGATGGCTTTGGGGAAGGGCCTAGAGACCTGTGACAGAACTCCAGGGTTTTTGTGAATCATCACCATATCAGGGTAAGCGTTTCAGGGATGCAATTGCTTTTGAGTCATCCCTGCTCCTACAAGGAACTCCTTACCCAGGTTCCTATTAGTAACTTCAATAAAAAAAAAACCTCAATCGTTCCCTAGTTGAATTTTGGTACAATCGTGTCTGTCTCTGTCTGTGCTTCTCTGTCTGTGTATCTGTGTGTGTGTGTGGGGGGGGAGGATTGTGCTGTTTTTACCCCATAAGAGTATCTTACATAATATTTTAACACACACACACACACACCCACGTTATACTTCTGTGTTGGAAGAAGCTTCTTTCACACGCAAGCCCTCCTTTTGTTCAGCTCACATTACCACATAAACAACACACCCCAGCATCTTCTAACATCTAGAGGGAAATGAGATTTCCTTCTACTTAAAACAACAAATAAGGAAACTGACACTCTTGTGATAGCATCAGTACAGGGTCACACACATTAGTAGAAAAGATAACATGACAAATCAAAGAACTCAAAACCCAGTCACGTTCTGCCTTAATAGTCTGTCCTAGTTATGGTCTCTATTGCTATGATGAAACACCAAGACCAAAAACACTTAGGGAGGAAAAGACCTGTTAGTTTTACACTTTCAAATCACTGCTCAGCATTAGTAGGTCACAAGGAAACTTCCATTTCTCCAAATTGTGGAAATTGGACAAAAGTAGAACTCTTCTGGAACCTGTAGAGGAAGCTGTTTCCCCTCTACCGAAAGGAGACATTTCCCTTATCACTGGCAGAAGGAACAAAGGAATATCTGTGTTGTCTTTTAGCATACTTAAATTCATGCTGGCCTCCAGACTCCCTCAGTAAGTACCACAAAGACTTGTTATATATTTCAGAGTCCGTGCCAGCATCTAAGCTCTTCTCACTCCTCCCCTACCCTAAACCTCTTCAGCTCACGGGCTTCCCAACCTCCAGCCACATTCTCCGTATAACCCTGCCATTTCAGCTGTGCTCCTTCTCTTGGCCTCCTTTTTGTCTTCCTCTCTTAGTATGACTCTCCTCAGCTTCCTCTCTGTCTCCCTCCTCTCCCTTTTTTTGCTTTCCCACACTTTCCCTTCATGTCCCTCTCTTTTCCTCTCTGCTTTCCTTCTGCTCCCATGTTCAATTTACTACTACGTTTTCTCTGCTCAGGACTCTCCCAGATGCCCCTGACTGTTCTCTCTTGTGCCTATAATAAAAATCTTCCCCTTATCCATACCATGGATCAGTCATGTCACCAATTGACACAGTCATGGAAGGAAGTCAAGAGAGGAACTCAAGCAGGGCAGGAACCTGGAGGTAGGAGCAGATGCAGAGGTCATGGAGGGATGCTGCTTATTAGCTTCTTCCTCATGGCTTGCTCAGCCTGCTTTCTTATAGAACCCAGGACCACCAGCCCAGAAATAGCGCTACCAACAATGGGCTGGGCACTCCCCGATCGATCATCAAACATATATATTCTCAATTGAGGTTGCCTCCTTTCAGATGACCTTAGCTTCAGTCAATACATAAAACTATCCTGCATATATTCCATCTCTGGCAAGACAATCTGACTAGAGAGGTTGCTGTATACTCCAACTGTATGTAAAAGATAATAACAGAGATTATCAGAAATAGGTTAGCATTTAGGGTGATTTAAGCAAAAACGTTTAACACATCAATTTTTTTTCTCTAACTTTATTTTCAAATCAAAGAAGGTCATTTTCCATGAGTTGACATGAGCAAGAATGAGCTAGCATAAAAAAATAAAACAAAACAAAACAAAAAACAAAAAACCTACCCACCAACCAACCAAACAAACAAAAAAGACATGTTCAAAGATATTCTTGGATATGTTAAGGAAAGGTTCACACTAGGTGATTAAGGAGTTAATGTAAAGAGTCAGGGTCCTAACAAATTGGTAAAACCATGAAGAAACAAGAGCACTACTAGGTCTCGAGCACTAACCCCTTTTAGGCAGTGTTCATGTGTCGGTTCTAATCATAGGTAGTTACATGTAGAAACTTGTAATTCTGTTCTGCATGAATGGCCAAGCAACATTTTTTTCTTACTCCTTTTATAAAAGAACCTGTATTTAAGGGCAGCCAAGGATGCCAGAGCCCAGAGGCTGCCTAGCTGGTGATTTCTTTCTAATTTTTGAGGTACTGAAGTAGTCCCAGTGGTTGCACATCTGTCTGTGCAGATCCCTTTGTTCTTGTGCAGCAGTGATGTAGGCATCCATTAGTCATCCTTGCCAGCCAAAGCTGGCAGAGAGCATTAATCAAAAACAAAGAAAGAAACCGTTTCTTCCTAGGGGATGTATACATAGTTGTTGACAGTTTAGATTGTTTTTATATGATACAAGACAAATGTTTTAGCGGCATCCACATATATGAGCCTTAAGAAGCATGTCTGAATGCAGAGGCAGGATGACAAATAATTTAGGAATTTAAAATCAATTAATTCATATTTCAGCTTTCTGAATTTTATATAACATTTTGTTGAAAGTCTTCAAATCCTATTAAATCCTATTGTCAATGATTTGAAGCAAATTCTGGATCCTTCCAAGCCAATGAAATACCTCTTTACTCCTTAACACCTGTAAGTAATATAATGCTGATGGTTAATCCTTTTTGCTGAATTCTAAAATTGTCAATGGGATAAGTGTTGATTAATAAAAACATTAACCATCAAATGTGTATTGGCAGGCACTGATAAAAGAGAAAATGGTTATTGCTGTGGATCTGTGTTTAAAACTCTTTGAAATGACTCTGCTTATGTGATTTCAGACACTGACCCCCAAGCTCTCATATGTGTAAGCAGTGGGGGGGGGGGGAAGGAACTGTGATTATTTTACTTATTATAAAAACTACAAGGCTAGATGTTCTAAATATCAAGTTATATCTGGGCTATGATATATGCTATAAATTGTAAGGTACTTGTTTAGTTAATTTCATGCATGTGTGGCTAAGCAATAGTACTCAATTACTTAATCAAATATGTGGCAAGATGTTGCCATGAAGGATTTTTATAGCTATGACTACTGGTGTAAAACTCAGCTCTCCTTTCAAATGGAATAAGAAGTACTGGGCAAATATGAATGATGGAAATTTCCATAGTGGAAAAGATTACATGAACTTTGATAGTCACAGAACAACAACAACAATAACAATAACAAAGCAAAACCAAACAAACAGGTGATAGAGGATCTGTGCATTTATGAAATAGTGACGACAACAGTTCCTGGATTCCAGCAGAGTGAGAAAAATTTCTTCTAGACATTTATTTCGAAGCTATCTTGTAGCATTCTTATCTTCAGAGTTAGTAGAAACTTAGTGGTCTGTTGAATTTAACTGTTATATCAGCTTCAAATTCAAGAAGTAGAACATTAACTTGGGTTTAAACAATGAGGAAATGTTTGCAATGTTTGCTTCCTGAACAGTTAACCTAGAAAGAATGGAGGGATGCTTATGAAATAATTAATAAAATAGAAGTAATATAGAAACAGGCTTCAATTTTAAGGATTAAAATATCTGTTTCTCTCTTTCTCTATTTATGAATCCATAGTCTCTCTATAATGTATTATCTATCCTCCAATATCATGTACATAATATATATTATATATTAATATATAATTATATATATATATTAGATATAATTTCTAAATGGACACTACAAGGGAATTGTCATCAGTTATGAAGAGGACATACATGTCTATTTTAATAATGGAAAGTCTACACTTCATCTAAATGCCCACACTTTCAACAAAGCAGAAATATAATTCAGTTTTAGAAAAGGCTGCTTTGATAAGTCAATATTATATCTGTTCTTTGACNAAAAAAAAAAAAAAAAAAAAAAAAAAAAAAAAAAAAAAAAAAAAAAAAAACCTACCCACCAAACAAACAAACAAACAAACAAAAAAGACATGTTCAAAGATATTCTTGGATATGTTAAGGAAAGGTTCACACTAGGTGATTAAGGAGTTAATGTAAAGAGTCAGGGTCCTAACAAATTGGTAAAACCATGAAGAAACAAGAGCACTACTAGTTCTCGAGCACTAACCCCTTTTAGGCAGTGTTCATGTGTCAGTTCTAATCATAGGTAGTTACATGTAGAAACTTGTAATACTGTTCTGCATGAATGGCCAAGCAACATTTTTTTCTTACTCCTTTTATAAAAGAACCTGTATTTACGGGCAGCCGAGGATGCCAGAGCCCAGAGGCTGCCTAGCTGGTGATTTCTTTCTAATTTTTGAGGTACTGATGTAGTCCCAGTGGTTGCACATCTGTCTGTGCAGATCCCTTTGTTCTTGTGCAGCAGTGATGTAGGCATCCATTAGTCATCCTTGCCAGCCAAAGCTGGCAGAGAGCATTAATCAAAAACAAAGAAAGAAACCGTTTCTTCCTAGGGGATGTATACATAGTTGTTGACAGTTTAGATTGTTTTTATATGATACAAGATAAATGTTTTAGCGGCATCGACATATATGAGCCTTAAGAAGCATTGTATGAATGCAGAGGCAGGATGACAAATAATTTAGGAATTTAAAATCAATTAATGCATATTTCAGCTTTCTGAATTTTATATAACATTTTGTTGAAAGTCTTCAAATCCTATTAAATCCTATTGTCAATGATTTGAAGCAAATTCTGAATCCTTCCAAGCCAATGAAATACCTCTTTACTCCTTAACACCTGTAAGTAATATAATGCTGATGGTTAATCCTTTTTGCTGAATTCTAAAATTGTCAATGGGATAAGTGTTGATTAATAAAAACATTAACCATCAAATGTGTATTGGCAGGCACTGATAAAAGAGAAAATGGTTATTGCTGTGGATCTGTGTTTAAAACTCTTTGAAATGACTCTGCTTATGTGATTTCAGACACTGACCCCCAAGCTCTCATATGTGTAAGCAGTGGGGGGGGAGGGGAAGGAACTGTGATTATTTTACTTGTTATAAAAACTACAAGGCTAGATGTTCTAAATATCAAGTTATATCTGGGCTATGATATATGCTATAAATTGTAAGGTACTTGTTTAGTTAATTTCATGCATGTGTGGCTAAGCAATAGTACTCAATTACTTAATCAAATATGTAGCAAGCTGTTGCCATGAAGGATTTTTATAGCTATGACTACTGGTGTAAAACTCAGCTCTCCTTTCAAATGGAATAAGAAGTACTGGGCAAATATGAATGATGGAAATTTCCATAGTGGAAAAGATTACATGAACTTTGATAGTCACAGAACAACAACAACAATAACAATAACAAAGCATAACCAAACAAACAGGTGATAGAGGATCTGTGCATTTATGAAATAGTGACGACAACAGTTCCTGGATTCCAGCAGAGTGAGAAAAATTTCTTCTAGACATTTATTTCGAAGCTATCTTGTAGCATTCTTATCTTCAGAGTTAGTAGAAACTTAGTGGTCTATTGAATTTAACTGTTATATCAGCTTCAAATTCAAGAAGTAGAACATTAACTTGGGTTTAAACAATGAGGAAATGTTTGCAATGTTTGCTTCCTGAACAGTTAACCTAGAAAGAATGGAGGGATGCTTATGAAATAATTAATAAAATAGAAGTAATATAGAAACAGGCTTCAATTTTAAGGATTAAAATATCTGAGTCTCTCTATAATGTATTATCTATCCTCAAATATCATGTACATAATATATATTATATATTAATATATAATTATATAATATATATATATAATCTATATTAAAGATTTACCTGTGATGTTCCCTTAACAGTAGTCAATACTTCTCCTGTATGTACAGATAAAATTATTACCTTTCAGATGTGAAGTAGATTTACGGGTGTGAAAGTTGTTTCGTCTTTATATTAAGTCAAAATCTTTTCCGACGAAACTATTCAGTTATAATATAGACAAGAAACTGTTGAAATTTCTTTTTCTAGGAGCTTCAAGCATGTGAGACCATCATTATACCAATGTAGCTACACCACTGGGTCTGAAAATTCTCACTTTAAATAGATCTTTTATTTATCCTTTGATAACTCCACACAGATATTCCACGATGTATTTTGATCATACCCAAACCTCTAAAAATTCTTAATAAACATTTTTCACAAGGAAAAAGTAGTATGTTAAATACTGCCATATTTGACTCCTCCAAAGCTTATATACTTTCATGATACCTTTAATATTTTAGCTATAAGAACTGTGGCTACTTTTTAAAAGATTGCTCAACTTAGTTGTGGAGTGATCTAGTGATTTCTCTATGGTCATAAAGTTGTACCACTGGGATTAAATCTGGTCTTGTGAGAAATCATATATCGTACTAAATAGTTTTCTTTCATATTACACTTTATGTGTCACTTGTCACAGAAAACACTGTAATTAAAAATATCTAATAACTGGTGAAAAGGATAAGTTCCATATTCTCTGGTGGGTACTCTTGAAGGCTGAGTCACAGTGACATTTTTTGGTCAGTAGTCACTGTAAATAAAGAATAACCTTGTTTTGAAGATTTATGTTTTATTGGTGTGCACGTGTCTGTGTGATTGTATATGTATGTTTCTGTTATCTTCACAGATACCAGAAAAGGGCAATTTACAGTAAAGACTTCTCATTAAATGCCAGCATTCATTGCACATGTCTTAACCCTGTAATACTAGTTGGTGAATAGCTGAGTTTCCCTGACTTTCCCTTCATTGGCTTCCTTGCTACACCCACTCCAGTAGTGACATGCATGACAGGCCAAAAGCCTGGATGCAGTCCTGAGGCAAAGAATTTCATGGAAACTTAGTCTCCTGGAACTGTGACATTCCATAGCATGTATGCTCCAATTTTGTCCTTGTGGATGGATCTGTGTGCTTCCTTTCAGTATTGTTTTGTTATAGGTGCCTGTAAGCAATGACTTGCCAAATACCTAGGCAAAATTGAACTTTGCTTCCTGGTCTTCACCAATGCCCTAGGTAGTCCTTGAGCTGACCCTGGGCTTGGAATTCAGTAAGAATGTTGCCTATTCAGTGACATTCAGAATTGCCTCTAGTATTGTAAGAGAGATAGTGAAAGAAATCAGGCATTACTATCTACTACATAGAGTTAGAAATCTCAGGGCAAGCTTAGCAAAGTAAGTTTAGAATTCTTATTATAGTTTTGTATGGCAGACTATATTACTTATTAGTAGAAAGTCCCCCCAACCTATCACTTAGAATAAAAGCCAAGTCACTCCCATATACAGGAATTTACAATGGTGTAGGAAGTAAATGGGGCTGTGGTTTTAGAGTGTTGCATTATTCATGAGAAGGTTAGCTAGAGAAGAACTTCCTAATTAGAACCATGACTTGGGCATGAAAGCCCTTGCCCTAGGAGTATAAAAACCTCACACCTTGCTTCTAAGACTATAGCTGACCTTAGATAGACTTTGTCTCAGTTGTTTTATTGCCCAGTTCCTGCCAGTCTTTGTGTTTACATTCCTCTGTTTTGCATAAGAGGCGTTAAGCATCCGGTCACCTCATTGTACCTTGCCGATGTATCACCTAACTTCCCCATTTTTTTCTGTACTTGGGAGGCAGAGGCAGGTGGATTTCTGAGTTCAAGGCCAGCCTGGTCTACAGAGTGAGTTCCAGGACAGCCAGGGCTACACAGAGAAACCCTGTCTCAAAACAAACAAACAACAACAAAAAAGTTTGACGCTCGATTTGACAATTTACATTCAGATTCAGCACATTCCCTTGTGTCCTGTCTGTTTGTCACCCCATTTTTGCCGACTCTATGCCCATCTGTCTGAGACCCTGATTCCCATGGATTGAGGGGGGCCGACTAGGCCCAGTCTGAGGCACCTGTCATTCACATTCAAACACTTCAATAGCACCACAGAAGATGAATGTGTGTTCTGAATAAATTCATGAAGTGTGAATGAAATAATAGCTAGGAAATAGACAAGCAGCACATATTGACTACCCCTGACCATTTCATTTTTCAAATGAGAACTTACTTTTGAATACTCAGCAAACATCTGCTAAAAGAATTTATAAAATAATTATGGACTGCAATGAGAAATCCTATTTTGAAGAGATCCCATGGGAGTTTTATATTGCTTTCAATTTTATATTGTTTGCTTGAAAATTTAATCCATGTATTTAACTAAGCTGTTCCATTTCAGACACAAAAGAACCACTGAACACATAAAGGCTTGCTCATTTTTAATAACAGAAGGTCATATATTTTTAATTTGGTGTCATTCCTTCACTAGTCTTAGGAAATAATATATCAAATTACCACAATTATCCAATGCAATGCAACTTAGCCTGTGGTATCACAGCCTTTCTCTGAGCAATGATTATATGTTTGTATTAAAAATAAAGTAGTATCCTTCATAGAAAATCACATTCTGTATTAAAGCTCTTCCCTGTATTCCTCAAATGATTAAAGCTGTATGCTTGCACCACTCTTAGTTAAAATAATGTGTTGTTGGTTCCCTTTCCTTCTCTGTCATGAGCTTCTCTGTCATTCCCGTTCTCAGGAATGTTAGGTTCAAGCTCAAAACTTACACACTAGGAAATTCATTGTTCCAAGAGTTCATACAGTGCATTATATCAGTAAATCATCAAGTGATATTTGGAATCACTGAGAAGCTGGCTCTGGAAGCTGGGTGTCTCCATCCATAACTTCAGATCTAAGCACAATTAAGTCAAGTGTTCTCCAAGACCCTCTGAATAGAGATGGGCTGGTCACCTTAACTCTGTGATTTAGAAGGAAGAGATCAGAAAGACGGCTCAAGAGTAAAAACCATTGGACCCTCAAAAACAGCTAATGGCCCAGCTATAGTGAAGCTTACTATTGATGATCACATGGTATGAAATGCCTGAAGTAAAGAAGAGGCTTGACTTTTTCAATCTTGGAAAGCCCAGACATGGAGAGAGAGCTCAACAGAGAACTCTAGATGACTGCCTCAACTTCCTCAGGTGATTTCTTCCACATCTTTGTAAGCCTTCAATTTGATCCCGCTACCTTTTTTATTGGTTCTTTTGTTTGGAAGTTTCATCTGAGTGTGTGAAGCCTCACACTGATCTGTCAGACATTGTCTTTATTGGGAACTCCAGCTGACTACCACATAATTACTACTAGATGTTTTCAACACCTGATGTGATGTTTCACTCTATGCATCATCTAACTATCTGTCCATCTGTCTGTCTGTCATCTATCATCATCTACCTATCATCTCTCTATTATCTAGCTATAATCTATTTATTTATCCATGTATTATCTATCTATGTATCTATCATCTATCCATTACTTAGGATTTATTCTTTGGCTTGCTACATATTTAATAAATTCCTTCAAAATCCAAAGTATGGCTGTCATACACCACTCTCTGGCCACACAGAGCAGTAAACAGTCTAAAGGAAAGGCAATGGTGAAGCACGCTAGCCTCCCACCAAACACTCAATTTCACTTTGTTTTCCTAGATGGCGATGTAATGGTATTTCTCCCCTCTGCTGGCTTCAGCACTCACTTTAATCATAAGTCAAGAATTCCTTCTGGCAATCAATATGAAAGACAAAACCTTGGTAATGCAGAGCCTTCACGATGCTATGCCACCCCCTGGCCACTGGAACTACATCTACTACTGACCCATCTCAGTTTCTATTCTTGATGAACTGACTTCATGTCACACAACCTCCCATCAAGTGGGGGTTTATAGCTCTTTCCTCTGCCTGGAATTTGCTGAATTCAATTATGTTCTAAAAGTCTCTGCCCAATTCTCACAGACTTATTCTGGTCACTTTAGTTAGGCAGCCTATCCTGAACCCATCCTGTTAAACAAAATGTAACAACCTGGTTTACATTCGTTGAGATACATTTTCTGACATCTGCAGTGTGTCGAATGCATCTGAAGTTTGTCCCAGGGGCCTCTGGAACTTAGAAAAGACAAATTTCTTTATAAAGTTAAGGTTTGTCTATAAAGAATAAAAGACAGATCCCAACTGGATAATCAATAGTACCCTGTAGACATTTCATGTAAGATACTTAATGCTTACTACCCTGATCCATTTGTTTTTCTTTTTTGTCACAGTATGTCACTGGGACTTTACACTGGCCTTAGCTTAGGTCCCCAGCCCTGTCCAAAGAATGCACAGAGTACAGTATAGAAGATAAACAGGATTTAATACCCCTAAGCATGAGAATGAACAATACCAGAGGAACCATGGTGCCAACTTGCCAACTTTTATGTAAGTTTTAAAATATTTCCAGTCTCTGGAACAGATTTATTGGTATGTGGTGTTTCCTGTCCAGATGATTAATGGGCCCATATAGTTTGAGTGGAACAGGAATGGTAATACTTTTGTTCTCCCTTCAGAAGCCCTGGTAATCTTATTCAATACAATGTTCCTGGATCCCAGTCAACATAGTTATCAATTAATGATCCTTTGTCATTTTCTGGAGTTCTATCTCATGCCCAGAAACTTTACTCATATTCCAGTCCTCTCACCAGTTAATTACTGAAGTTCTAGTCCTCAATTTTAGAAGATTGATTATCATGGGAAGATTTTAGATTGATTATTATGGGAAGTCTAGTTTTTCCAGCCCACTAATAGCTGACAAGAGCTTATAAGAGGAATGGGGTTTATTACAGAATATAGTAGGCACCCCTAAGCATGAGAATGGACAATACTAGAGGAATCATGATGCCAACCTGTATTTTTATATAAGTTTAAAAATCTTTCCAAAGTCTCTGAAACAGTTTCACTGGTGTGTGGGATTTCCTGTCCATATAGCTCCTCATAGTAAATTTTATCACTTTTTAATTTTCAAAATTTTGATTGTATATATTCATTGGGCATTGCAATCTTCTATAAAACACTTTCACACAATATACAATGTATCTTAAGCCCATTCCCCCCATACCCTCCCTCAACGATTGATCTCTTTTGTGACTGTAGCATTTTACTTTTGTTTTCATGTTGCTTAGATATACAATTTAATTATCTATATGAAATACAGGGATCTCAAATGATAAGAGATGCACAATACTGATAGTTCTGAGTCTGGCTTAATTTCTATAATACATCTTCAGTTGGATCCATTTTTCTGGAAAGGACACACTTGTGTTCTCTATGACTGAAAATATTCCATTATAAATGTGTGCCAGCCTCTTAGGTCAGTCTCTTAACTTTGCCCTTTAAACAGTGATATAGTAAACATGGTTATGCTAGTGTCTGAATACATCTTTTCCTATCCACATATATTTGAATAAATTCTTAACTAAATTATAAATATGGAACTCAAATCAAGAACACATGGTCACCTTAACTTTTGCCTCCAATGTGACTCATTAAAAAATATACAAATGATGGTCAGGCCTGGCTTCTTTACTACGAGTAACTCCGTATGATGTCTTGAAAGATTCTCCATTATCAATATTCATGTTATCAATATTTGTGTTATTTTATTTATTTTTGCTTGCTTTTAAATTTACTACATTCAGAGTGCATAGGTGGTTTGTCTAAATTATTTCTATTCATCTTTAAGAAGCAGATTCCCTTCATGGTCTCTATTCATCTGGAACACTTGTTCAATGAAGTCTACACTATTCCTGACTTTCTCCAAGATGTCTTATCTTTTAACATATTTATTTCATTCAAATTCAATAATTTCTTCTTCAACTACATCAATTTGTTATTCAGCTCTGAAAATGTATACAGTTATCTTCTAAATCTCTAATTGAATTGGTTCTTTTATGTTTAACAGTTCTTCTGACCTGAGAGGTCCAGGCAAATCTTTTTGCTTTTGCTTTTCATGGTGGTAGCAGTGGTGGTGGTGGTGGTGGTGGTGGGTTTTTTGTTTGTTGGTTGATTGGTTGGGTTGGTTTATTTGTTATTTTTGGTTGGTTGGTTTTTGTTGTTTTGATTTGTTTTGTTTTTTTACCTTGCTTACAAATTTTCCATCCATTGTCTAACTGGCTCTCCAACCTCAGGTCCAGATTCTTGAGTTAGTTTAGTTTGAAGTCCCCCTTTTGGAATAGTAGTCCTGCTCTCACAGCACTGTAATTGGTTCTGTGTCCAGACCTCTATTTCTGTTTACATCGCAATGAAAACAGTAAAGAGCAGAGCCCCTGCCCAGAATGAACTCCACGCCATTTCAGACTTGTGGAGAGTTGTGGGAAATGTTGAATATTTGGGATCTAATGTTGATGGTGTATTACTTCCATGTTCTTCTTCTGTTTGCTGTTTTTATTGTGGTTTAATGTTCTTCCAAAGTATTAGAGATTCCAACCTTGTCATTCATCATTAGTCTCTGATACCTAGCACTACCCCATTACTGATCCCTCCCTTTAGAGTGAGAGGCAGGTGTTTGAAATGAAGTAATGTATAGCAGAAGAAAGATGGCCTGTTTTCATGATAGAGACTATGGGACAACCTTCAGATTTACCAAGACTTCATTTTTTCTTGTTTCCAGCATTTTACAGTAATATTTTTTATGCGTATTCTGGCATTTTAGGTTTGAACCGTGATGGAAAAAATAGTCACATGTCACTATCAAAGCCCTGAGGCCCTGACCGCAGTTCTATATCTATATAACCCTGGTCCCTGAGTTAAAATAGCACTGCCTTTCCATTGCAACTTGGTTCATTTTGTTACTGTTTTGACAAATATCTGGAAGAAAACACTTTTCTTGCTCTTGTGAAGTCTGCCTTGCCTGCATATCAGCTTCTTCGGCACAGCAGGAATGAGAAGTGTGAAGCTTGGCAATTTTCACAGAGCTTGTGGAGGTCAAGTCTGAAAAAGATTATGTTGCTCTAAGCTGACAGTTGTGGGTAGTGTTAAGACACCAGTTACATCTTGCCGACAAGTCAGTTGTGTATGAGTTATATGTACTCAGTATCTGTGATAACATTTTTCTTTTGAAACTTAATAATTTGGAAGAATGTCCTGGGAGTATGGGAAATTATAATACATGGAACACTGGGCACAGATGGTTATCTAGTAGACACTTTATGTAAAAGCACAGAAATGGTAGACCTATGTCAGTTAGCACTGAAAGACTGTTTAGTACAGGACAAATATGATTGCATTAATTAGGTACTCAGGACCCTTGAAGAAGTTACCTGTGTGCTGGTTAAGTGTTTTTGTTTCTGTTGTTGCTGTTGTTGTTGTTGTTGTTAACTTGACACCAGCTTGTGTCATCTTGGAAGAGGAATTGCAACTGAAAAAAAAATTCCTCTATCTGATTTACTGTAGACACATCTGTGGGGTTATTATTATTATTATTATTATTAATGATTGATTTGGGAAGGCTATGGTACTAAAAGCAGTACCAACCCTCAGCAGGTTTGGGGCTGTATAAGAAAATATGCTGACAGACAGGTCAAGAACACCACAAGAAAATCCCCAGAATCAACTAACCTGGGCTCATAGGGACTCACAGAGACTAATCAGACAACCAGGGAGCCTGCCAGTCCCTCTGCATATGTGTTACATTTTTGTAGCTTGGTCTTCTTGTTGGACACTTAACAGTGGGAGGAGGGGCTGTCTCTGATTCTTTTGCCTACTTGTAGGTTTTTTCTCATACTGGATTGCCTTGCCCAGCCTTAAGACATGGGGAGGTGCCTAGTCTTACTGCAACCTGATAGGTCATGTTTGGTTGATAGTCATGAGAAGCCTACCCTTTGCTGAAGAGAAAAAGAGGAGGAGTGGAAATGAGAGGCAGAGAGGGACTGAAGGGAGATAGATGGAGAGAGGGAGGGAGGAAGGGAGGGAGGGAGGGAGAGAAAGACAGAGATTGAGAGAAGTGAGCCTAAGAAGTGGAGTGAACCAGTAAACACCATTCATCCTCCATGGCCTTTGCTGTATATTGTAATGCTAAATACTACTGGTCCCCAAAGCCTGGAGACAGATACTTGTAAAAAGTTCTAGGCTGCAATGAATGGCATGTTCTTTTCCTTGTATCCTGAGTTATATACCTTTGCTCAATTTTAAACAAGACTTTAGTTCATCAAGAGCATATTCTGTTCATTCAAAAGTGCTGGGTTCTCCGGACTCACATGGGAGTTACAGCTCCACCAAATGGCATTTTATAGTGACCTATAGGGATCTGTGCCAATGAGATTTTATGTCAAGATATGCCAACTGTGTAGATTTATAGTTGCAAAACAAAGAACAAAGAGATCCAGTGGGGAGCAAGCCACTGACAGAGTCAGCAGGCGCTCTGTAGCCTTTGTGCTGCTCTCATCTTAAGGCTTTGTTCATGCTGGTTCTTTACAAAAATATATGACTTAACTTAAATCAGCTTATTTTTACAGGTGAGGACACATACAGTCTAAGGATAATTTTTCCCAAGTTCAGACAGCCTTCAGAAATGCTGAAAGGTTCTTTGCACCAGATACCGGATAAGAATTATTCCAGCCCAGATTATTGCTTGAGATGACCTTAGATTTTTGGAAACCTTTTTGGTTACAAAGTAAGAGATTTCTCTATCCTTTTAAAACCCGTTTTTCTTCTGAGTTTGGTGAGAAAACTCATCTTCAGGATTCTCATCACTGACTCACTTAACTCTTTTCAACTTAGTTTTGTGAAGTCTGGAACTCTATTACTATTATGAAAAGAAGGGCTTTTTATGATCGTCTTTATAAATTATTTCTAGGGGCTGGTATGTATATGGAGTGGCAAATGGGATGAAAGTAAACAAAGAAGTCCAGGAGGAGTGTGACTGTTTCTCCTTAGACTTTACATTTACTGCAAAAGAANCTTAACTCTTTTCAACTTAGTTTTGTGAAGTCTGGAACTCTATTACTATTATGAAAAGAAGGGCTTTTTATGATCGTCTTTATAAATTATTTCTAGGGGCTGGTATGTATATGGAGTGGCAAATGGGATGAAAGTAAACAAAGAAGTCCAGGAGGAGTGTGACTGTTTCTCCTTAGACTTTACATTTACTGCAAAAGAAACATGACCTCGTAAGGGATGGTGTTTTGGAAGGAGGGCCTTTGTGAGCTTCACTTTCAGGAATGAACTTAATGCTTCTGTAAAACAGCTTGAGCAAAAATGATTTTTTTTGTTTTGGGTTTGTTTATTTTTTTTTTTTTTTTGTAAACTACATGAGAACATAGATTAAAAGTGCATTCTTAGGAACAGAGTAGACCTTTACCAACAAGAGAATCTACTGTCATCTTGATCTCTAGTGTTTAGCTTCCAAAACTGTAAGACATTTCTGTTATTTTTAAATTATCTCTTCCAAAGGAGTTAGTTACACAAATTGAATACGACATAAAGCTTTTCTTTAGGTCTTAGTTTTAACCATGTATCTAAGAAAATAAAATTTAATTAGACTTTTAAATTGTGAGCTTATGGGATATATATGTCTATATATGGACTCCAGAGGAACTCTGAGATGAGGGGTTTTTCTTGGATGAGCAGAAAACATGGCTACATATTATAAGATCAAACCAGAAAGACCCCTACTCCAAACACGGGCTGTTCGCGCACCCCAAGAATCACGAGAGACCATCTTGATGCAAACTGCAAGAGGATTTTTAATCAGAGCTCCGGGATGACCCGTATCTCATGCAAGAGACAGGGGAGTTGACCACGAGGCTTAAAAATTAGAAGCTTTTATAGTAATGGGATAGGGGGTTGGGGAAATTGGTGCGGTTTCATATGATTGGCTAGTTCAAAATCAGCAAGAGCCCCAGGTAGCAGCTTGAGGTAATAGCTAACTCTAAGAGACAAGGGGGCGCCAGGATGGCCAGTTTTTTTTTTTTTTTTTTTTCATCCTGGCCAGTTCTTTATTCCCCACTTCTCCTTGTAAATAGTCCTAATCTTAGGACTGGTTATTATCTTTTCCCTGACACACCTGATTCTTAGGGTATGGTACTGTTGCCTCAAAAACGAAAGGCAGCACTGCACTACTTTTTGTTCTAACAAAGGCTCCCTTCCAGTCTGCCCTGCACCAGCTCAGGTCGGTCTCGGGCCCAGGCGATGTGCACTCTCCCGAGGTCCCTACGAGACTCCCCAAGCCATCTTGGGACCACAGGTGAGCAGCAGAACACAACATCTGTTCCAATCCAATCTCTTGGAACTCAAGACTGCAGCTGGGAGATAAATAAAGGGACAGACCAGGGCAGTGGGTTTATTCTGGTCTGCACCAACGCCAGGTCTCCTTGGCAGGAGGCAAACGTAAGAACAGAAGCAACAGAAACCAAGGGTACTTGACATCACCAGAGCCAAACTCACCCACCACATCAAGTCCTAGACACCGGATAATGTTTTTAAGAGCATGGGGTTCCACTACAGTTATTTGCTGTCCCAGAGTGAGCTTATCAGCATCCTTGACAAACAGGGCTACAGAAGCAATAGCTTCCAAACAGGAAAGTCACCTGCTGGCAACAGGGTCTAACTTCTTGGATAGACAAATCACTGGTTTATTCCAAGGTCTCAAAGTCTGAGTAAGGAGTCCTCTGGTAACTTCTCTCTCATCAGGCAAGGCCAAGGCCATTAGTAAAGTCTTTTTAATTTTTTTTAAAAGGCTTTCTGACAATTGGGAATCCACCCAAACACCTCCCCTTTCTTGGTTAGGGGGTACAATGGGGTAGCTAAGGTTGCAAACCCAGGTATCCAGAGCCTGCATAAGCCAGCGGTGTCCAAGAATTTTTACAGCCTTAAATAAGTAGCTTCACTCCGATATAGTTGAGGCTTTTTAGCTGAGGCTCAGTACCCCAACTCACTTAATTTTGTTAAGCACACTGGTCTTCTGTTGCCCAGATTTCCTGATCTGGATACCTGATCTGTCTAGGTCCTGTCTTCTCTTTTCTTCTGTGGCCAAGATTCTAGTCAAATTTCTTTCTTGTCTATGATCCCTCCTATTCTCTTTCTTTTGCCTCCTGCCTCTCTCTCTCTTTCATTAGATTACATAACTTAGCCTGTTGAACCTCTACATATAAGGCCCCTATATTACTTCTCTTGTAACACCAGTGCACAATTACAATTTTGGGGAGCAAAACTCAATCTTAACAGTGTAAACAACTTATTTTCTTTAAAAATCAACCCTAAAAACATTTCTTGTTACATGTTTGGAATCTAACTTTTCTATTACCAATGTTGTAACCTTTTGATCATAATCTATAACTAAAACATATAAAAACTTTAAAAATTATTCAGAAACAAAACTGAAATGGTTGCATACATTTGCTTATTTAACCCAAACAAGATTCTCAATTTTTCTCAGCTGTAATTTCTAGAGAGGGGTTCCTTGTCACCTGATGGATCACAAGCACAGAGATTATTCTAGGAGAAACAACCATTAATTCTATAATACCTGTTTATCAGTATTTTGTAACAACCATTTTAATAAGGTATTAAAACTTCCTTTAAGAGTTGCTCTCCCGCTGCTGCCGCTGCTGCTGCCACTGTCACCACCGCCGCCGCTGTCCTCGTACACACAAGAGCTGCTGTCCCTTTAAGAGCGGCTTTGCGGCTGCCACCACTGCCACTCTCAGCAGGGCAGGGCCGAGGCGCTGCTCTAGCTGGGCCTTGCGCAGCACCACGGCCCAAGTGGCCCGCAAATGTTTCAGCATCCTGTGGGCAGCCGGAGTGGGCGGCCCCGAGCCCGACCGCCCCTTTGCCGCCTCAACCCTGAGCAACTTTTCTGCTGGATGGTAGCGGCTGGTGGGCGTCTAGCTGGAGTGTGCAGTAGCCAGGAGGTGCGAATGTTAAGCCCCTCCGTTAGGCCTCGGGGCCCTTGGCCGTGTGCTGGTGGCCACGCTCCAACTGCATGCAGCCTCGGTGCCCACACAGAAGTTTTATTTTTTTTTTCTTTACCAGAAACACAAATCCACACATATAGACAAAACAGAGACACTGCCAGCACACACACAACAATGGCAGACACAAACGTAAGGAGAAAGAGAAACCAAAACCGACGTCGACTTCGTGTTGACCTGAGTCAGCCAGCTTAGATTCAGGACGCCGACACAGATTGTCAAGGAGAAGGATTATCTCCTGACTATTCTCACGGGGGTCCACCAGGCGTCTCTGGTCCTCCCCCTGTCCTCCTGGGACATCTCCCAGGGTGTACGGATGGTGGACACCTGGATACGTCTACCCTTATCCACTCTGCTCTCCCTCTCAGAGCACGGTCTCACTGAGAATCCGCAAAACTGAAACTGCGATCACACCAGATTTCCAAACAGAACACAGAAAGGAAGCCCCATGTCTACAAGCACTGTCGTCTGAATTCCACATAGACGACCCAGAACCAAACTTAGGCAGTTTTAAACTCAGGCGTCACTGTGTTTCAGAAACAAAGGGTTAGACACATAACAAACTAACACAACAAGCACACTTTCATTTCAGAAAACCAGAAACCAGAAAACAGGCACTCAGAACACTGGCTGGCACACACACATTCCAGAGGGGATCCCATACCTCCAAGGGATCTTCTGGGTTCTGGGGTGTCACGAATTTCCCGGCCAATGCACCAGATGTAAGATCAAACCAGAAAGACCTCTCTACTCCAAACACAGGCTGTTCGCGCACCCCAAGAATCATGAGAGATCGTCTTGATGCAAACTGCAAGAGGATTTTTAATCAGAGCTCCGGGACGACCCGTATCTCATGCAAGAGACAGGGGAGTCGACCACAAGGCTTGAAAATTAGAAGCTTTTATAGTAATGGGGTAGGGGGTTGGGGAAATTGGTGCAGTTTCATATGATTGGCTAGTTCAAACATCAGCAAGAGCCCCAGGTAGCAGCTTGAGGTAATAGCTAACTCTAAGGGACAAGGGGGCACCAGGATGGCCAGTTTTTTTCATCCTGGCCAGTTCTTTAATATATTTTCCTGAATAGTAAGAATGACTGCAAACATTATTTTTCATGCTTCTTATAATATGAACATGTTTGGAGGTTAAGTTAAGCTAAGCAAAAAGGCAATCTGTGTTTCTGTTGTTGTGATTCAATGCCGTGACAATCTGTGTTTCTGTTGCTGGGATGTGATGTCTTGTATCTGAAGAACCAGAAAATATATAAAAATAATAGCAACAAAATCTAAAGAGTTGATGCCAGAATTCACATGAGAGGCAACATATGGTGCTGTTTGTCTAAAGATGTGTGAAAAAGCCATATGGAATCTTACCATTTTATACACACACACACACACACGCAGAGAGAGAGAGAAAGAGAGAGAGAGAGAGAGAGAGAGAGAGAGAGAGAGAGAGAGAATTAAATGCAATTATTTCACACAGGGAGTAATATTCCTTCCAGAAACCAGTTGTTAAATATAAAGCCCATTTCCAGGTATGGAATGCCTGAAGAAATGGCTTTGATGGCAGTGAAGGAATGGACTTGCTAGTGAGGGCAAAAGCAAGCAGGCAGAGAGGGCTTCTTATTTCCATGTTCTTTATATAGAGGTTCCCAGTAGATGTGGGATGTAGATTAAAAGTGGATCTTTCTACCTCAAAGACCCAGATTAGGCACAGGTCTTCCTATTTCAAAGGATTTAATTAAGAAAAAGTTCCTTATAGGTGTGACCATTTGGCTTTTAGTTAATTCCATATGTGGTAAAGTTGACAAGCCAGGATAGCGATCACACTGTTGGTCAGAGGGGATTTCTCAGACTCACAGCACAGAAGCCGTGAATGTTTGAGCTGGGATCCTGTACTCACACTGGTTCTTTCTGGAAGGCAGCTGTAGAGGAAGAGCATCTTTGGAGTAAAGTTTGCTTCCTATAAAATAACCTTTACCTGACTTGACTCTAAATTATTCTGAGGCCAAATCCCATAGACATCAAGTGATTAACATCCTATTGTTAAACTGTGGAAGGATTAAGCAAAGAAGTTCTTTGTTCTTTTCCCCACAGGCCTTCCTGCCTCACCCTCCTGCCCTCCACACTTGACTGGGAGTTCACTGATACCTTGCCAACTAGAGAAATCCCAAGAAAGAAAAACAAACTTTTCAGAAGTTCTAATCTTTATTTTCTAAGAGAAAGAAAAGAGGGAACTAACTTTCTATTGATCTTAAGAAAAACCTGACTTGACTATTTTGTGGTTAGTACTTGTACTTTTTCAGAATACACGATCACATGGTATTCCAAGCATCATTTTTCAAAAGTTCACAACAAGTTCAAACATAAATTTAAATCAAAAATTGAATAAGGCATAACAGCAGAGATGTTTACATGTTTCTGTTAAGACTAGCTATCTAACTAGACTTTCATTGTCTGCCACTAGCGCCTCAGGCTCATTAAAAGTTAAAAACTATAATTCTTAGGTCTGAGCTAGCACAGTATGCCAAGAGGAAAATCATCTCCCTAGTGAGTGTCTCGTTAGTATTGAAGTTTTTTATAGATAAACACAGTCAATATTTTGTCTTCCATCCTTGCACCTACAATAAATCACTTTCCCTTTTATGACCTTTAGTTATCAGTTTACAGACTAAAAGAAATGTATTCCTTCATCATAAATTCATTACATGCCTGATTTATATCTTAGTGCAATTAACTTCTGACACATGGAAGCTTGCAGAGTCCTAATTGCAGTTTTCATATTACAGAGGGCCTAAAGTTACTTGTGAAAAAATCTAGGAATTCTATATTCATTATTAGGAATTAAGAAATAATCTATTTGTCTAGATAGCATTGCTAAAAAAGAGTGAAAATCTGCCCAACAGGTTAGGCTAATGTCCAGGGATTATTAGATTATGTAATAGTGATAGGGGAAGCATATCAATAGCAGTAATCAATCCTGAGATGAATTCTCTTGAAGTCTTGCCTCTCAGAGCTCATCCATTATAGGCCATGCCAAAAATGGTGGAGCATCTCATGAAAGTCACCCACTAGCCTTAGCATCTCCTAGATGGCTTCTCACAAGTTTGTTCACTATTTCTCTAGTGATCCCAGGATTTATGAACTACAGGAACCTGATATGGGGCTTCCAAAAAGTTAGAGGTCAGAACTGGAGTGAGAAACACATCATTCATGTCAGCATGTAAGGTAAAGAAGAGGGAGACTGTGGCTTACAAATTATAAGGAGTCGTGGAG
The DNA here is from genome assembly GCA_902729485.2 of Mus minutoides. Classification (NCBI taxonomy): domain Eukaryota; kingdom Metazoa; phylum Chordata; class Mammalia; order Rodentia; family Muridae; genus Mus; species Mus minutoides. Next base: position 883,308 of record LR749535.1, read on the forward strand.
TCAAATGATAGTTTGATTCATTTTTGCACAAGCTCAAACGTCAGTGGAAAGAAGAAAGTGGTGTCTGTGGGGGAGGGGGGAGGGGCAGGAATTTTCACTAACTCTAAACACCGGTGTTTATAACATCATGTCCAGGTAACTAGCATTTGCATTGACATTAGATAGCTCTCAGTGCTGTACAGTAAGTAGATTTGTATAACCAATCTCATTTTGCTGGCTAGTATTTATTAATAACAAAACCACATTCATCTCCTATAGCCCAGTTCTCTCTCGATCAATAGACATCTGTAGGGCATGCTACTATCTTATTATATATAGACTTTCAACATAAGTTTGTGCATGCTGTACCCAGGGACTCTGTGGACAAAGAGAAACTCTGGTGACATCTCTTTCCAACACTTAATTGCAGCAGGCAGATTCTAATAGTTCACCTTTTCCTGGGAAGTAAACAGATTTGACAGGGCTGAAGCAAATTGTACGCTCCTGTCATAATCAGTTTAATAAAATGAAGGACATTAGGGAAAATGCTCAGAAAGAAGACAATGTCTAAAAGCTTGGAGAAAAAAAAATAATTAACACATGTTCGGTTACAGACTAAAAATGGAACAAAGTAACAGAACCAAACAGTTTCTTCAGCACATTTGCATATCTTCAAAACAAGAGCTCCACACCCTTGCAGTGCGAAGAGAGGGGGTTCCTCTCAGTCCCCAAAGCCGGGTGCCGTGGATACACTGCAAGCCCACCCCCACTATTTTGATGTCTTTTTCTTTTTGCTTCCTGCCTGGTGACTCTTTCCTCCGTGTATCTACAAAGGGAACAAGAAGAAAATGGAGTTATAATTAAGGAGCGAGTGAGTGCAAAGACAGAAGATGTACTTGTATCTGTCTGATAAATTGATTTTAGTTTTCTATGTTATTGTCTCTCAATCATTATGGATGACTGATAGCGAATTGGGTAACTGAACAGGACCCTTTTCTCCGCGCCTTTTGCTGGCACCCTTTGTAGTCAAAAAAATCAATTTAGGGAGAGTTGGGGAAAAAAATAAATATTGTTTTAGACTCTGTGCCTTGTTGCACTCATAGCTGCATTGTTCTGACAACTGAAGCTGACAAAAGGATTCTGTGAGGTAAAGAAGACGGTGCTATATCCAGCACAGAGTAAACGCACAAGGAATGGTGACTTTTGCAATGTTGGCATCCTCTCCAGTGACCTCCTCTCACACTTCCTCACCCTGACATCTCCTTCACCTGAAATTACAATGCCTTTCCATCAAATTACTAGAATAAAAGAGATTCCTTGATAAATGACACTGGGTAAATTAAGTATTCACTTAAAAAAATAAACTTAGAGACTCCACAGTCCATGTCCCATACAGGAATAAACTCCAAATCTGTGTGTACAAATACATAGCCATAAGCATGTCACCTGGAAATATTGGTTAATCAGTTCAGGAGGCAAACCTTTGGAATAGTGCAGAAGACTTTGAGACCTATAGAAGAATTTACAAATATCTCCTGAGGCAAGTGGCATTGCCAAACTTACGTTTTGTAGCAAAATCAAAAGGCAACTGTAAAAGTGAGAACAAGACTTCCCAAACATGCTATAGGCAAAAGACTAATATTTCCAGTATGTAAAGAGGTCTTCAGTGTTCAGGAGAGGACCAGTGAGACACATCAGTGATAAAGGCAACTTGCCATGCAGACCTGACACCAAGTTCAACAGCCTGCATCCAGTAGTGGAAGAGGACAAGCAACTCTTGAAGGTCGGTCTCTGACCTCGAAACCCACATGTGCAAAAACACAATAATGAAGAAAAGAAAATTTTAATTAAAGAATTATAAGGAGAAAGAATCTCAACTTTTGTTAGAATAACAAGAAAAAAAGTATGTGAAATATTATATAAATGAAATTGTCAGATGGAATTTGCAAAGTAAAGACAGAAAGCAACACTGAACCTTGTGCTGTTAGATTGGAATTTGAATGATTAACATGAATTCATGACTTTAAGATAACAGATCCACATATGAGCGTTTGCAAATGGACAGACATAGATTAGAGGCATGTGCATGTGTGTCACAATTTTGAAATTCCAAAATTTCCTAAGAGTTTCTCAGTTTCTCTTTCCTGGAACAGAATTTATTCAGTGATTCCATTTTGAGGAAGTAAATTCAGCTGGAATGATAGTGTGCGCTTATGAGGACAGGGTAGACAAGCCTGTGGTGCTATTATTTCCTTCTGATGGACTTTTAAAGGAAGTCTGCTGGGACCTGTGCTCAGTACCATGTGCGGAAAGTTAAGTCCTCAACCAGGGAGAAGCTGAAACCTCGTGCGTGCTTATATACTTCCTTAAACACAGATCTTCAACTTAGTTGGGTCTAAGGGTGGTGCAACCCCCGAATTACTGATACTAGACACACTTCAGTGTTTTGTACAGACAGTTTGCCTCTGCGTTCCCCTGTTCCCCCTCCTCTACAGGGCAAGCATGATTTGCAGACAGATTTGCAGATTTGGTTTCTATGCTTCATTCTCCTGCAGCGGCCCCTTCCTTCCCCTAGTGTTAGAATGGCATCCCCTCTATGTCTCCTAAAACCAGCACCCAACACTCCTCCTGGTAACTCCCCAGGTGCATGTCCTTGAGACCATAGAGAAATAACAAGCTCAGGGGAGACCGTGGAAAAAGTAAAAGGTAAACAGAGGCCAGGTCGCAGACAGTTACGACTTGAACAGACACCCATTAACCCCCTTCCCGCTTCAGTACTGTTCCACCCTGTACTCCTCTTTTCTCTAAATATTCACACTATCCCTAGACTGTATATAAACCCAATGTTTTCTGGACTCAGGGATGCTTGCCAGCATTCACGCAGTGAGCGCTAGGTGGGCTAACCGAGTTCGAACTAGAAAATAAAACTCTTTCGCGAGTTGCAGCGGCCATTCTTGGGCTCCTCTGAGTTTCTCGTGAACTCAGGGCACAGCAGTGGCTATATCTCAGACTAATAGAATGCAGAATCTAGTTAAAAGCCTGAGCCAGATCTATGTATCTAAGTTCCTCCAGGATTCTGGACTCACAGAAACTGATAAATGGATGCACTGTTTTAAGCTGATGGAGTTTGAGAGTTGTGGAATTGGGAGTCTTACAAATATTGATGTCTTAATGAATCCTCTAATTACTTTGCTGCTTTAAAGGTAGCAATGGGTAATTGCTACTGGATGCAGGAAATAGCTTCAAGATCAAATGAAGGATATAGTCAGGAATGTTTAACTTAAAGATAAAGCAAAGAGTGAGACTCAGAAATCCATGTGACTTGAGAGGAAACAGGTCAGCCTTTCCGATTACTTCTCAGTCTACTATGAAACTTCCTGAAATGCATATAGGGATTGCTTCTCTTCTGTCTCTAAAGAAGGACAAGGGACAGAAAGACTTCATCTCAGATGTAGCTCAGACATTGGTTTAATAAAGTGGCAGTAAGATTTGTAGAAGAAAAATATGGTTTAAAAAGAATTATATTGATATAATACCACCAGGTAGAATGAACGAGAAAAAGATTTTTTAAAACAACTTATATGTTCACATACATGTGCTATACACAATGCCTTTTCCGTAAAATTCCCATCTTTAAATTTCCTATTATTCTGGCTCTCCTGATGCCTCTATGTCCTCCCACTCTGTCTCGCCTGGCACTGAGTCATCCCTTCACTTTTAGCTCTTCAGCATATTCATGTACCATATACCACCCACCGTAAGCTATTCCACAGTCTGGAGAGTTTTCGGTCCTCATGTTCACCTCAACGTGTCAGGAGGGACTTAGTACTGCAGTTACGTGCTGCTGACAGCACTTTACCTCATCATACAGGAATAGCAGCAACTCAGAAGAAGCAATAGAAGCCCTAACTAAGGTAATCTTGATGCTTACATACATACATACATGCATTCATACATACATACATACATGCATACCCAGGTCTCCTTTATTCTCTTCATCATATTTCTTCCATTCCCTATTCAGGAACAGAGGAATAAAAAGAGTCATATTCTAAGTCAATCAGAAAGATCCCGATTCAGGGTCATGGCACCATATCATATGGGACTTAGAAGAACATGTACTTGGTAAGAACCTATCTCCATTCATTCATTCTTCTATTTTACATTCATTAAATGCCTGAAAATATCCAAATAGGATAGAGAATTTGCTTTTTCTACTACTCTGATTTTTAAGGAAGGTTTTACTTTTTATTTATTTATTTATTTATTTAGAATGTGTGTACATGTATACATGTATACATGTGGGTCCCAGGGAGACCAGAAGTGGTCATTAAATTCTTGAAGCAGGAGTTACAGGCAGTTGTGAGCCACCATGTGGGTACTAGGAATTGAACTCATGTCCTCTGTAAAAGCAGGAAGCACTCTTAACCACTTAGCCATCTCTTCAGCCTAAAAATTCCAAATTTTAAAGTCATTCGTCAAGGTGGCATTGTCTAGATCAGATTACAATCATTATTTGTACCCAATAATTCATTTTACTTTGATTTGAAATCAATGAAAATATTATTTCTATTTATACAAGTTATTGCTCTGCATCTTTGCAGCAGGCTGGGCCCTGATATTCTCGGTTCTATTTCTACCCTTGCTGTCATCTCAGAATTATCCACAGTGAAATGAGGTCAGGTCCTGAATGCAGAAATGTTTTTGACTTTGCTTCATTTTACATAGATCTCTATTTGTCAAAAAACCACAACAACCCATAATCTATAAACAAACAATTTTCAACCAGCCTACTGAAGACTTGATTCTTCCCCCTTGTCCTGTGAAGCTTGTCTCTGAACAGTATGAGGCTCTCTCCATAAGCAGATTATTTATTCAATAGACACTGTTTACTTCCTAATATTAAGACCTTGTCAGGCACTGGAAAATGAAGAAATTCCTCCCCCAAAGGAGTATTGGTTGATTATATGAGCCCAATATATGGCAATTCCTTTTTAAGTGTGTTGTTGTTATAACCCTTTTATCTATTCTGAAAGATTATCCACTCCTAGGGCATCTAGATTCTGCCTGCTTGCTGTTTATTTCAGAGTGTTTACTGCAGTCTCTGGCCACTTAATTAATCACAGTTCATTAGTATTTTAAGCATATTACTGATAGTAGAACCATATTTTTTCAACATAAGGAACTGAACCTAAAGACCCTAGGCTCATGCTAGACACTCTGTCACTAAACTATATTATATCCCAAGCCACAGATAATAAAATGTCATTATAAATGTATTTAATTGCCATGTAAGTATATACCTTTAATTACCATTATACAACTATACTCCTGGTAGGAAGAAGTGCTGTCTTCAGGACAGTTTCTTTACCATGTGTCCATATCTCCTCTACCCTACACATTTGCTTTTTCCATATACTATCTGCTCTTTCACAGAAAATCCTCTGTAGGTCAGACTTGAGCCTTCCCCTTTCTTCAGGTCTTTGACAGCCCCCCCAACAGAATAAACAGTTGCCACTTTCTGCTTCTTTTCTCCCCATAATTTACTCTGAGTGGCAGGCAGCATGTATTTCCAGTCACCGGGGCTGTTTTAGGCCTGTGGCAATCAAAAGAAAAAGTGAATCTTTTCCACTCAGAAACCTTTTCCATTTCCTGACAGCTCTAATTATTATTAACTGATAGGACTCTCCAAAGTAAGACTAGATGAAATTATTCAACCACCTTAACTGTAAAAGTAAATTCTGCCCATACTCAAAATCTTAAATGTCACATCAAGACACCAAGCAACTGTTAAAGGGGACACTTGTTCTCACTTCTGAGCCCCATGAAGAGACAGTGTTTTTGAATGTCACCTACAATATCTTGTCTTTTATTTCCTAAGCTGAGAGAGAGAGAGAGAGAGAGAGAGAGAGAGAGAGAGAGACTGACTCACATGAGCAAGTCTGGTAAGACTGAATAAGCACGGCTTAATTCCATCGTCGTCTTTCCTCGTTGGGCCTTTCCATCTTCTGAGAGCCAGTTGCATCTTTAGAGAAGGCTTGCAAGCGCCAGTTTCTCCGAGGGTTGCACGGGAGGCAGTGAACAGATCTGCAGTCTCACAATCAGCTGCTTCCCCCCACACTGACCCATATCTCTGCAAGCAGCCTCCGGCCTTCATTATTTTCTCTTTCAAAGTTCTGGCAGACTTGGTGTGGAGTAATTAATCTTCTATTTCTTTTCTAAATTAAGCTCAATAGTCATACAAAATTTACAATATCTTGACATTTTCATATGTGTATAGCACTGTTTTGGGAACTTGTCCCTTCTTAGAAGTGTCTTTAGGTACTTTCATCTATAATGACCAAACCAATCCAAAGCATTGTTCATATTAGTGGTTAATATAAATTAGCAGTTCCTTCTAAAAATATATATATTGCTATACGAGCATGATTGGTAGAGACATAATCTTCAACTCTAGTCACCATTGTAAAATATTGATTCATAAGGAATATTATATTTGTGAGAGTTCCCCAAAACATTCTATATGAATCTATGTTATTTGAATTTCTTTTCTCTACATAGTATGTCATTATTATATAGTGAGCCCTTACTAGTTATTTTACTGTGTAAAAGTGTACATTCTATTGCTTTGGTAATCTATTCCAAGTAGTTTCAGTAGATATTAGAGTCTACTTTGTTACTATAGTAACTGAAACCAGTTCATACACAGTGCAAAGCCCTTACTTGACAGCGTTCCTTTCTCCTTCCTATTGAACGTGGCATCTATCACCTCCAATTAGCCATGCTAAACATCCCCTTTAACAGTTTAAACCCACTCCAAACTAGCGATGTCATCCTTAGAAAGGTCCTCTTACCAAACTATTTCAAGTCCATTCTCAAAGGAAGATCTCTGGGTTGGCAGAATCCAGTTCATGGCCCTCTTCAGATTTCTTATCTCAGAAAGAACATCAGTAAGTCGCTTTTTAAAACAGAACTTTCAGATGGCTTAACACAGTTCCTCCCACCCTTTGTGTTCTTTTACAACTGCTATAATAAAAATGCTTGAGTTGGTGTTTGTTTGTTTGTTTGTTTGTTTGTTTGAGACAGGGTTTTTCTGCATAGCCATGGCTGTCCTGGAACTCACTTTGTAGACCGGGCTGGCCTCAAACTCAGAAATCCACCTGCCTCTGCATCCCAAGTGCTGGGATTAAAGGTGTGTGCCACCACGCCCGGCTCTTGAGTTGTTAAGTGCATCAGTGGACATATAATAAAAGTGTGCTTTATTAATCTAATGACTCGTACACACTTAAACACGTTGGGCATGCATCTGCAAGATGCATGCTCTAAAGTCACAGCCACGTGGATAGAGCTGTGATTTTGATCCATGTTACTGATATAAGTTACTTTCTTTTAGCTCTGTTACTTCTCCCCGACACCGAGAGTGTTTTCCTGTAAGATTGGGACCACAGACTTACACTACCCTCAGTCCTCTCTTCAGCCTGAACTATTGCCTCCTGTATTTTCCTTAGGTTCAAGTTGTTGGATACAAGTTTTTAAGGCTGTTTATTTTATGGGAGTTCTTTCTTTCTTCTTCAGTTATGGTAGATAATTGTCTGAGGAGTCTTGGCTGGATATCACAGTCTTTAGGACTTGGAATGCTTTGGTCCAGCCTCTTTTGATTTTTAAATTTTCAATTAAGAAATCACTGTTACTCCTATAGGTTTTGTTTTTATATGTTGCTTGTGTTTTCCCTCTTACAGCTTTCAATACACTTTCTTTGTTATGCATACTTAGTATTTTATCGATGAAACGCTGTAGGGATTTTCTTTTCTGGCCCTGTGTATTGACATTCTTTGTTCTTGTATCTGTATATGTATAGCTTTCCTTCATTTAGGAATGTTTTCATCTGTGATCTTGTTGAAGATCTGATCTGTTTGATTTGACTTGGACTTATTTTCTCTCATTTGTACTTTTAATTCAAAAGGTTTTATTCTTGTGGTATCCTATATTTCTTGTATTTTCTGTGTGTGTATGTGTGTGTTTAATCTTTCATATTTCTTCCTTTTTTGGTCTACATTTTCTACTTTATTTGGGGTCTTGATATTCTACTTGATTCATTCTACAATGTAAGACTTACCTTTGAGTTTTCTATTTGAGTTATTGGGTTTTTTGGATTCCATCTTCTTTTCATCTTGAGTCTTCTTGAGGGTTCCTATATCCTTCTTGAGTTACATTCTCAAGTCCTGGCTTGCCTTCATCATTTCTCTCAGCCTATGCTTGTGTTTCCTTAGGCATTATTCAGGTTTTTAGTCTCCTTAAGTTCTTTTGTTCTTAATTCTGTTGAGCTATTTTTAATGTGTCTTCTTCAAACTACTTGAATTCTTTGATAAATTTTATGATATTTAAAATTTTCTATGTCCTGAAGTTTATTTTGTTAATTCTCATGAGCTATCTAAGTCAGTCTCATGGGAAATTCTATATGATTGATAGGTTTCAGAGTGAAGATACTAGCTTAATCTTTCATGTTGGTGGTGTATTTGTGATGAGATCTGTTTATACTAACAATTTCCTTTGTTAGTATTAAATCTGATATAAACAGGATGAGATAATACAGAAGAGAAGATGTATGGGCAGGTTAAGCCTAGAGGATGAAAATGGCTTAGGTGAAATGAAGCCAAGTGGACAGAGTGAACTGAACTGGTGGACAGGCTCTTGGTTTAAACCTGGAGTGTGGGGATAGCTCTTGCTGGGTGGAAAGGTTGGATGTGGCAACCTGTCGGAGGGCCCTGTGGGTCGAGGGATAGATAAAGAGAGTCCTGGGTGAAGCCTAAAGATCCTTTGCAGTGCAGGCAGGGAATGTGAGTCTAGTCCAGGGCATTGGACACAGGATGCTAGCTTGGGAGAAAGTATGAATAGGGATTCTGTGGAGACTCAAGGGGCTAGACCTTGAAGCTATACACTTCTTCTTAACCTTGGGGAAGCTAGAACCTAGAAGGCAAATCACTTCAGGTGTTCAGAACCCAGTAGTCTGACCTCAGAGCACTAAAGCTTAGCACTTTTTGTTCTCCTACCCTACAGGAACAATTGATTTATTGTATGCCTAATGAACCCCCCTTTACTCCTGGTGGATTCCCTGAATGTGCTTCTTTTATAGAAACACTTTACAGAAGTTATTGAGTGCTGAAAAAACACAAATCCCCATGATAACTTATCAAACTTCACTCAAATAAACATCTTTCAGGTTTTTTTTGTTTGTTTGTTTGTTGTTTTGTCTCTCTCCCTCTGTACTATCCTCTGGAGATTTTACCAACACATGTGTATACCTACACCCTCTCCTTAATCATTAGAGAACATGGAAAAAGAGGCATCTGCTGTTCAGAATATTTGCCCTCTCTGACTCTTCAATATCCAGTGATCTTACAACTTCCTAATTTTGTTCTGTTTATGTAAGATCAACCTTCACAAAACTCTCTAGACCAGATCTTCCATTTGTCCCTTTCCCTCAAATGTATAATCTGTAAGCAAGTGTGATAAGGACACAGTGTGTATAATCTACCCCAAATCTAGAGAGTGTGGAATAAACATATTTTCCCCATCCAGTTTATGTCCTAGCAACTGAAAAGGAAAAACAAAAGCAGAGGTTCACAGGGCATGATGGGATAGGAACAAATGTAGTCATCATGGGAAAAAAAAAAAAGAATGGAGAAAAGCAAGCTAGGAAATACTCATCATAAAGAACAATAAGACCCATACTCCTTCCAAACAAAGTGATCTTTACCTTCTAGCAGCTACTGGAGACAAAAACTATGATGCTGAATCTGAGGCCTCTCTTTTTATCCATGAAGTGACTTGCAGTGCCTGGATGAAACCCTGGGTCATGTGTGTGTGTGTGTGTGTGTGTGTGTGTGTGTGTGTGTGTGTGTTGGTAAGCCTTCTATTGCTGAGCCTCCCACACAGCCCCACAACCAGCTCTCTTGCCATTTCATACTCTTCCCTGTTCAGCCATCATCTCAGAAACCCAGAGTCCTTTCCTTTGCAAGGCCAGTGAAAAGCTTCACTTACCTAGTGGGTCATGGAAGAGCTAATGTTATCAGAATTGATATGCGTGAAAGCAGTATTTTTCCTTCCCTGCAGTAACTGGCTGATTTCTGGACTAACAGCTAGAACTCCTTGTGAGTGCCAGCATCCAACAGGGACAAAATTCTCTCCCCTGGCTCACTGATGGCAGCCTCATTGGTTGGGGGAAAAGTTCCCTTCACCTAGACAGCCTATCACTGTGATTTTCAGTCAGATATGTGATCCTGAGTCTTTTTAAAGCCTGCAGAGAACTCTCAAAAAATGTGAAAAGGATGCTGGGGCTTGTTTAGAGCATGAATGAGCTTGTTCCCTGGCACAGAAGAATGGAACACGTGGGGAAGATAGAAGACTCAGCCTAGGAGAAAGGTAAAGCAACAGCTTTATCCCTTCAGGATGGCAGGGGCCCTAAAGCTTGGAGGCTGACAAATGGGTTCAGTAACTTATGAGTCCCCTGGGTCCTCCCCTCTCCCTTTTCGCTCCTGTTTATGTCCATTCCCATATCTTCCTGTCATTTCTTCTTAAATATCTTCTGGGAACAAGAAACATGAGCTAACTTTAGCCTTCCTTTTCTACCTATCTCCCTATAACTGTTCTTCACTCCCAACTCTTTGGTATAATTTAATATGAATAGGCCTCCTGAGGGAGGTCCCTTACCAGGGGACTCACTAGCTCAACTAGATTAACTCTTTTTTAACTGTTATTTATTTTCTGTACACCTCAATCCAGCTTCCTCTCTCTCTTCCTTCCTTCTCCCCCATTCCTCCTCCCCTCTCTCTCTTCCTCCCTTCTTCCCCACTCTTCCTCCTCTCTCTCTCTCTTCCTCCTTCTTCCCCACTCCTCCTCCTCCCCTTCACCTTAGAAAAAGGGAGCCCTCCCATGGATATCAACCAGCCTTGGCATATCAAGTTGCAATGAGACTAGGCATATCTCCAATTGAGGCTAGATGAGGCAGGCAAGTTAGGGGAACAGGGTCCCCTGACATGGTCTCCTTTACCCCTCTTGGCTCTTTCGGTTCTTCCTCCCATTCTTCCACAAGATTTCCCCAGTTCTGCCCAATGTTTGGCTGTGTGTCTCTGCATCTGTTTCCAGCATCAGTTTCTAGGTGAAGCCTCTCAGATGAAAGTTATGCTAGACTCCTGTCTTCAAGTGTAACAGAATAGCATTAATAGTGTCAAGGGTAGACCCTCTCTTATGGCATAGGTCTCAAGTTGGGCCAGTCATTGATTGGCTGTTCTCTCAATTTCTGCACATCTTATAGGCAGGACAAACTGTGCATCTAAGGGTTTGTTGCTAGGTTGGTGTCCCAATTCCTCCATTGAAAGTCTTTTTTGGTTACAGGAGGTGGTTTGTTCAGGCTCTGTATACACCATCACTAGGAATCTTAGCTAGGGTCACCCTCATAGATTCCTGGGAGTTTCCATTGTCCTAGCTTTCTAGCTCATCCCAGAGATGCCCATCCCCAATCCAGTTGTCTCTCCCAGTACTCTCTCCCTTTGCCCTCCCTTTATTTGATCCCTCCTGCTCCCCTTTCCACCCCCTCTCCCACCCAGTCATCTCCTTACATTCACTTCTGATATAGAATCTATTTCTCCTCAGTGAAATTCAATCCTCCCACCTCAGGCACTCCTTGCTATTGATTAAATCTTTCTTTTTCTTCAATTTTTATTAGATATTGTCTTAGTCAGGGTTTCTATTCCTGCAAAAACATCATGACCAAGAAGCAAGTTGGAGAGGAAAGGGTTTATTCAGCTTACACTTCCATACTGCTGTTCATCCCCAAAGGAAGTCAGGACTGGAACTCAAGCAGGTCAGAAAGCAGGAGCTGATGCAGAAGCCATGGAGGAATGTTCTTTACTGGCTTGCTTCCCCTGGCTTGCTCAGCCTGCTCTCTTATAGAACCCAAGACTGCCAGCCCAGAGATGGTCCCACCCACAAGGGGCCCTTGATCACTAATTGAGAAAATGCCTCACAGCTANTAGTTCTTACTCATCCCCAAGATCTTAAATAACTTAAAAGTCCCACAGTCTTTACATAAAATTCAAAGTACTTTAAAATTCAGTCTCTTAACTGTGGGCTTCATTTAAAAACTTCCTTCAAGAGGGAAAAATATCAGGGCACAGTCACAATCAAAAGCAAAAATCAATCTCCAACCGTCCAATGTCTGGGATCCAACTCACAATCTTCTGTGCTCCTCCAAGGGCTTGGGTCACTTCTCCAGCCATGCCCTTTGTAGCACACATGTTGTCCTCTAGGCTCCAGATGCCTGTATTCCATTGCTGCTGCTGTTCTTGGTGGTCATCTCATGGTACTGGCATCTCCAAAATGCTGCTGTAATTAGGCTTCAACACTGGCCTCTCATAGCTCTCTTCATGATGCCAAGCCTCAACTCCTTTGCATGACCCCTTCAGTCCTGGGCCATCAATTGCAACTGAGGCTGCACCTTCACCAATGGCCTTCCATGCCCTCTCACAGTGCTTCCATGGCCTCAGCTGCTCTGCATGACCCCTTCATGCCTCCAAAACCAGTACCATTCAGGTAACTCTTACACATTACCAAGTCCAGCCACAGCACAAGGTACAACCATGGCTATCTCTGGAACACAGCCTCCTTGTGCTTTCAGAAAACACATCCCAGAAGATGTCACCTCAATGATGCTGGTCTCTTCTTAATCACTGCTAATTTCTTAGCTCCAGCTAACCAGCATCAATAGTCCCAGTAATGCAAAGATTTTGCTTTAGTAGTTCTGGTATCTTGTTAATCACAGCTGATTCTTCAGCCCCAGCTAACCAGAACCACAGCATCTTCCGAATAAGATGGAACAAGAAGAGTCTTTAATTTTCCCTCTGAAATTTCACAAGCCAGGCCTCCATCTTCTGCACTGTTCTCAACATTATCTTCCAAGCTCCTACACAACATCCGACAGAGATCTTAACACAGAATGGATCTTCTGGCCCAAAGTTCCAAAGTCCTTCCATAGTCCTACCCAAAACATGGTCAGGTTGTCACAGGAATACCCCACTCCCAGTACCAATTTGTCTTAGTCAGGGTTTCTATTCCTGCACAAACATCATGACCAAGAAGCAAGTTGGAGAGGAAAGGGTTTATTCAGCTTACACTTCCATACTGCTGTTCATCCCCAAAGGAAGTCAGGACTGGAACTCAAGCAGGTCAGAAAGCAGGAGCTGATGCAGAAGCCATGGAGGAATGTTCTTTACTGGCTTGCTTCCCCTGGCTTGCTCAGCCTGCTCTCTTATAGAACCCAAGACTGCCAGCCCAGAGATGGTCCCACCCACATGGGGTCCTTGATCACTAATTGAGAAAATGCCTCACAGCTAGATCTCATGGAGACATTTCCCCAACTGAAGCTCCTTTCTCTGTGATAACCCAGCTGTGTCAAGTTGACACAAAAACTAGCCAGTACATATATTTTCTTCATTTACATTTCAAATGCTATCCTGAAAGTTCCCTATACCCTCCCCCTGCCCTGCTCCCCTACCCACCCACTCCCACTTCTTAGCCCTGGTGTTCCCCTGTACTGGGGCATATAAAGTTTGAAGGACCAAGGGGCCTCTCTTCCCATTGATGGCTGACCAGGCCATCTTCTGCTACATATGCAGCTAGAGACACGAGATCTGGGGATGGTTAGTTCATATTGTCGTTCCACCTATAAGGTTGCAGACCCCTTTAGCTCCTTGGGTACTTTCTCTAGCTCCTCCTTTGGGGTCCCTGTGTTCCATCCAATAGATGACTATGAGCATCCACCTCTGTATTTGCCAGGCACTGACATAGCCTCACAGAGAGAGCTATATCAGGGTCCTGTCAGCAAAATTTTTCTGACATATGCAATAGTTTCTGGGTATGGTGGTTGTATATGGGATGGATCCCTGGGTAGGGCAGTCTCTGGATGGTTTTTCCTTCCATCTTAGCTCCAAACTTTGTCTCTGTAACTCTTTCAGAAATCAATGGCCTTTCTCTACACAAAGGATAAACAGGATGAGAAAGAAATTAGGGAAACAACACCCTTCACAATAGTCACAAATAATATAAAATACCTTGGTGTGACTCTAACTAACTAAGGAAGTGAAAGATCTGTATGAGAACTTTAAGACTATGAAGAAAGAAATCAAAGAAGATCTCAGAAGATGGAAAGATCTCCCATGCTCATAGACTGGCAGGATCAATATAGTAAAAATGGCTATCTTGCCAAAAGCAATCTACAGATTCAATGCAATCCCCATCAAAATTCCAACTCAATTCTTCAACGAATTAGAAAGGGCAATTTGCAAATTCATCTGGATTAAATCTTTAGGGAGAAAACAATAGCAGTCTTCACCCAGAGGTATATTCCATTTTTTTCTGATCAGAAGGTAATTTTCTTTTCCTCAGTGGACCTTCGGTGCCACTGTAACAATAGCCTTGAAGGGGGACGAGGTACCTTCCCTATAGCCTTGAAGGGGGACGAGGTTCCTTCCCTAGGGTCTAGCCAGAGGCTTTGTAGGAGAAAGCACTTGCTGCCCACCCCTGCATCATTGAAATCAACATAAAGGTGGGTTTGTCTTTTGCCCTCCATTGTGTGATGTGTGCATCTATACACAGCTCTCTCTTTCACACACACACACACACAGGCACACACATTTAGGCATAAATGCACACACATGCACACACACACACACACACACAAACATATTCAAGTTCACGTGCACTCACGTACATATACATTATTTAATATATAAAATAAATAAATATCTAAAACCTTTCTTCCCATTGATGCTACTATATTTTTAAACCAGTGTGAAGAAATTCTGCTATTAACTTACCACTTTCTTCAGTGTTTGCTTATAAATGACCTTTTTGTAAGAGATCTTCATGACTTTTACCCTAATTAGAAGCAAAGGTCAATTTTAATTCAAGGAACTAGAGGTAACCATGGATCTTAAGAACAAGTTTAGAAACGGTCACAATACCAGACGAGCCAAAGAGAACACAGGAGCCAAAGATATAATACCTGTCTTTACTTTCTTTCTAATGGGCAGCCTGCATGTATGGATATGAGTTGGGTAGTATAAATAGGGAGTGTGAATACATTCTATTTGTTGAAACAAAACTCAGTGTGTGTGTGTGTGTGTGTGTGTGTGTGTGTGTGTGTGTGTGTGTGTGTGTGCATGCACACGAGAACTCACGTGTGTACTTTGAGTTCAGATCTCTGCTCTTCCTGGCACAAAGAACTGATAAGCATTAGCAAAGATGCCCACTGCAGCGGCACCGTGGTCCCACCTGATGGCACAGAGCATTTCAGAACCCGAGATGGACAGTCAGTCCCAACCACAAGCATGGACAGTCAGCAGCTTGCTGACTGAGGCACAATGGCCCCACGCTCACATTCCGTTCTCCTAGTGACTTTTATCGATTTCAGTTTTTGAAAGGTTCTTCCTTTCCAGCCTGGTATTCAAACTCCTCTCAAACTCACCGTCGGTGGAACTGCGTATTTGAACGGAGGAATCATGGCCTCCCGACCTTTCCTGCTTCTGTCCTCTCGACCCCAAGGAAAAGTTAAAAATTCTCATCCTATGAAGCATTCGACATTATTGCTGTCAAAGTAAATTTGAGTTATTCCTTTTCTGAATTTACCCACTATCTTACTGTTTCTCTTTTCAGAAACTGATTATTAAGTATGGCTGAGGGACTCGATACAGGATGAAATTGACATTTCTGGGTCTATTCTACTAGTGCTGAGAGAATGAATATAAAAATGGACAATGGTCAGTCTATCTGCCAGCAGGAGTCAATCACAGAAGCTCAGCAGCAGACCTTAGAGGTCAGGGCTGAGAAATTACCAGCCTTTCTTATGTTTGCTTCCTCATTCAAATCAGGACCACTCAGGGAAAGCCAGAAGGCAGCCTCCACAGAACCCTGAGAGCCTGTGTCTGTTAGCTGGCCAGCGGGCTCACAGCTTGTACATTATTGAAACCCATTTTTCTATTTTTAACTATAACACTGCATACTGTAGCCGGACTTTCTTTTTTTGTCAAATTCTAGAGATGATGGTTGACTCCCATGCTATAGAAAACACTAAACAAATATTTCCCTTTTTTGGAGGGGGGGGCAGTAAATTGTTTATGTCTACAATGTTCTTTCAGGCTTCTGAATAACTCAACATATTGTCAGGCCCCAACAATATCTTAAAACCTTCATTAGGTTTTGTAAGATCTTCAGGCACCAAACACTGATCTATCATGTCCATCTGTCCCAGAATTTAGTCAGATTAAAGAAACAGAAGGCAAAAACCTATTATAATCACTCGGGTTGACTTGTTACCAACTTTTACTTAAATCTCCACATAACAAAAAGTTCGTGTTACTGAAACAAAATAATGACTTCAACAACAAAACAGAGAAATGTACTGTTTGAAGTCAAAGCCAGGACCTCTGAGTCCTAAGGAGTAGCATGAAATGCCTGCAGTGGCATATTGTCAGAATTTTAATTAGACCACAATATAGGTCTGTTTCATTAAAGATTTGCGTTTGCTGTACTTTACCTTATTCTCCCCATCCCTTCTTTTTCCACAGGTAAAGTAATTAGTATGCAGAGCACAACCCTCATGTTATTAGCAGATCAGATCCATTCTATCCCTCCACAGAAATTATGCTACAATTTTGTTTTACAAGGTCATTTTTGAGTTTGAGGTGTGGCGCTCATCGACCCTCTTCACGTGCCCTTTAACATTCCCTGCATTAAGCTTTCTGAAATTCTTACCTGAAGCCCTGAATAAACCATGCTCAGAAAAATCTCTAAATGAAATATCCTTGAAATAATTTGACTAGGTTAGCTGTGGTGGCCCAGGGTCATCTCTCAGAAAATAAAATAGCTTGGAGTGAAAAAAAAATTTTTTTGCATGTGAATAAATGACACTGTTCTATTGCTATGAAAAGGCACTGTGACCAAGGCAAATCCTATAAAAGAAAGCACTTAATTAGGGCTTGCTTGCAGATTCAGAGTTAGTTAGTCAGTCTGAGCTTGTTAGTTCCATGACAGGGAGCATAGCAGAACATAGGCAGACATGGTGCTGGAGTAGAAGTTGAGAGTTCTACATCCAGATCAGCAGGCAGCAGGAAGTGAGAGCCACTGGACCTGGCTTGTGCTTTTGAAACCTTAAAGCCTACCCCCAGTGACACACTTCCTACAACAAGGCCACATCTCCCATACTGCCACTCCTTGGTGACCAAGCATTCAAAGATATGAGCCTATGGTGTCCATTCTTATTCAAATCACCACAGTAGATAAATATAAAAGGAGGGGAAAGTGGGGAGATGGCATCCCCTTCATCTGGAAGACAAGGGTCTCTATCGGACAATCTAGCTGCTTCTTTGTGTGAAGTTCTAGCTCTAAAACTTTTGAGATCTTGTTTCTTAGAAAATCTTTTCAGTCCTTTTTGACAATAAATTAGCCCACTTTGTTTAGTATTTGAATGAATAACAATTTCTTTCAATGTAATGGGATCACTTCTCCAAAGTCAAGAACAAACCACAATTTGTTCCTACATTGACCCTGTGCCCTTCTGCCAGAGACAATAGGGTATATTTTTTAAAGAAGACACTAGATATACTTAGGAACTGTCTTAATCAGGGTTTGTATTCCTGCACAAAACATCATGACCAAGTAGCAAGTTGGGGAGGAAAGGGTTTACTCAGCTTACACTTCTACATTGCTGTTCATCACCAAAGGGAAGCAGGACTGGAACTCAAGCAGGTCAGGAAGCAGGAGCTGATGCAGAGGCTGGCCATTGAGGGATGTTACTTACTGGCTTGCTTCTCCTGACTTTCTCAGTTTGCTTTCTTATGGAACCCAAGACTACCAGCCCAGAGATGGCACCACCCACAATGGGCTGGGCCCTCCCCACTTGATCACTAATTGAGAAAATGCCTTACAGCTGGATCTCATGGAGGCATTTTCCTCAAGGGAAGCTGCTTCTTCTGTGATAATTCTAGCTTATGTCAAGTTGATACACAAAAACTAGCCAGTACAGGGACCAAGATGGTACCCATAAAGCAAAAGTCCTTACATTACTTAAAACTTACAGTTAATTCAAGTTCTAAACTCAACACATTTAAATCCACCCCAAATACCTGAAACCTAATATAAACACTTAAAATAATTTATTGTTTTATTTTAATATCAAACCACTGTGGAACATAGAAATCATTCACGAAGTGGCTTGAGTTTCAAGTATTTATAAGCCCGTAGCTGGAACATGTCTGAGCTGAAGAAAATGCACGAATGTTACTTTTCCAATTTTATTCTTGTAGAAGTCTGAAAATGACTAACATTGTCTATGAACCACTCCCTGAACCCTTTTCTTTGAGCAACAAAATTTTTAAAATTCCAATAATTAAACACCATTGAGCACATTCAGGGTGGAATGGCTGCAAATGCCAATAATTAGATAGCCATGCAGGTATGACCTCCCATCCAAGGGCTATTGACAGTGTTTACAACACTAGCTATGAAATCCCTTCTGTGGAGCAACCCTACGATCCAATAAGAAAGTGGTTGGTTACTCTCATAACCATCGTTCAGCTTTTGGATTAGTGAGTATATCTTCCCTGGTAGGTCAGGATTTTGGCTCGCTTAATCCAGTGTCAGGTAAAGTCATTGAAGTCATTTCATGCTTTAGTGAACTATGTAACCTTACAGCAGGATGAAAGCATTAAGGCCCAGATGACTCCACTATTTTCTGTGTTCAGTTAAACAGTGTTACACTTTGATTTAATTCTATGTTTTTATTTATGGTATTTTTTTTTTCTCTAATCATGTCCTCAGCTAATGATCAACTTGGGGTTTTTGTTGGTTTTGTGTGTGTGTGTATGTGTGGTTTGTTCTTCAATAATCTTGTGATTTACATATTGTAAATTGTTTCCATAATTTCATGGTTTCTTCTGAAAATTGATTGACCCTAGAATGTTTCATGGTGGTATGTTCTGGTGACTTTCCATTACCATAAACTTATAACATGATCTCATGTTTCCTGTTGTTGTTTAATAATTAATAACTCTATTAGTTCTTAGTATGACCTTGCCAGCCCCCCAATAATCGAGCCAGAGTCCTATATATTTATTTAATCATCTTTAAAATAATTACTGGGTAATTACCCATAAACTATTTTTCTGTGTAGACTGTGCTCCCCCAGATTAACTGCTGTTTGAATTTCGACTGGCTGCTTTTGTTCCATCAGTCTGTCTTCATGGGGCATGTCTCTTGGTCACATGCTCCTGGTCCATCCATCTAATGGCAACATCCTCCTTTCCTCTTCTCTCATTCTTTCTCATGGTCCCTACCTGCAACCTCCAGCCCAGTAACCGAAGTGCTACCTACCTCTATTCTCACTAGTAATTGGCTGTCAGCCATTTTTATTTAACCAGTCAGAGAAGATAGGCAAGCAACATTTATACAACATCATTTGGTATAGGGATGATGTGCTCCTGGGACTGCAACCAGATCGTGGGGTCCAGTATTTAGCATTTGAGTACATAGCAGCACCAGACCAACCTTCTTTTTGTCTAAATAAAGCCTCTCTCTCTTACTATATGTATAAATGACAAACAGTAAGAGCAAATATAGGACAAATATAAAAACTGCTATGTAGGAGTTAAATTACAGTGTCCAGTCCATTTGTATTTGGCAACTTTGGACAAAGTACTCTATTATCTATCCTATCTTAGTGAGTTCAAAGGTTTATACCTTATCATTTTCTACCATAAGTTGTATTACTAACCTAAAACATTCTCTCAGACCTAAAACCATATTTTTAAATACTAGACAATTTAAGCTTAATTGTGAGACTATAACTATCAAGTCTTCAACACCATCAGAGACTTGAGAAGGATTAAATATTACCTGAGTTTGTAGGAAGTTCAGGCAAGCAGCTTCCACAACTATAGAAGTGACAAAAGAGCTGGTTGCCTGGCAGTCCCCCAGAATCTCACTATAATGTTGGAGCATCCATCTTCAGCTCTTTGGTCCAGTATGTTTGACAGACTTTTTTGTGGAGCAGGAATTATGAAAGGTTTGCCTACCTTGTCATTTCAAGCATGGCTTGTGTCCATGTTTGTCCATTTTGGACAGCATTTTCTCTGCAGTTGAAACAAGGGCAGTTTTTGCCCAGTGGTAGCTTGCCACATTTAAAGCAAACTCCATAAGGAGGGTCTCTAATGCTCAGGCATATGTATCCATTAGAATACAACAATTTTTGGACATAATACCATAAAGCCTGTTCCAGATATAGCTTACAGTCCTACAGGTCAAGGACTTCCAACGTTTTCCATGAACATAAACTCATTATTTCCCATGATCATAAAAATAACTATAAAAACCCGCATTTATAATCATGTACTTGCTTGTTATAAAGAAGTTCTGCCTTTGGTCTGGATTACTCCCTTCTCCTATTCCTGGGGAGACTGTAAATTTGGCTCAGCTATAGAAATATATTTTTTTACCTTGCAACATCTTGATGTTAGCTCCTGGTTTTTGACACAATAACAAAATCCAGCCAACAGGTAGAAAGTTTCATGTTCAGTTCAAGACTGATTTATCTATGTCTGGCACTGTGTATGCTGTTTCTAGTAATAGGGTCATGTCATCTAGTTATGCTGAATACCCAAAAATAAGAGCAATAGCCTGCATTGTTTCATGCACCCCCCTAGTACCTGTGTCCCTGGCACATAAATCATAAAAGAATATCTTAGTGTTTCTATCGCTACAACAAAACAACATGATAAAAAAGCAATTTAGGGAGGAAAGTGTTTATTCAGCTGACACTGCCACATCACGGTTCTCACCAAAGGAAGTCAGGTCAGGAACTCAAACAGGGCAGGAAACTGGAGACAGGAGCTGATGCAGAGACTGTAGAAGAGTATTGCTTATGTCCATGGCTTGCTCAGCCAGCCTTCTTACAGAACCCAGGACCACCAGCCCAAGGTTGGCACAATGGGCTGGACCCTCTTCCTTCAATAACTAATTAAAAAAAAAATGCCTTCCTCTACAACTTCTTCTACCTTTTCCCCAATTCAACCACAGGGGTTCCCAACTTCAGTCCATTGGTTGGGTTTAAGTACCTAGGAGGGGGTCCCCATAGGAAGACCTAACCAGTCTCAACTAACCAGGACCCCTGAGATCTCTCAGACATTGAGCCACCAACCAAGCAGCATATACTAGCTGATACGAAGCCCCCTGTCACATATAGAGCAGAGGATTGAAAAGAAAAGAAAATGCCTTAACTCTTATGAAGGTCTTTTCTCAATTAAGGTGCCATCCTTTCAGAGAACTCTGGTTTCTGTGTCAAAATTACCTAAGATTAGCCAGCCCAAAGAACAAAACAGAACTCTTTACAGCTTAATACAATAATTAATAAAAATTAATTTTTAAATAAAATAACTGAAAATAATAAACATAAGAATGTGTTTTAGATTTAAATACTGATCTTTTGAAATAATATTCAGAGAAATAAATAAGAACAAAAAAGAGGTTATAAGTATATGGGAACTAATTAAGGGGGAAAATGAGTTATAGGCATCCCAAGGAAGAATGCATGGGGAGAGAAACATAAATCCTAATAATGAAATCATAAGTGAAGACTTACAAGTTCTAGAGAAAAAGATGACATACTATTTGATCAACACTGATTTGATTCATCTCCAAAAGGTCTTCTCTAGGCCACAATATATTTAACAGAAACTATTCAGGCTAAGAAGTGGATAAAATGTATTCACAGTATCTAAATACATACATATATACATACATACATGCATACATACATATGTAAAGCCAGCCAAGAATGCTAAAACATAAAGTTTGTTTGTGGTTTTGTTTCGTTTTGTCTTCTGTGAGGAAAAAAACACACCTTTAGGCCAGTCTCACAGGAAACACTCAATGAAGTCTTAAAACAAGAAGACAAAAACCTAAAAATCAAAAACAAAAAACAAAAAACAAAAAACAAAAACAAAACAAACAAACCTAAAAACCCTGTCATCATGAAAGCCCGATGAAGCAGATACTTCACAAGATGCCTGATGAAGACGAAAAAAGGGAATCAAAATTTGTCACTATACAGAAGTTTAAATCTATAAATATAGACAGGAAGAAACAAAGAAAGGAAAGCCAGATATGCAAACCAACCTGGAAAAAATTTAGAATGAATATGGTAGATTATAGCTTATAATGATCTTAAATGTAAATCAATTAAAATTTTCAACCGAAGGACATGAACTTGTTGAACAAAATTTTTTCTTTCTTTCTTTCTTTCTTTCTTTTTTTTTTTTTTTTTTTTTTTTTTTTTTTTTTTTTTTTTTTTTTTTTTTTTTTTTTTTTTTTGAGACAGGGTTTCTCTGTATAGCCCTGGCTGTCCTGGAACTCACGCTGTAGACCAGGCTGGCCTCGAACTCAGAAATCCGCCTGCCTCTGCCTCCCAAGTGCTGGGATTAAAGGCGTGCAACTTAACTAAATAATGTTTGCATTATTTAATAATACACAGACTCAAAGTGAAACACTGAAGGGGGGAAAATTTTTCTGTGCTAGTGGAAAGCAAAGTCAAGCAGAACTGTGTGAATAAGTTATTCAGGATTTATAGAGGATAGGATTTAAGGACAACAAATTTTGGAAGATTACAATCTGTACCTTTCTAATGTTATAATGATCTATTCAGGCCAAGAAAAAACTTAAAAATGCATGCCTAACCAAGATAACCACCCACGTATTTGCTATCTTCATTATGTCTTAACCACTCAGAAAAACTGCGTCATAACAAAAAATAATATAGTAAAGAATTATTTGGAACCATTAATGTGAGTGTTGTGGCCCCTGAGTGAGACCCGATGGATGGTGAGGGAGGCTTCCATGTTGCTCTAAGAGAATAAGTGCCCTTGTCCACTGACATACCACGTGACATCAGATAAAGGATCCTAGCAAACCACTGAGCCTCGGATTGGGCCTGGAAAAGGGTGATGGCTGCTTCCCCTGTCTTTACTGACCTCACTTCCGGCCCTGGCAGCCTGCCACCTCCCCATAGTGGGCTGTTCCAAAGCGCCCATTTTGACTTCGGATTGGTCCAAGGCTTTATTAAAAAGTGCTTGCTGCCGAGCCATGCAGTAGATCTGCACCGCGATGCTGGTCTCTGGAGTCTGTTTCCTGGGTCGGTGACTCGGAAACCCTCACCCTTTCCTGGATCTGGGCTCCCACAATTAAATACAAATGTAATTCACTTACAAGGACAAGTTTGGCGGGAGAGACCAATTTATAACTCTCATTATATAGTCTTCCGTGTATGTTGTTAAAACTAAGCCTGAGGCAAACTGTTCTTTGTAAAATCTGCTCTTTGGACCTGTCACAAAATCTTTCACACTTTTTCCATTGAGGGAGCCTAGGCTGGACCATCCATGAAAAAAAAAAAAGTACAAATGTCCTTTTTGTCAACACAATAAAATGAGCTGTATACTGTACAAATATTACTAAAGGGTGTTTCCAGTCTATTTAATTCTGTAATTGTTATTCTGAATATGTTGCAGTTTCATTACCACTTTTAAAAATGGTTACCATGATAAATAAATTGAAGGTAATCCTATCTATCTCTTTGATATCTTCTCAGGTTAAACAATTTGTAAGACAACTAATACATCCAATATATGTTGCTCATATCAGATCTCATTTGAGACTTCCTATCCCCCTAATAAAGAGGAATTATCCAGTCACTAAATTGGTATCTCTTACAGCTAGCTATTTTATATACTTGATGCTCTAATCTCTGCTTTGCAAAAATTCTTTTCTTTACCTAAACAGGACTCGTCCTTCCTTTGCTGTTTCAAATACTCCTTCTTTCACAGGTGAAGCTAATCTCTAAAGTAACAAACCCAATGGACTCTGCTGCTATTTGTTCTTCATATCCAATTCTTTGATCCTTTGTCTTATGCTAACGTGGTTACTGACACTTTTTCAGACTACAAAAACCAGTCATACCAGCTACACCAGTGGGAGGCAGCACTACCTGGAAAAAAAAATCGTGTTTGCACACATTAACTACATATATTTACTATTTTATCTGCACCTAGTACTTTGGTGGGGGTGGGGGTGAGAGAGGGTTTCTCTGTGTAGCCCTGACTGTCCTGGAACTCTCCTGCTCTGTAGACCAGGCTGGACTTGAACTCAGAGTTCTGCCTGCCTCTGCCTCTGCCTCTGCCTCTGCCTCTGCCTCTGCCTCTGCCTCTGCCTCTGCCTCTGCCTCTGCCTCTGCCTCTGCCTCTGCCTCTGCCTCTGCCTCTGCCTCTGCCTCTGCCTCTGCAGTGCTGGGATTAAAGATGTGCACCCCCACACTGACCTCCCTAGCATTCCTAAAATAAATAATGCTCTTGTATATGCCAGTGCTTGCTTTGCTGATCCCTTAGCCGATTGGCACATTAAGCATATAACAGGTATCACTTTAAAAATGCAGGGACAGTTGAACATACACACCCTACCATAGAAATGTTTCTTTAAAATACATAAAGGTGGAAATTTTACCTCCCCAAAAGATGTACTGTTTCTTACTTTGTATTCTATAAAAGTCGAAGCTTTGAATGAAATAGATGGGTGTTTTATAGCACAGCAGCCTTGGGCTGAGTGGATGCCACCAGCTCCTCAGCCAATTTGGTGGGAAAATGAAGTTGATCACACTTGGAATGCTGGCCTTGCTAAGTCGTGGAGTAGGTGGTTATGTTTTCAGTTTTGCAGAAGATGGAAATGACATTTGGGTGCTGGCAAGAAGATTAAAAGATGATCATGAGTTGTCATAATTTCTCTTATGATAACCCCCTGGAAGCATCATTGCAAAAAGACTTCCAACACCATCCCTGCCTCCTAGGCAGCAAACATAAAAAGTAAAAGGGGAAAGCCTTACACAAGAGGCTAAGCACCTCATTCGGGGAGCAGGAGGATTAGCTGTCGCCCCCGCAACTCTATTCCTTGGGTTGTTAGCTAACATTCATTTTCACACTATATAAGAGATTTATCAACCATCTGTCTCTGTTATGGGTTCCACTGTAATCAGCTCTCCACTGTTGTTAAATTATGCTTTCATATATTATGAAACTGTTATTGGTTCCATAAGATGGTGTAACGATGGACTAGAGACATATAGCTAAAATTGTGTGAGAGGTCTTTGGAAGAATGCCCCTAATCAGAATAAAAGAAATAATCTAAAGACTTGGTATTCCTAAAGATTCCACCTTTATATCTGATACAGGGGGTTACACACACACACACACACACACACACACACACACACACACACACACATTAATGCCACTTTAAAGGTAGAGTTATTGTTTGCAGGATACACTTTTACTCTTAATCAACAACTTTGGGGGTCAAAGTGGTTACAGATACCATGCTCAAAACCTCACTTTGTGTTCAGGAGACACTATTGTCAATAAGCTATGATGACTATGCTAATATCACAAGTAACAATGTCACTTCACAAGGTGTTCCACTTATGACATTCAACTCAACCATAGTCCGGATGCAGGCGCATTGTTTATGTATTGACTGTACTAATACTGACCATGTATTCCCTAAGTGTACTATGGAAGGAAACACATCTTTACCTTCTGGAGAGACTTTTCTGTTACCACACAGCCTTTTGGGCATTGCCAGCCAGTTTCTCGGGATACTGTTCTATTGGCAGAGTGTTTTTCACTGCTTCCCTTGTTAGCTAACATGCACAGCATGTCTGAAAGTTTGGTATCTACTTGCAATGACTATCTGCAATTGTTAAGCCTAAGCCAAGTGGTAGCTGCCTTCCAGCTTCCAGTAATAGGACTGAGAGCGAGACTTCAGGAGCAAATCTTCCAATTAGCCTGCATCTCCAGCAAAACTGCCATGTCTTGGTTTCTCTGTCAGGAGAGTTAGATACAGAAATGAAGGGACTTTGAATACTGGTTTTACAATAACTGAGCCGCCATTAATTATTTACTGCTGAAACAACACATTGGCTGTGAACAGTCTCCTGATAACAGATACTCTCAGCTGGTGGATCAACTGCTCAAGAGCATCGAGACTCTCAGGACCTCTTCCTGGTGTAGCTGGCAGAATTGGTTGTCTTGGGTTTTTTCCCTTTCTGAGGCCATGGGCACATATCATAACTTTGACTTTAATCTTACCCTTCAGTTTTCAATGCCTCATAAACTTCATATATCATATGGCCTTTGTATTGCTCTTGATGTATCCACAGATGTAATAGACTTTCCTACACTGTACAGCTCAGTGAGCCCTGGTCCCATAGCTCCTTTTTTTACTCCTCTTCAGGGAATACCTCTACCTGCTGAAGAAATACCAAAAGCAATCTCCTCCCTGTTTCTCAGCAATGCAGCTAAGACACTCGGCCACTGTGCAGACAGCCCCCATTTGGCCATGAGGCCTTCTGTACCTTGGGCACATCTGGTGATAGTGATGAGAAACACTCATTGCTTTTCTGCCCCTCTTGAACCTTGCTCTACCTTGGAATAAAAGCTCCAGCGAAGCCCAATAAAGATCTCTTGAGCAGCATCGTCTATTATCCCCAGATTCTGCTGAATAATGATTGTGTTTCCATTCCTCAGCAACAGCCCCTGGCATGTCACTATAGTTATGCTGGTCAGAAGAAACAGATTTTTACAAGAAACCTGTCAGTGCGCACACACACACACACACAAATCACTTAATTGTAAAGTGATCAGTTTAGCACAAGGATCAAACAATTGACCATATATGTGTACAAATGAAACACTAGGGCACCAAAACATATAAACCTAAAAAAAAAATCATTATTGGGATCCAATGTAGGAACATATATGGCAACTGAATAAAAGGAAAATGTTAACAGAAATTCATTAAAACAGCATCAAACTTATATCATCCCATGAAACAGGTATACATTTGAAGATATCCAGAACATTCCATCCTCTGCCTACTGAATCCACATGCTTTTCAACTACAGATGGAGATTTCTCTAGGGTGGGCCAAATGTTAAGCCACAGATTGAGTCTTTGTATATCACAGCTCATACCACAATTAACTAGCCAAAGTCCAGAGTGCTTTCTAAAATGGGCCGTAAGATATGGAAGAGCATGCTCACCACCTTTGTATAAGACAGTATTGAAAGTCCTGCCCATAATGGATTTTAAAAGAGAAAGAAATTAAAGGGTGTTAAAACAGGAAACAGAGAAGTTAAACCGTCTGTCCTCATAGATGATAGGATCTTTATACACACATCCTACATATTTCTGCAGAATGTGTTGGTAGGTTATGAGCAAATTCAGCATGCTGAATTTTCAGAAATTTCAATGTGTTCATGATTGTGGACATATTGAAAGAACAAAATTACACATTCTGATTTACTATTTATATCTATCTATTTATCTATCTATCTATCATCTATCTATCCATCTATCTTCCTACCTATCTACCTATTTATCTCTCATCTACTTCTTAGCAAAGGATGAAGAAATCCTATGGAAGCCATCATTTGATTACACACACACACACACACAGAGAGAGAGAGAGAGAGAGAGAGAGAGAGAGCACACTCAAGGCTGCCCAAGATTCCATCAGTTTATTAATTAGTCTGTCATCAACAATGGTAACATTTGCTGTATCTGACATGTACTATAATAGTATAGGCCTGAACACAAGGGTCCCTCAAGGCTCTGTGAAAGCTGACAAGGCCAGCACCTCATCCATGTTCCCCTAAGTCACACTGCACATAAAAAGAACAGAAGACCAGGACAATGAATGCCATCACATGCCCCAGTCCAGCAAGCCCTGAGGATTACATTCCTGGGGTGTATCTGAGCAGAGAAGAACACTGTCCCAGAAAACCGATTTGTTTTTCCCTCCAAGATGATGTTTTCAGTCAGTGGTGAGAAAATGGTGGAAAATAGCTGCTTCATATAACAACACATTTAATAACTTTTTTTCAGGGCACAGGAGTATAAAAGATGTTCCTCTTTTCCATTTAGGTGGCTGGGCAGGCATTCCATTTATCTGAGCTGAATGGAGCTAAATTCTGGGCTGTATTCTGAGCCTGTCATAATTCTCTTTCTCTCTCTCTCTCTCTCTCTCTCTCTCTCTCTCTCTCTCTCTCTCTCTCTCTCTCCTTCTGAATTTTCAGAAATGGCAATATGTCCATGTTTGTACCATCACTGGCCACAATTGAAAAGATATGGAATCAGTCTAGGTTTCCATCTCTGGAAGACCATAATGGCATATTATCTGGCCATTAATATGGATGAAGACCTGCTATCTGCAGTAACTTGGCTGAGCATAGAGGGCATAATGCTTACTGAAATAAGTAAGCGACAAAAGGACAAATAATGGCACTCACTTGTGAAACCTCAAAAGCTGACCTCTTACAACTAGAGAGTAGAAAAAAAATGGTTCCTGGGGTGTGTATGCTATAGGTGGATATAGAAAGAAATATATATATATAGGAAGAAAAGTTGACACAGAAGATGCAATCAGATAGGAGGAAAAGCTTCGAATGTTTGATGACACAGTAAGGCAATTATGCTGTACAATGATTAATTAGATACTTTAAAGTAGCTGACACAGAAGAGTTTGAATGCCTCTACACAAAGAACTCAAAAACATTTGAGGAAATCGATATGCTGATTATCTTGATAATATAATTATGTACTAGATGCATTTTAAACTATCACAATGTAATCCATAATTATGTACATTAACTTAAAATAGTTTTCAATTTTAAAGGATAATATTTGGAAATACTTTGAAATGAACATTATGAAATTGGGTAGAGTGTCATTAGCCTGTCTGTAGCATTTGTGACTTCATCTTCCTTCTTACTGCTTCTCCTAAGACCTTTAACACTCCTTCAAGGAAGTTATGGCCAATGAGACATTGAAACTATTAAAAACAAAGGAAGAAAAAGTGAGGCCAAGTTTATTTGAAATAAGTATAGAAACTGCTTGCTCACTAATGCTCCATCAGATCATATCTGGGAAAGAAGGAGAGTTACAGAGAAGGAAGAGGTACATAAATATAACTTGGAGACAGAGATCCAATTAAACACCAATTTCCAGGAAATTTCATTTAGTTAATATAATACATATTCCAGTCTCATTATGGTGTTTTCCCAAATACCAAACTAAAATATAATAACTTGCAAGAAAGAGAGAAAAAAAGCCATAACTTACATTCAGGAGTAAAGCTGAGAAAGAGAAAGGACTACTACAGGCTCAGAATGCAGCCCAGAATTTAGCTCCATTCAGCCCAGATAAATGGAATGGTTGACCAGCCACCTAAATGGAAAAGAGGAACATCTTTTATACTCCTGTGCCCTGAAAAAAAGTTATTAAATGTGTTGTTATGTGAAGCAGCTATTTTCCACCATTTTCTCACCATCGACTGCAAACATCATCTTGGAGGGAAAACAAATCGGTTTTCTGGGACAGTGTTCTTCTCTGCTCAGATACACCCCAGGAATGTAATCCTCAGGGCTTGCTGCCTGGTCTGCTGGATCAGGGCACGTGATGGCATTCATTGTCCTGGTTTTCTGTTCTTTTTATGTGCAGTGTGACTTAAGGGAACATGGACAAGGTGCTGGCCTTGTCATCTTTCATGGAGCCTTGAAGGACCCTTCTGTTCAAGCCTATACTAGTGTATTATACATCAAATACAGCAAATGTTACCATTATTGATGACAGACTAATTAATAAACTTACAAAACCCTGTACAGTCTGGCGCTGTATGTGTATTTGTAGATGTAGATGGAGGTATGTGGTGTGTGTGTGTGTGTGTGTGTATACATTCAAATTTTCCCCAAGATAATGGTTTCCATATGATCTCTTCATCCCTTGCTAATGATAGATAAATAGATACATACATACATACATACTTACATGATAAGAATGATAAATAGATTAGAAGAAGAATGTTTAATATAGCTCTTTGACCAACTATATTACAAATGAATTTGGATGCTTAAATCTAAATTTTCTTATTTAAGGAAAATCTCATAAATTAAAATTTCAAGGCAACTCTACAGGTAACAGTAAAATATTTATGTAGATACATATGATCTCATTATTTCCCACAACTCAACTACTGAGTTCACATAAATCTTTGGGAGTGTAAAACAAGTTCTGAATTAGAAATGTTAAGCAATAAATTCAGAATATAACCAAACATAGACAAAGCAAGCAATGTTCTTAGAAATGTTGATGTTCGAGTTCTATCCATGATCTCAAATAAGTTAAGCTTGAAATCTTCCATTAGTTTCAAGAAGTAAAAATTGGCAAGAATAGTTTCTATAGGATTGAGGAGGGATGGGTTACTGTGTGACACACTCGGGACATTGAGTGAAAACTTCTTTACTAGACAGAAAAGAATGGGCTGATGGGTATTGGTCATATCTCATCTCCACTTTGGTTCTGGAACTCATATAGATGCACTAGCCCTCATTTTCCTAATGTATAAATGTTGCATTGAAAGAATTAATTATGGTAATAAAATGAAATGACACATATTAAAAGCAGTACCTATATACTTTGAGCAGTACCTATATATTTTAAGGTCTTGGAAAGATTGCTTTCAAATAACTTGCGTAAAAGTGACGGAGTTTAAAGAAATTAATTAGAATAAAACAAAAGGAAATATTGTTTTTTTTAAACCATTGTTTCATTGTTGTTTAAGTAGAAAAAGACTTAATTTAAAGTTGGCAAGTAGGCACCGAGACAAAGAGAAGAATGATTAATGAGGAGACGTAATTTAGGGGATAGGCTGGGAGCCACAGCTGTGCTACAATGATATCTTGAGAAACAGCAATATTCTTCCATTGTGATAGAGGAGTGGGAGGATGGTCAAAGACAAAAGAATGTATGTTTGGAGGTGGACACATGAGGAGCTAAACTTGCTCTCCCTGATCCCTCTATAGATTCTACAGGGCAATGGAGAAAACCAAGACAGGGAGAAACCGCAGCAGGAAAGAGACATGTCTTTCACCTGTTGAGAATCAAACTTGAACAGCACCGCTCTGCCTGAAACTAATTACATCAAGGGGAAAATTAAAGGGTAGGGCAACGCTTGTCTAACTTAGCTGAATACCCCAGAATTGTTCCCTGCTGACAGAGGGGTGGAGATTGGCTTGTTCATATATCTGTATCAAGTACTCCGAGGCTACCCCAGTTGATAAAGGTGTCTGAAGCCTCTGGAAAAGGTTTCTCAGTTTACATTTCAGCAATTTTGCACATGTTCTCTTCAGGTCCATTTAATTATTGTTATTATACTCCCACCTACAGACATTTTTTTTTCTTTTTTACTGTTTGTTTTCTCCTGATTAAGTCTTCAAGAAAGCCTTTATCTTGTCTTATTTTGGTACTGTCAGGTGTAGAATCTAGAATCTTTCTTACGCTTCAACTTTTGCTTAAAGAGATTCACCAATAGAAAATGAGCAAATATTTTATGCTGTTATGGAAGATAACTGGTATCATGTGAAATTGTTCTTTCTAGGGAAAGATAGAATCTGAATGTTAGCAGGACAAAGCTTGAGGTAGCAGAGAGGCTCTGATTTTATGAGACACTGCACACAGCACTTTTCCACTCTTTTGGTTCTGTCATCCTGAGTTATAAAGCTCGTTCCAAACTTGACAAAAATCTTAGAAATAGAAACACTATTATCTTTCCCCAGATAAATCTTGGAAGAAACTTCAGACAAATATTTTAATGCCAAAGCAGCCCTCTAAAAAGTTAGGCATTCAAGATAAGAAAAGTGGTTTTGCCTGAAAGGAGTGAATTGGCCTGAGCCAGGCTGACTCCATGACATGCTGGAAACTAGCAGCTTAGGAGACTAGACCTGAGTGCCTCCTCCACAGAAATGGGCAAGTCAGTTACTGGAACAACTGCAGGCTTATGTCAAGAGGTACCCTTCCCCAGCTTGCAAAATAACAGTTAGCCAATCTTGAGGCCAAGAGGTCAAGGGCTACCCCTCCTTCACATGAAGCAAGAATAATTAATCTGAATCATAGTATCACCCAGACCTCCAGAGATAGAACCCACCAATCAAGATATAGATCACCTACCTCTCCCTAATGTTCCTCTTTTTGACTTTAAAATTTGAATCTGTGAATTCAGTTTGGGTCCTTCCATCCTGACAGCATTGGGTCACTTCATACAGAAATAAATGCTCTTTGCTTTTGCATACTAGTTGAGGCTAGGGTATCATCATTCTTCAGTGATCCAGGAACCCTAAAAGCCAACATATTTTGATAGTGACTTTATAGAACAAACTAAAGAAGACATAAAAAGAAATATTAAGTTGTAAACCCTTTGCACATGTTAGAGGCTATATCTAAAAGGGTTCTTTGAGGCTGCCAGGGATTGGTTATAAATATTTCCTAATAATGTGAAACTTGATAAATAACTAAATAATGCAAACTTATAGAGAAATACCCAATGATATCCATACATAAGATACTGACAAACACTAACATTGTCCTAATTTCATATCCCAAATTCTTGTGTTACAAGATCTCAAAGAACATGAGTAAACAAGATAATGTGTGTGTGTGTGTGTGTGTGTGTGTGTGCGCGTGCGCGCGCGGTGTAGCATGTATATGTGTCAATAATCATTAAAGAGGATAACATGAACTTGAGAGGGAGTTTGGGGGTACAAAAGAAGAGTTGGAAGGTGAGAGGAAAGAGTGGAAATTATATAAATAGAGTACTTATATACAAGATTCTTAAAAATCAGGGGCTGATAACAAATGAGAAATGAAAAAAAAAAGGTAGTGCAAAGAAAAATGAAAGAGAGTTGGTTCTTTGAGTAGATTTAAAAGATTGACAAACCTTCAATCAGATTAATCAAAAGGAGAATGGAATGAATAGGTGGAGCAGCTGTATTTTAGCTCACATTTCAACCCTTGGACTCACACAGCAAACTAGCATGCACTCCAATCTTTGTCCAGAACCATCATGGCTTGGGGAAAACTTACATTGGTAAGGAACTATTTCTCCCAGCCTTCCTAGTCTTAAAGAGACAGCGTGTGTTTTTATCTAGAAATCTGATATTATTTTTTTTAAGTGAGTTCTTGCCTTTGAGTTCATGCATTGCTTTGCCAATATGTTGTGTAAAATATTTAATCTCAATTTGGGGGTTTCTACCCCAACTTAGATCATTCAATTCCAGATAAAAGACATGAAACTCTTATATTTATATTTATAATAAGCCTTTAATGCACTAGAATTGAACAGATATCTACCCTCTATGCTATCATGCTATTGTAATTGAATTTTTTGTTGGGTACAGCAGACTAGCCTGGCCGCTGTAGTTTTTATAGAACATCTATCCAAGTGCTTCAGGGAACGGTCAGGTGTAACTCCAATAGTTCCATCTTTATATGTTACTTTACCTTTAAAAAAATTTGCAGCTTTTAATATTCTTTCTGTGTTCTGTACGTTTAGTGTCATTATTATTGTGGATTGTAGAGAATTTCTTTTCTGGTCTCTTCTATTGGCCTTTGGTGTGTTTCTTGTAACTTCATAAGCTCTTTCTGCATGTCAGGGAAATTTTTTTTCTATGATTTTTGTTGAAAATATTTTCTGTGCTTTTTGACTTGGGTATCTTTTCCTACCTCTATTCCTATTATTCATATTGGATTTTTCATACTATCCCAGATTTCCTGGATGTTTTGTTCCTGAATGCCTTAACATTTAACATTTTCTTTAACTGGGGTATCCATTTCGTTTAATTCATCTTCAACACCCAAGATTCTCATTTCCATGTTTTGCACTTTCTTGGTGATATTTTCTTTGACATTCTGTTTGAATTCCTCAAGTTTTCATTTTGGGCTTTTTTTTTTTTTTCATTCCACTATTGGTTTCTGTTTTCAAGAATTTCACTTATGAATGTTGGTTACATCATCCTTAATGTCCTCGAGCATAATCACAATAGGTATTCTGGAATCTTTCAATTGTGCTGAGTTGCTGGGGTTTGGTAGAGGCTTGTTGTCCTGACTGTTGTTGGTTGTTTTTATGCTGGCATTGAGGCATCTGGGTTTGGGTGATTGCACTTCAAGGTGTTGATACCTGCTCTTGTCTTCATTGGGTGGATGTTCTATTCACTGGTTTCTGTGGCCCTCTCTAGATTTTAGGAAAGTATGCTGTCTGTGGGTTGCCTGGTAGGGAGTTCTTCTGAGACCCTGCCAGGTGTGGCTACTGAAAATCACCCCTGGGTAAAATGGGTTTCTAGGTATTGGGAACTAAAATGAAGAAACAGGGATAGGCTAGACGGGAATTGCTGAAAGAGCTCATGGGATGGGGGAAGCTGGGTCTGCCATAAGAATGTGAGTAGTCTTCTGGGAATGGGGGCAGAGAGGAAGGTAAGCCTCCAACTGATGATCTGCTACAGGTAGCCTGTGAGGTTTAGTAATTAAAATTGGAGGAGGACAAGAATGAGAGTAAAGATAATCTGTGTAGCCATCAGGTTTCCAGCGAATGCTACCATGTGTTGACACCTGAGACGAAGAAATAGGGTCAGAGGAAGGTTTAGGAGAAGATCTGCATAGTCCACTAGGAATAGGAACAGAGAAAGAGAGGCCTCGGACAGCAGGTAGTCTGCTATATAACTGGTGATAAGATGGGGAAGTTCAAATTGTGGACAGGAGGGATCCTATGAGAATGACAAGGAAAAGGTTCCATTTGAAATATAACAATATTCCCAAGATGAACATCACCTTTCATTTTTCTAACATGAAGTAAGTTATAATTTAAATAATAATGCATTACTTGAGATTTGATGTCATCAGCTTCACTGAATGAATATTTGTGTCTGATTTTAAATTGAGGATGAATTAAAAATCCAGCTCTCATCTTATGAGAATCATGTTATGTGGTTTGGAGAGCATGTAAGAAGACCTGTTATGCACATCCCAATATAGTGGCTTGACAAGTTGAAAAACTTGGAAGCTCTCACGAGACACAGAGTTTCAAAAGGAACTCATTCTCCTGGGAAGACATTCTTGCAACCTGTATATCCCTGCGTTAGTCTGGTATATGGATCCATGTGCTCTACTTTAGTATTACTTTATTATAAGTGCTTTTAAAGATTGAATTCTGACCTAGCTAAGCCTTACTTACGCCAGTGTTCCAACATCCTAGAATATCCTTGAGTTCAGTAGGAATCTAGAGACAGGGAAACTAATTAGGCAGTACAAAGAACAGAGCCTAAGTAGCTCAGGGCTGGTCTGCAGAATGTTTACTAGGGACAATAGCCAGTCTTACCCAGGCAAGGAACTATGAAAGAGTCAGGATTGCCCACTGAGACAGGAATCTTCATCTAGCCAGGTATGGCAGACTACATTACTTATTAGTAGAAAGTTCCCCCCCACACACTATTCACTTAGAATAAAAGCCAAGTCGCTCCCATATACAGGAATTTACAATGGTTTAGGAAGTAGATTGGGCTGTGGTTTTAGAGTGTTGCATTATTCATGAGAAGGTTAGCTAGAGTAGAACTCCCTAATTAGAACCATGACTTGGGCGTGAAAGCCCTTGCCCTGGGAGTGTAAAGACCTCACACCTGGAACTAAGAATATAGCTGACCTTAGATAGAGCTGACTTTGTCTCAGTTGTTTTATTGCCCAGTTCCTGCCAGTCTTTGTGTTTACATTTCCTCTGTTTTGTGTAAGAGTCATTAAGCATCCGGTGATCTCATTGTACCTTCCCAATGTGTTACATAACTCCCATATTTTATTCTGTATAAAAAGTCTGATGCCCAATTTGACAAGTTACATTCAGAGTCTACACACCCTCTCATGTGGTCTGTTTGTCACTCACCGAACTCCTTCGCCCACTTGCTCCAGAGAACCTGTTCCACTCAGACAGGGGACCTAAGGGTCTGCAGAAAATACCTCCTGAGACCGCTGGCCTGTCATATAGTTGAGCAACTTCTGTCTCACAGCTTACAATGGGCATGAACCCCCCCCCTTTTTTTTGGAAGAGTGACCTTTACTGTTCTTTAAAAGGAAGTTGGGAAGCCAGCACGTTGTTCTCTGTTCTCTATTGAGTTATTATTATAGTGTGAAGCTAGCTATTTTCTCTCTGTTGATATCACAAGGAGACCATTCCTCTGTGAAATTGCAACAAAAAGTTGATATTTATTGTATCTTGTTTGTTTAACAATGCACAGAATGTTCCTTCGGAATAAATCTATTATTATATATTTCAAGTATGTAGTGAATAACAAGACCCTTCTCATCTAACAATAAGCCTTAAATTTTTATTTGGTACTTACCACACAATACATACAATGTTAGACATTTTCTTTTCATTATTTTAGGTTTCTGCTTAAATGCTACCAATCAGAAAAGTTAAACTCAACCAAAAGCACACTGCTGCACCTATGACTCTCAATCTGATTACCTGCCTTGTTTTGCTCACAAGAGCCTTTTCAAGTCTTATGTGTTTACTAGTTACTTTGCAGAATACCTCATTGCCTCTAGAAGTATGTTGCTGCATGGTGTTGAATGTTTCTATAAATTCTTCAGAATAACAAAACTGAGAGACATGCAATTCTGTCTCTGTTTCTGGTGGCATAACAAAGATGGCATCAACTAAGTAAATTTATGAACAAGGAGAAAATGTCCTTTAAAAAAAAATGGATCTAGAGAAGACCTCAGACCAAAAGCACTTCAAAAGCACTGAGGATGCAAGTGTCTTTCACTCTGTTTCTTAGTGAATAAAAAAAAAAAAAAAAAAAAAGATATACAAGCATCCTCACATCTCATTCACAAAAACAACAGCCCTATCCATGTGGGCTCTGCCCTCATGGACCAGTCACCTCCTAAAGGCTCCTAATCTTAGTTCCATCATTTTCAAAATTAGTTTTCAACATAAGAATTTTGGTGATACACAGACTCACAGACTGTGTGATAGAGGACTGGTGAGTGATACAAGGTTAGCTCCAGTCTATGTGCATAGTTAATTATAACGAATTGTATGAGTTTATTGCCCTCTGCCAGTTTTTAAATGCATATTATTCTGGATAAAGTACATTATAGTTCTGAAATAATTTCATACATTTGTAGAATTGATTCATCAATATAGACAAATCATTTTATAATGGAATGCTGATCCTTTTTTTACTACATCAAAACAATTGACTCTATAAAACCACAGGGAAAGTCCCACGATAACCTTGCTTACAAGCCTTCTTGACTAAACTGACAGTCCAGAGCTATGTACACATAAATCTTTCTGTGAAAAACCTCTGCAGATGTGATTAATGTCTCTAACCTATCAGTCCTACATGGGCCATATTTTGTTGAGGATGGGATCTACTCTATTATATTCTTCTGACAAGAGTGGGTGACTTTTTATTGTGAAAAACAAAGAAAAGCTATTTAATCAAGGCTCAGGGTCCCTGAGTTCCTCTTCACCTGCATAATAACACCTTTAGATTTACATAAAAGAATTGAGATGAGGTGAGAGACACACATAATTCATCAGCCTTGCTCAAGGTGTGGTCATTTCCTGAGCTCTGGTTTATCACTGTCATCATGGGAGAGACCAATCCAGCTCTTGCAAGCTTGTCTCTTCTGCATATATAGTGTCAGCTCTCATAGATAATTGTCCTCATCTGGTAGGTGGTCTGTTCTGTGAGGCTTTGCCTTTTCTGGAATCCAAGGTGGCTATAACTACCTTCCTGTATGTTTAAGAATCAAATTTTAAGTCAGAAGGTAGAATTATCTCTAGAAAGTAGAATATCATGCCAGTGCCTGGCAAATACACAAGTGGATGCTCACAGTCATCTACAGGATGGAACACAGGACCCACAATGGAGAAGCTAGAGATAGAACCCCAGGAGCTGAAGGGGTCTACAGAGGGTCTAAGAGGGTCTAAGAGGAACAACAATATGAACTAACCAGAACCCCCAGAGCTCATGTCTCTAGCTGCATATGTAGCAGAAGATGGCCTAGTCGGCCATCATTGGGAAGAGAGGCCCTTGGTATTGCAATCTTTATATGCCCCAATACAGGGGAACGCCAGGGCCAAGAAGTGGGAGTGGGTGGGCAGGGGAACAGGACGGTGGGAGGGGGGAAGGAACTTTTGAGATAGCATTTGAAATGTAAATTAAGAAAATATCTAATAAAAAATTGAAATAAAAAAGAAAGTAGAATATCAAAATAAGTCAAAATCAGAGTGCATCAAATAAAATGAACTGGGAGGAGTGATCTCTCCCTCTAAAGAGCTCCCTGCATGTAGACTAAGAATGATTTCCAATAGCAGACAGCTTCTCCTCCATCGTCCCTGGTACTCCT
Source organism: Mus minutoides (assembly GCA_902729485.2). Taxonomy (NCBI): domain Eukaryota; kingdom Metazoa; phylum Chordata; class Mammalia; order Rodentia; family Muridae; genus Mus; species Mus minutoides. The sequence goes on from LR749535.1 coordinate 921,674, forward strand.
TATTTGAGGAAGGCTTGCACAATTGTTATTGTTGTAACATGATCCTCTTTCTTCAGCCATGAATTTCTTCAGTGGGTTCATAAGTGTGTTCATCAAGTAAGTCTCCTTTGATTCTGATAATTTCCCCCCTTGTCTCTGAGTAACTGTCTCTGAAAACACCTGTGGTTTAACTCTGATTATCCTTCATCTCTGGATGGCAATTTGTTCTAAGTTCTTCTTAAAGAAGAATAGCTTCCCTGAGGATGACAGTTTCTGCCTGTACCTGAGAGTTCCAGCCTCTGCTTCCAGCAGGCTATTCTGCAGACTTGGAACCCACCTCACTACCCCCATGTTGTGCCAATACCTCCTATCATAGTCTCACTAGTCCTGTTTCTCTGGAGGAACTCATTTCTAGTAACAGTGAATTATCTGCTTTCTTTTAATTGTATGGGAAAAACTAGGGAAAGAGAAAGGTAAGATTGGGTCCAAAATGTCTCCTTTTAGCCTCTGCATCAATGATCTGAACTTCTCTATAGCTACTATTTTTAAAAAATTATCTTTTATAGAGAGTGGGCCAAGATTTGTGAAAAGCAAAAAGTCTAATTTTTGTTGTGGGGAGTCTACCAGATACCAACACTCAGACATATATTATAGCCTATTGAACGTCTATTTCAGATGGCCGAAAGTATACCCAGGTATTTGGGGACCCAGATGTAGCCCCTAGTGTCCAGAGCACAGGGTTTTTGAGGGCAAAACCTACATCCTAGCATCTTGCTTGGCAGCTACAGAGCAAGCAGTTTAACAGAAGCTAAAGTGGTTACCCAGAGGAGGTTCTGAACAAACAGGCAGTTATCTAAGATAAGTTAACTGGGGGATCTTGACCTCAGTCCAGTTTCTAGAATAGAGTTTGGTAATTTTCCATAGGATTCTCCATCAAGGAGATCAAATTCTAGTTAAACATGAACTGGCCTCAGCAAGAATACAAGATGGAGGAGCCTCTTCACTGTCTTGCCCTGTCATACCTGTTCATCTAAATTACAGTGAAAATAGATTTTTCAGTATCATTGGAGTTTTGTTGTAAAGAGAGTTTATTAATTATGGATGACAGTATTCTGAAAATTGGGCTGAGGACATATGGGTAGATTTCAGCAAAGGTAGAACCATTAATCATCAAAAATTCTATTGAGTCTTCTATGCCATTAGAGCAGCCTTTTTTTCAATGCCTGAATACTGAAGTTTACCTTCTTTGTGAGCACACCACAGAATGGTCTCTCCTTAGACAATTACCTTTCAAGGCATCATTGATACTCTTTGGGATTTTATCCTTACTTCTCTTCTCTAGTTATGGACTGAAAACAAGATTTAAGTCCCAGTGAGTTATATACAGTATGAAACACAAAGTGTGAAGTATAGTAACACACAAAAAAAGACTGTGGTATTTTTTTTCCAGTTTGCATGGAAATATGGGGAATGTCTTAAGGAGCGACTCAATAGTTTGTGATCATTTTAAAAGGTATATAAAATTATATTATGCTAAATTTATTGGCATAAGTCAAGTAGATACTTTGGATTTAACATTTGGGATCAAAATATTTGAGTTGTTGGTTAAAATACGAATTTAAAGGTGACTTTAATTAGGTGAAATTAAAATACCAGAACTGCCTTGGTATACAGAGGATATATACAAAGTCTTGGGGAGATTGGGATGTTAGAATATATCTACCAGGTAAGTACTGATATGAACACTGGCCCAGACTGTAAGATCTTTATCACTATTGTGAAAATTACATTTTGGGGGAGGATTCCTAGCAGCCTTGAAGAACTTTGATGTTTCTAGGACAGAGATTCCAATGAAGCTTCAGTTTTGCGATTAAACCTTCTAAATGTAGAGAAGCAGTGAATCCTGGAGCAGCAGAGGCCAAGGGACAATGCTAATCAGCAAACACAGAGCTAACATTCAAGCCATAATGGGAGTTAAAGTCAGAGTGATAATCGGTATTGGCTGTCTTCTGAAAGAATGCTCATCAGTGGTGATGGCAGTTGCCTTGGGACAGAAATAGATAAGAATCTAGATATTCTTATGTGGATTTATTAAGCAGAAGAATCTGGGGTTCAGCTAATGTAAGACTAAGTTCATTCACCAAAATAAAGATTTGTAGCTCCTAAATATTCTCTGGTAGGAACCAGTCCATACACACAGATATCCTTACAGGGAAGGGATACAAGTCCTTTTGAAGAAAGGTCCTATTATATTGTCAAATTGTCGACTGCTGTGTTTTCCAGATGCTAGAGGGAAAGTACAGAAAATAGGCAAAATATAAACCTTCAAATCAGTAAAAGAATCAGGTTGTCTGTTCATGTTTTAAGACACCCCCCCCCCCACTATGTAACCCTGCCCAGCCTACAGCTCTAGTCATAGCTCAGGTTCCCTTCCACCTGGCCTAACTTCCTGCCTCTGCCTCCTGGGTACCGAGATTGTAAGAGCATATCGCCACCAAGAACAGAGTCATGTGAGATCTGAGTGCTTATGAGAAAACTCCAAGCAAACAAGACAAGAGTCTTGGGACCTCAATTCACTCTAATCACAGAATTGATCTTGGTGTGCGCATTCATGCTTCTCCCAGGTGTAGCTGACAGGACTGGGTTGGCTTCGGATGATTCGTCACAACTGGCTACTGTTATTGGTTCATATGCCTCTTTGGGAGAACATGTTTCTGCTGTGTGTGGCTTGTCCTTGTGATTGTACACTTTAGTCTCATGACTCCTCTTAGCCCTTGGAGTATAAATTGTCTGATGCTCTGGATAAAGTTAGCTAATTCCTGAAACTTTAGTCCCTGGCTCCATTCTTCCCAAATCCTGCTGCCTTTAGTGTGGTAAACAATTTATATATTTTATATTTTGAAAGGGGGTCTTTGTGGATTGCTCCTTCCTTTGAGACTTTTCGGAAGCATAAGCAGACTCCTTCCAGCTCCAATTACCTGAGTATCTCAAGCAGGCCTGCTGACTGTGGACAAATGGCATTTGTCACCAGACATTTATTCACACAGACTTCACAGCCTCATGAGAGAAGCCTAATGTGAGCTGCATCGGTGGATCTCTAGCTGCAGGTTTTCAGTGCCGTGGTGGGAGCATTGCTCATGTGGGAGGAGGGCTCTGGAGAGGCTGTGTAAAGTCTGCATTTCCTTTTAATCTTGCTGTGAAACTAAAATTGCTCTAAAAAAAAAAAAAAAGCCTAAAAGCTTTAAAAGAATGACCAAAAGTATCTATATTATAGATTAGTATCATTTTAAATAGTAATAATAGTGGTGTTAGTATATGCTAAAACATGAACAGACTCTGAAAATATAATGCTAAGAAAGGACCAGTGGAAACAGAGCACATATTATGTTTCCATTCGTGTGAAATGTAAATAAACAGCAGCCAAACCTAATGAGGAAGGGTGTAGTTTAGTGGCTTCCCAGGGTTACGATGAGCATTGATGATGATAAACCGCTGATGATAATTAGAGGGTTTCATGACAGGAGGATAAAAATGGTCTAAAATTGTAAGGATGGCTGGAGAATTTTGAGAAATTCTACAATTCTCTGAGTTATACACAAAATTTTTGAGTTATATACTCATATAGATTATTATAGAAGTTGTAGTCATAGGCATGTTATTTTTGTAAACCTATGGTAAATACACCTACCTGTTAGTAAATACTAGTTTATATAAAATAGTGCATTTAATTATGACCGATAAATCCTATATTTTAAGAAATGCATAATTCTAGCGCTGCAAGCAGCCGTAAAATAGAACAAAATAATTACTATTTGTTTAAAGCCTCAAAATCCTTAGTGCCAAAAAGCTTTAAATAAAGACTCGATTTCAGTGAAAATGTGTCAAAGACAAAACTTCCTCCTTCCTAACGCACATACAAGGATACAAACAAATTACCAGCAAATGAATTACCACACTACACCTAAGTGGGAAGAATCCTGATGATTCAAGGATGTTTTCATAAGAAATGGATGGCCCTACTGTTTCTTATAAATAGGCAAAAGAAGAAAGCTATGCATGTCCATCTTCATAGTTAATGTAAATTTTGAGAAATTAAAATTCACATAAGAATATTAAAATGCATCTTCATTATAAGAAAGCAGTAGTTAACGTCATACTTAACAGTAAATGTTAGGTGTTTCTAATATATTAGATGTTTAGAACTCTAACACAAAAAAATGATACATATAGCAATAAAAATTAAGAACAAAAAGAAAATGTTTTAAGTTGGTGCAAAATGTGGTAGCTAATTTTTCTAGGCAACTAAATATAACCAACTACTGAAATACAAAGGTCTGATTATGCACCTTATAAAATCATTAGCTATATTATATAACTAAAAAGGATAAAAAAACACTCATTTTCATAACCATTAAGTATAAATACTTATTATTTGACTCACAAGAAATAGAAAGTACTTACTTGAATAAAATATAAAACATTACCAAATAATTAAACAGATATAGTGGCATTGATACAAAGACAGGTCTCAGTAAAGATGTAATTCTTCTAAAATTAATTTGGTTAGCTTAATGTAACTCTAGCCATAACTGTAGAGACCCCACTTTTACAATTTAGTCTTCTCTATAAAAGACTGGAATAGAACATTAGAAATAACTTTGCCAGGAGTGATATTAAGAGATGATAAAACATTTCAGGATTATACTCTTGTAATATTCATGTATTCTATAATATTAGTAGAGAGTTACAGCATTGGGTCACATTGCAAGGCCACCATTTCACTTGGGTTTTGATAAAGATAGCATTCAAATGCTGAGTATAGTTAACGATATGATAGTTGTCAATTTGTTCCTCTTTTCAAACTAAGATTAACAGATTGATATCGTAGGGTCCACCTTCTTAGGTATTCTGCTAGTGTAAAAAGTATGAACTAAAACTAAATACACTCTCACCACGAGCCTTCCTACACTGCATCAGAGTAAAGTTGGGCCAGGAACACTCTTTGCTTTTGTAAATAAAACTTTATTGGACATAACTGTATCTGTGCAGCTACATGTTGTGCATGGATCCTTCTGCACTACAACTGAATACTGTGGCAGAAACTACCCAGCTACAGCTTTACTACCTTCAACCTTTCTTATTTCTTTAATTTTTCTTCCCTTCCTTTTTTTCCGCTGCCTCCTTTTCCTCTTATTCTTCCTCCTCCTTCCTCCCTCTCACCCTTCCTCCATCTGTTAGCTTTCTAGAAGAGCTATTTTAGTTACTAAAACTTAAAACTTTTAACAGACCGTATTTTTCTGTGCCTCAGAAATAGATTATAATGCATTTTGAGAACAACCGCCTCAACTTGCCCTCTCCAATTCCTCCTGGATTTCCTTACGCATGAACCTCCCAGTCCCATGGTCCATTTTTTCAATCTACTGAGTCCAATTATTGCTGCCAATATGCACAGGTGTTGGGGCCATTTCCCAGGTCCCTGGCATCCTAGCAGGATCAACACTCTTAGAGAAAGCTGGCTCTACCTCTGATAGTGGTCTGCAGCCACCAATAGCTCCTCATCTTTGGTGTGGCTTCCTGAGGGACTTCCTCATTCTTGCTGGAATGTTGATTGGCCTGATTTTGAACAGATCTGATGCAGTCAGCCACAGCAGCTATGAGTCCTTACTGTTATCACATCAAGAAGACTGATGTCAGTCTTTTCCCCACCTAGTCTGAGGTGTTCCTTGAACTCAGGAATGGGTGGAATATGTCCCTGTAGGACTAAGTTATGAGCCTATATGTTAACCATAGCCTACTGCAAATAAAAGCAGCTCAGGTGAGGGCAGCATTGCTCTGTGCACACAGAGAGACATATTTAGAAGTCACTGATACTTTATGTTCATTTACCAAAACCAAATGTTGCAGGATTTTTCCCTGTCCAATCACATGAGGGCAGCGGGAGGCTTGTGATTGGACAGGAGAAAGAAGGCAGATCGAGGAGTTGAGGAGACAGAGAGAGAGGTCTGAGGAGGAGAGGGAGAACCAGAACAGAGGCTGACGTGGTGTTATCAAAAGGTTACAATAATTGTGTTAAAGCTTTATCACTATCATTTAACTCTGAAATTATTGCGTTGGAATCTTGCAAATTGTGTTATTATTGATACATAAGTCTGATTGGCTAATTAAGCATTAAGTGTCTTGATTCTACCAGGTAATTAGGTGTTGAGATGGATAACTAGGGGTGCATGGAGTGTTGCGTGAAAGTGAGAGGATCTCAGGGCCCATCCTAGAGATGGCCTGGTGGGAGCCATGTGGCCTAGCAGGGCTGGCAAGTTGGCAGACCGAGAGACCAAGCCAGTGAGATCACCTGGCACATTAGCTAGCTCTAGCTATTTCCCGAAACAACCAAAGGCCTTCTACTTATAGCTTTATTTTAGTAATTCTTTGAGAATTTTATACAATTTATTTTGAACATATTAGTGGGGAATTTTCATTTTTGTTTTTGTTTTGTTTCTTGAAAAAGCATGTTTTAAATGTGTAGGGTTTTGGTTTTTTTTCTTTTTCTATTTTTTCTTTTTTTATGTGCGCGTTTTCATCCTGGATGCTAACATCTCAAATTTGATGTTGGCACTGTCTTGACCTTTCCAGAATGAGTCAGAGTGGTCTCTAACTTCCTGCTTTTATGGAGAACTCTGGTGTTAGAGATGCTAAAATGATGAAAGATACTGTGGTGGTTTGAATATGCTTGGCCCGGCGAGTGGCATTATTAGGAGGTGTGACCTTGTTGGAGGAAGTGTGTCACTGTGGGTGTGGGCTTTAAGACACTCGTCTTAGCAGCCTAGAAGCCAATCTTCTGCTTGCCTTCAGAACAAGATGTTGTTCTGCTCCTCCTGCACCATGCCTGCCTGGGCACTGCCATGCTCCTACCTTGATGATAATGGACTGAACCTCTGAACCTTTAACCTTGCCCCAATTAACTGTTGTACTTATAAGAGTTGCTTTGGTCATGGTGTCTGTTCACAGCAGCAAAACCCTAACTAAGATAGTATGTCTTATAATTGATGAAATCTAATGTATAGTTTCCCACACCATCTAAACATTAATTTTTGATGGGTGAAGATTTTAATATATAAGGCAGGCATGAGAACATCAAAGAAGGTGGAAATGAATATGTTAATGGTTTTGGTAGTGAAGAAAACATTACCAAAAATGGCAACATAAAAAAAAAACCAACTATAATAGATAGATAGATAGATAGATAGATAGATAGATAGATAGATAGATATTTTTTGGGGGTTTTTTTTTTGTTTTTTTTTTTTTTTGTTTTTTTTGAAACATGGCTTCTCTGTATAGCCCTGGCTGTCCTGGAGCTCACTTTGTAGACCAGGCTGGCCTCAAACTCAGAAATCCGCCTGCCTCTACCTCCAGAGTGCTGGGATTAAAGGCGTGCGCCACCACACCCGGCTTAGATAAATATTTTGTTGTTCATTTTTGCTTTATTTTGTTTTTGTTTTCTGTACTCATCTTGGATGGGGATTTATTCAAGTCAATCTTGGCACCTCCTGCTCTCTGTCTTCAATGTCGTCACTTTCCTCAGAAGGTTATTTTGAGGCTTAAATGAACCATACTCCAGCATGGAGCTGATAATTACAACATAGTATGGGGGGATGTAAATTTGAGTTATTTTTGTGATTTTACAAAGCAAACAAAGACTGGTATCAATAAAAATTTACCATGTATATTTATGTCCCGTATAAACTGTTCCTTATTTACAAATGTAAGCTTTCATATCCCCCAAATAAAGTCGTTTGTATTCTTTGTGTTAGTTACATTCTAACCACAACAAATTAGATATTTTATAATTGCAAATACATTGGTTAGCTTTTTAAAAACCCTGTTGCTTTTATTCTTTTTTTTTTGTTAAAGATTTATTTTATTTATTATATGTAAGTACACTGTAGCTGTCTTCAGACACTCCAGAAGAGGGTGCCAGATCTCATTACGGATGGTTGTGAGCCACCATGTGGATGCTGGGATTTGAACTTATCACCTTTGGAAGAGCAGTCGGGTGCTCTTACCCCGTGAGCCATCTCACCAGCCCAGCTTTTATCCATTTTATATCTCAATTTTTAAACATTCTTTTCTGCTTTTGATATTTACTTGAAAGCAGAACCATCTAATCTCTATGTCATGCTCATATTGAAAATGACTGACAGCTCTAGAAAGATGGCACATGGCATATGTTCTGTTTTCTGACTTTATCTGCACATGTGGATACAAGCAGCCTTCGTCTTGACCTATTTCTACACATTTCAGAGAGGCTGTGACTGATAATACAATTCATTCAGCTTTCACAGGAATTAAGTTCATTATTCTATGCAAAATTTCCTATACTATGCAAAATTTCCACCCAGTCAATCCTAATAGAACATAAACAGATCATCCTGGCACCCATCTTGTCTTTAAACAAATCTAAACAGGGCAATAAAATTTGCATATTCTAATCATGCTCTGTCAGTACAAATACACAACTAAGTTAGCACAGTGAACAGTGCTGTGTGAACAGGGCAGTGTGAACAGGGCAGTGTGAACAGGGCTGTGTGAACAGGGCAGTGTGAACAGGGCTGTGTGAACAGGGCAGTGTGAACAGGGCTGTGTGAACAGGGCAGTGTGAACAGGGCTGTGTGAACAGGGCTGTGTGAACAGGGCTGTGTGAACAGGGCAGTGTGAACAGGGCTGTGTGAACAGGGCTGTGTGAACAGGGCTGTGTGAACAGGGCTGTGTGAACAGGGCTGTGTGAACAGGGCTGTGTGAACAGGGCAGTGTGAACAGGGCTGTGTGAACAGGGCTGTGTGAACAGGGCTGTGTGAACAGGGCTGTGGCGAAGCTTGATAAGAAATCATAACTACAATATAATCATCTTTTTTCCCCTGAGCAGGAGAAAGGATTTGTTGTATGATGTTGAGATAATTTCAATCCTCTGGAAGTTTGCCCTGACACAAGGCATCAATTAATCAAAAATAGAAATGCCAACTGAAAATAACACTATGAGTGATTAATGAACAACAACAACCAAAAAAAAAAAAAAATCACTTGGGAATGCATCTAAATATAAATGGCAGATATTTAGCCTTCATACAGAAAGAGAAGAGAAGCGAAGGAATAAGCAGCACATCAAGGAAAAAATAAGCACCCAAGTCAAGGAATCTGGGGAAATAGCACCATTGCACTGTAGAAGGGAGTCATATGGGCACGCCTAGAGACAAGCATCATGTATGTGAACTTAGGACATGTAGGCTGGTTGGTTTTTATCAACTTGACACAAACGTAGACATATCTGGGAAGAGAGAATCTTAGTTGATAAAATGCTTTCCATAATATTCTCTTGTAGACAAATCTGTTGAACATTTTCTAGAACAATGATTGAAGTGCCAAGTCCACTGGGAGCAGTGCTACTTTTAGGCAGGTGTTCCTAATGTTTAAGAAAGCAGGATGAGCAAGCCATGTAAATAAGCAATACAGTAAACAGCAATCCTACGTGAGCTTTTCCTTGATTCCTGTGTCTAGTTTCTGTTTTGACTTCTATCTTTTTAAATTTTTTGACATTATAATTTAACTACAACATTTCTCCTTTCTCTTTAATCCCTCCAAACCCTCCCATTTACCCTCCCTACTCTCTTTCAAATTCATGGCCTATTTTTCATTAGTTGTTATTGCATGCATGTATGTACATATATTCCTAAATATAACCTGTTCAGTCTGTGTAATGCTACTTGTATGTATGTTTTCAGGGCTGACCATTTGGTACTGTACAGCTGGTTGTTGTGCTCTTCCCTGGGGAAAACTGTCTCTCCTGCTCCTGGCTTTCCTCAATTGCCTATAATTCTTTGTACATAACTGGACCCTCATGGGCTTTTCTCTGTCCAGTAGGTGTGTCCATTGGTGCTGTCCTTGTTACCGTGGACCTGGGAACATGGTAAGAAGAGACAGTTTATGTTCACTATGAGATAAAATGATATATACATATGCTGAAGACACTGGTGACACCGGAAAAGTGATGGGGAGCAGCACTGTGCACAATTGCATGCAGGGAGCTGGAAGCTGCCACATTGAGGACCACATCACAGGCACTCAGTTTATCTCTTGCCTTGGAGAGCAATAGTAAAATTGCTTTGAAACCCCTGTAGTTCTCCACATGGGTCATGTAGCAGGATGGAACAGTGGCAAGCTTAAGTGGACAGATTAAGGCTAGAAGAAATAATGCACAATGACTTTATTCTCATATTAATGTTATTTTATAGAACTTTAAGAACCTGTGGCTGTGTAGGTCATAGGTCCTACTACTATTCTGTTGCTGAAGTAACAATGTAAAATGTCATATGTATCCTTATACTCAGAGATCAGTGCAACTCTCAGTCTTCCTAAGAGAAGGTTTGTGGTGTTTAGTTTTGTTTTGTTTGCTTGTTTGTTTGTTTTTTTTTTTTTTGTAGTGCATGTAGAGATTCACAACTGATCAAAGAGTAGAGATGTGACTGTGCATGTTCAGGACTAAATGAGCCATCTATACAAATCATCCCCCCCCCCCAAGATCTGGGAACATAGTAAGAAGAGAGAGTGGAAAGATTATGAGAATCTGGGATCAAGGAAGATTGTTGTGAAATGTCTTCTGGATAAAACATGGCTATTGTACTCATAAATTCACTGCAGATGTGGTTAGCACAAAATCTGCACAAGATCAAGCCAGTCAACAGTCCAATATGCAGAGAGAAGAGATTCATGATTGGCAGCTTATGGCCTCTGAGGGAAGCAGTGTCAGTTTTCTTCAGGGACATGGCTACTAGTAGGTTGCCCATGCTCCAATGGTTGATACCCTGCACCCATGTGTGTATGGACAGCACTAGTTAAGATTTAGAAGGTTATAAAACAGCAAAAGGGAGGGGCATATGAAGGTGGGAGGGGTGTCAGAAATTGGACGGTAGCAGAGGGGGTAAATATGACAAAATTATATGATTGTATAAAAGTATTCCCCTCATAAAAATGTCTGTGGTATAACTTAGTGGTCTTCAATTTATTCTAGAAGAAAAAAAGCAAATAGGAAGTCACACTTACCATGATACCTAAACAACACAAAGACATAACAAAGAAAAAAATAACAGCCCACTTTTCCTTAAGAACACAGATACAAAAATCCTCAATAAAGTTCTTGCAAACAGAATTTAAGACCACATCAAAATGTTTATCCTACACGATCAACTAGACTTCATCTGAGAGATGTAGGGGTGGTTCTACATACATAAATTGATAAATATAACCCAACACATAAGTAGACTGAAAGGCAAATGATATGATCCTCTTCTCAAATATATAGAAAATATCTTTGACAAAAATCCAACATCCCTTAAAGATTAAAGCCCTAGAGAGACTACCAATATAAGGAACACATCTCAACATAATAAATACAAATTACAACAGGCCCACAGACAACATCAAAGAAGGCATGGGAGGGGGATTCAAATCATTTTCAATAAAATCAGAAATAAAGCAAGGATGAACACTCTCACCACAGCTATTCAATATAATACTTGGATTCTTAGCTAGAGTAATAAGAAAACTGAAGAACATCAAGGAAATATGTATAGGAAGGAAAGAAGTCAAAGAATTTTTTATTTGCATAAGCTAGGGCTACACAGAAAAACCCTGTCTCGAAAAACGAAAAAAAAAAAAAAAAAAAAGATTGTATACATAAGTGACACTAAAAAATCCACCAGAAAAGTTGTATAGCTGATGGACACTTTCAATTAAACATAAGCATACAAAATTCACACATAAAAGTCAGTATTCTTCCTATATGCAGATGATACAGATTAGAAAAGAACAAGAAAACAACTCCTTGCACAATAGTCTCAAAAATATCTTGGGATAACTCTTATCAAGCAAGTAAAAAGCTTATATAATAAAAACTTTAAGACATTCAAGAACAAAATTGAAGATATGAGAAGATTGAAAGTTCTCCCATGCTCATGGATCAGTAGGCTTAATATAGTAAATGTGGCCACCCAACTGAAATCAATCTATTGACTCAACAAAATTCCCATGAAAATTTCAACACAAATTTTTAACAGAAAGTAGAAAACTAATTTTCAGTTTCATGTGGAAACACAAAAATCCCAGAATATCTTCTAAAAAGTCCTATATAATAAAAGAACTGATCACCATCCCTGATCTCAAATTGTACAATAGAGCTATAGTGAGAAAAATTTCATAGTATTGGGGGAAAAACAGACAGGTTGATCAATGCAATCAGATTGAAGCCCCACATCTGGAGTTCACATGTCTATAAGGACCTGATTGTTACAAAATAATATACACTGGACCAAAAAGACAGTGTCTTCAATAAAAAGTACTGGTCAAACTGGATGACTGTATATATAAAAATATAAATAGATTCATATTTATTACACTGCACAAAACTCCATCTGGATGGAGAACTTCAACATAAAGTCAGGTACCTTGGATCTGATAGAAGGGGAAATGGGGAATAGTCTTAAACTCTTTTTCAGAAGAATAAACTTTCTAAATAGCATACAGATAGAATAGGCACTAAGAGCAACAATTAATGAATGAGGAATCATGAAACTTAACAGCTTCCATATGCAAAGGAGACCACTTTTCAGACAAAGTGTCAGACCACAGAAAGGAAAAATATTTTTACTAATCATATATCCTATAGAAGGTTAATATCTAAAACATAAAGAATTTTAAAAAAAACTAGATACTGCAAAAAATAACCCAATTTAAAATGTGGTATAGAAATAAACAGAGTTATCAAAAGATGCAATGCAGATGGATAAGAACCGATTGAGGCAGTGCTCTGTATCCTTAGTCTTCAGAGAAACAAAAATCAAAACTTCTTTGAGATTTCATCTTACACCAGTCAGAATGGTCATTAGCAATAAAACCAATGACCACTCATGCTTGCAAAGATGTGGGGTAAAGAGAAAACTCACTCATAGCTGGTTGGAGTGCTAATATGTACAGTCACTATGAAAATCAATGTGACAGTTCCTCTGGAAGATGAGAACAGATCTACATCAACATCCCATTATATCACTCTCTTGGGCAAAAACTCAAAAAATACTTCATCCTACTAAGGAGACACTTACTCAACCGTGTTCATTGTTACTCCTTAATAGACAGAAATTGGAAACAGCCTAGATGTCTATCAGGAGATGGATGGATAAAAATATGTCATACATTTACAGAACGGAATATTACCTACATATTAGAAATAATTAAAATTTGCAGGTAAATGGGTGGAACTAGAACAAAATCATCCTGAGTAAGATAACCCAGACCCCAAAAGGAAAATATGGTAGAGATTGTCTTATATGTGGAAACCAGTCTTTAAATCTTTAATAGGCATGCTATTACTAATAAAACCACAGAGGTGTTTTTAGAGTAAGTAACTATAGGAAAGGAGAGGACCTCAGAAGGAAGTAATAGAATATAGAGTTAGAAATATAAATGGGGGATGCAAAGAGACGATCAAGTAGAGAAATGGAGGGAATGGGGATGAGGAGTTAATGACAAGAACAACAAAATCTAAGGGCCATTTGGGGAATCATAGGGAAACATACTACAGTAGATCTTTTGAATCCCAGACTGTCCTTCAATATACTATATAGTTGATGATATACTGCTTCTCCTGCTGGACCTCCCAAGTGCAGTGATTGTAAGCATGAACGATTTTTTTTTGAATCATCTTTTCATTTGCTCTGGCATTGTCAAATCAATTGAATACAATTGTGGAAGTGTATTTCCAAGCCCCAAACTTTAATTCATCCGTACATATATGCTTATACCACAGATGCAATGTTGATTACAGTTCCTTCTTAGGAAGATTAAAAATTAAAGAACTTCTGAGTTCAGACTTGTTTTGTTTTGTTTTCAGGGATTGTTTTCACTGAGCTCTAAAGATTTCTCCTGAGCTTCATGAATTTTCATAAAAATTTTATCCTTCATTTGACAGTTTATTAAAAGCAGTTTGTCTCAGTTAGGGTTTGACTGCTGTGAACAGACACCATGACCAAGACAACTCTTATAAAGACAACATTTAATTGGAGCTGGATTACAGGTTCAGAGGTTCAGTCTGTTATCATCAAGGCAGGAGCATGGCAGCACCCAGGCAGGTGTGGTGGAGGAGCTGAGAGTTCTATACCTTCATCTGAAGGCTGTTAGGAGAAGACTGGCTTCCACAGCTAGAATGAGAGTCTTAAAGCCTAGGCCCACAGTGACACACTTCCTCTAACTACTTGGTATCTACTACTCCAACAAAGCTACCTCTACAACTGCCACTCCCTGGGCCAAGCATTTTCAAACCAACACACAGGCAGGCCAATTGAGATTTTAATGGAGATTATATTTGGTTATAGATTGATTGTGGTGGTCTCACAGGGCTATTCAATTGACTCACACATGCTGCCAAACACCTTGCTTTGAAGTATACTTCTATACGGCAGTTTTCTTTCTCACTAGTCAATACATTCTATACAGTAGATCTTGTTCTTTATTTTTTTAAAAGCTTTGAAAAGTCTTGAGAAGTTCTCAAAAATCTCTTAGATTCTGAAAGTATTTAGTTTGTTGAGATCCTTAAACTGAAGTGTGACTAACACAATATCTTCAGTTCTTCACCAAAATGGGTCAAATTAGTTGCAAATATGATCATTTACTGTTAAACAAAGGCACAGGCAGTTTGATTTTGAAGTAGGTCCAAGTATGCCTATGAAATTCTAATCTTTTCTCTCTGTAGCTTGTAAGTCCCACTTTGAATACATGTCTTTTCAAAGCTGTTATTTTAGTTTAGTTATTTGACAGCTCTTTGTTTTCTAACCATATTATATATTTTTTAAATCCCCCAAGTAAACATGGTAATACATGTGTTAGATCTATTTTAGGATTCCAGAGACATTTCAGTCCATAAGTAGTTACAAAGGGTTTAAAATAGAAATATGCAGGTGATTCGGCTTCGGCCATGACTCATGAACTATTCACGAGCAACAGGGAAATTATAGTTACTCCACACAAGCCATCTTTTTCACTAAGGATAAAGAAAATGTTGCTGTATGTATTCATTCTTTGGACAAAAAAATAAATGAGTATACTCTTAAGATTTAAGTGGCCACATCTGTCTCTCTGATTAGTCATGCCATTAATACAATGAGATGTGGTTAATGCCCAGCAGACATGGTATAGATTATTTTTGGTTCACAAAATATGTTGCCTAGAGACTCCCATACATATCTCTTCAAAAAGGTTTCACATAACCAATGCCAGTTCATACATGCTATTATTAGCACGGAATTACTTGATAAACCTACCAATAGTTAAGCGTGAGAGCACTGGTTGGAGAAGAGAAGGATCCTATTAGTGTCTCTGGTACACATGAGATTTCAGAGCTAACTACTTGGTATCAGGTAATGAATTAAGGGTCTGCCCTCTATGAGAACTATGTATCCCGCTCTCAGCATTCTTTTTTTTCTTTTCTTTTCTTCAATTTTTTTATTAGATATTTTCTTAATTTACATTTCAAATGCTATTCTGAAAGTCCCCTCCCCCCTCCCTGCTCCCCTGTCTGCCCACTCCCACTTCTTGGCCCTGGCGTTCCCCTGTATTGGGGCATATAAAGATTGCAGTACCAAGGGGCCTCTCTTCCCAATGATGACCGACTAGGCCATCTTTTGCTACATATGGAGCTAGAGACACGAGTTCTGGGGGTTCTGATTAGTTCATATTGTTGATCCTCTTCTAGGGTTGCAGACCCCTTCAGCTCCTGGGGTTCTATCTCTAGCTTCTCCATTGTGGGCCCTGTGTTCCCTCTTATAGATGATTATGAGCATCCACTTCTGTACGAGACAGCTATATCAGGGTCCCTTAAGTAGGCACTAGCTGTCCACTCTCAGCATTCTTTAGCTGCCTGTCGTTCTTTCTCGAGGGGTGGGATCCCGTGAGATCTTCTCCTTCTTGTTAGCTCTTCCATTGGCATCTCCTTGCTCAGTCTCATTTTGGTAGCCATATTGCTGTGATCTCATGGGTAAATCTTCCTGTCATTTCCAGGACACTCGATCTCACAGCAGATTTGATGATCCTCTGGCTTTTACAAGCTCCTGCCCCTCTCCCAGTGTTCCCTGGGTCCTCACTGGTGAGTGCTGGCTTGTCCTCAGTGCTATTTAATATTACACCCTGCAGCTGGATTATAATTTATGTATTTCCTACCCTCCCAAGAGCCTATATGGATTGGTCCCAGTTTACTGTAGTAATGTCAACAACTCTGCTCTGAAGTTTTGTGCTTGTGCACTTTGCTGAACTGCAGCGTGCATAGATTCCCAGGACCCTGGACAGCAGCAGAGCTGCTGCTTATATACTCTCCCAGGGAAGGGGGAGGGTGTCGTAGTGGTTGCGGATTGGTACACCAAGCTATACCACATTAGCATATGGCCCGTTCATTGGTGCCACAAGCCGTGCCTCATTTGCATATTGCTCATTCAGGAGGGGCTATCATTTGAGGAGAGCCTGAAGAGAGAGCCAGAGTTTCCCAGAGCCTGGGTTTCCAGGAGCCAGGGTTTCCCAGAGCCCGGGTTTCCCAGAGCAACTGCCACTTCCTACACTGAACAGACCCTAACTCCTATCACACATATACCCAGGGATGGGTCCACTGCTTAGGGGTTAATGGTAATCAGTTTTCTAAGGTAATTTGATAAACTGGTCTTGTTGGACGTATGCAAGGGCACTGGTGACTCTGTGTTCTGTTATTTGCAGTAGCCTGTCTCCGTGAGCATAATTTGCATGTCCTTTAAGTGATCAGTATGTTGACTTTTGCTTTCCCTTTTTAGCCATGAATATATGCTCTTTTTATGAAATTTTACAAATATCCCCAATCGAATCCAAGCCTCACTGACTGGATCACCATTTCACTACCTCACTCTTCTTACTTGATGAATAAAACCTGTTCAATTAAACACATGTGTTTTATCTTCGGTAATTAATACAGAAAACACAGAAGACACAAGTGTAAACCAGTTCCTTAGCCATAACATAAAGAGCACTGGTGACTGGACTCTTCACATCCATTTGAATGGGAACTCCATGTGTTTCACACACATATAATCCCTTCCAAACATTCCTAGCACTTAAACCAGGATGAGTGAAGATATCAATGTATGCTTCACATAACCTATATTGGCAGAAATATAATGCCATTTTTTTACTTAGCTAGTATACAAAAGTGAGTTTTATTGTGGCGTTTTCACATATAAATCACTGTATGCTCATATTCGCTCCACTGCGGCTGCCCTCCTTTGCCGGCAGGAGGCATTATTAAGTGAATAGCATCATTATTGAGGTGTTCACTTAAGCATGCATATTCTTTTCCTTCTGGACATGGTTTGAATCTGAGGTACTGTATTTAAGAGACTTGTAAGCGGAAAGCTTTCACAGGCCTCTGGTTTCCCTAGGTAGGTTATAGCTAGAACTTTGGGATAGCTGGAATTACTGCGGATATACTGCCTGGCTCTGACCATGGTGAAAGCAGAACCTTGATCTACAGTGCCAGCTAGTGGCCAAAGTGCAGTATTACAACTCTACATTCCAGTTAATGACTTTTGGAAATGTTCACCTAAATGTCACCTAGATAGCAATTGCTAAAACGTTTTCTGCTGAAAGTATTTTATCCCCCTCTAATTAACCTATTTATAATTTCCTAGCACATACATTCCCCATTCTCATAAAGTTTTGCATACGAAATAAAATGTTTGAAAGACCCCGTGGTGTTTGTCTTTCTGAGACTGTTCCCACACTTACATGTTTCAGTTCCATCCATTTTACTGAGGATTCAGAATTTTGTATGTGGTTAAATAAAGCCCCATTGTGTATATTTAAAATGTAGCACATTTTCATTATCCATATGTTTACCAAGGCTGATTGAGATTTCTTTGCAGTTGTGAATAACGCAGTCTTAAGTACAGACCTGCAAATGTCTCTGCAATGGGATTCAGCACCCTCTGGCTACATGCCCAGACAGTGGTCACAATAGTTACAATGTTAATTTTCCGAGACAGTGCTGTACGGATTTTTATACTGGCTAATAAGCCTCCATCAGCTGTGTTTGAGGGTTCCTCTTTCCCCACCTCTTTGCCAAGGTTGCTGTATCTTTTCTTGATGAGAACCATCCTGATGAAGGTGAGATAGACTCATGTCAGTTTTAGTTGGCATTTCTCAGGTGGACAAGGCTGGAGAACAGGTTTTTAATGTATTTATCCATCATTTATACATCTCCTTGTGAGAACTACCCACTCATTTCACTGCTCCACTTGTTGATTGACAAACTGGGAACATTAATTTTTTTGTAGTTTAAAAATATATACTATAGATGTTAATCCTCTGTCTGAAGGATAGATGGCAAACATTTTCTCTGCATATAGGCTGTCTGTTTGCTCTACTGTGTTTCCTTTGCTATGCATAAACTTTTCAGTTTCATGTGGCTCAATTTGTTCCTTCTTGACCCGTCCAGTCAAGTTCTTGCACACACCTGCATCCTGAAGTCTATTCCTCCCATTATCTTTGACCAGTTTCAAGTTTGAAATTAAGGTCCACTTTGAATTGATGAGACAGGTATATGGATTTATCTTCATTCTTCTACAGGAGGATATGGAGTTTTGCCAGTATAATTTGTCCACTCCCAGAGTATGCTTTGATACTTTTGTCAAATATTTGCATGAGGCTGGAAACTTCCTAACTACTGGCTAGTGTTCCAGAGCCAAGAAGTATTGTGCAGGCTGCTAGGTATACCTATCAACACTCTTACTAGGATCCTGTATTCCACATTACTGATGGGCCCAGGTAAGACACGTTCAGTAGAGCATGTCATTATGCAATAATAGAAAATCTGATATTGGAGTAGCTGGCTGCTCTGTGCCTTGATTTGAGGCCTTCACATCTAGAGCAAAAAGTATGCTCAAAATCTCATGGCTAGGAAGTTCATAGACCCCAGTCGGGAAACTACTGTTTCTATTCTGTTAACTGAACAGGTATGCTTGTAAAGTCGCCTTCTAAACATTTGTATTTATGTCCATAGATCAACGCTGCTGTCAGCCTTGTACAGAGAGAGATTTTTGTGAGCAGTGAGTAGTGGTTACTTCACAAACACATAGCTTCTCTAAGGACTGACATTAACTGGGTGTTGAAAGCGGACCCCCTAAGTGGAACAAATCTGGCACCCTTTCAGGGCTCAGAGAACATCACAGAAGAGGGTGTAGAAAGAACATGAGAGTCAAGGGGAAGCTGAAGGGTTGTAGAACATTTTATTTCTGGGCATGACACAGCAGTGTGTGTTTGAGCTCTCAGCAACTGTGATTATCAGTATAAGACCCACAGAAGATTTGAGCTCATCAATATTCCATCCTATATGGGAAGGGGGGGATGGATCATGGACCCCTATTCAGTCCTGAGAATACACGTGCACTTAATAGTTGCTGACAGATGTAAAGACATTTTTCCCCCCGTGGTGTAGACTATGCTCAGTTGTTCTGTGGTACTTTAGCCAGCCTTCACCCATGATTTTTGTAAGCAACTCTAATTAATTCAGTGGATCGCTTATTGTAGTAGTTTGAATGAAAGTGTTCAGTCATCAGGGAGTGGCACCACCACTAGAGGGATTCGAGGTGTGGCTTAGTTGAGGTCAGTGTGGCCTTATGGATGGAAGTGTGCCACTGGGGATGAGCTTTGTGGGTTCAGCAGCATTACCCAAGTCCAGAGGATGCTTCTCTTCTGCTCCCTGCAGATATGAATGCAGAACTCTCAGACCTATGTCTGCCTGCAGGCCACCATACCTCCCAGCAGAATTCCCACTAGGCTTCTAATTAGGCTTCCAGCCATCCTGATAATGGACTCATCCACTGCACTATAAGCAAGCCCCAATTAAATGCTTTCCTTTATAAGAGTTGTTGTGGTTCTGGTGTCTCTTCACAGCATATACATACAGATGAGGATATGGTACTGGAACTGAGACTGGCTGGAAAAGAAAGGACCATGGGACAAATGTGTGGAGGAAGGTGTGACCAAAGTAAATTACATAACCTGTGAAAGTATCCTAATGAAATACAATATTATGTGTAATTAACACATGATGATATAATATAATTATAATATAATATAGATGGATGGATTTATTTCTGAATCTTCTATTCTGTTCCTTTGGTATACCTGTGCCAATACCATGTTGTCTATTTCTTTGTATTACTATTTAAGATCAGGTATTCTTTTTTTTTTTTAAACTAAGGATTACTTTGACTACTTGTGATCTATGTTTCCATATGAATTTTCATCATTTCTAGTTCTTTGCAGAATATCACTAGAATCCTGATGGTGATTATACTAACTCTGTAGATGACGTTTTAAAAATATTGCCACTTTTACAATATTAATTCTGCCAATTCAGGAACAAGGAGGGCTTCTTCATCTTTTTTTCCTGTATATTTTGGACTTTCTCTTCCAATTTACTAAGTTTTGATTTAGTATGGAGACTGTCTTGAATACATTTCCTTGGTTCATGGATCTCCCAGCAAAAATATTAGAACATTGATCCATTAGGAGTAAGTCCGAATGATCTAAGGAAAATCCTCTCTTCCCAATATGTACTGTAGGTTCCACAAGTAAGACACATGGCAGAAAATTGTCCCAGTGCTGGCAACATGAATGAGGATTAACAGTAAAATGAGGAAAAGGTGCATCTTTTATCAATTAAGAGGGAGTCCTTAAATGTTCCTGTGAGACTTTACCATTTGTTTACCATTCTTTGAATAGCCACAGAACATGCCATCGGGTGCTCTGCTACCCAAGCAGAACAGTGTTATCCATGGGGCCCATGCATGCAAGGAAAGGAGGCAGAACAGAACCAGAACCACGCCACAAGGCTCCCTCGGCAACGTGACAAAGTGACATTGCCACTCGGCAGTGCTGCTTGTGTGCACGTCTGTGGGGCTAGGCTGCAGCGTGTTGAATTGTAAGAATGCCTTGACCTCACAGTGTTGGAACTTGACCTAGAGGTAGGTCTTTCTCTTTAAGGAAAATTGAATTTAGCTATAAATGTAGGGGTTTCTTTTCCATAATGAAATAGAAAACTTGACATAGTACTTGAAACATTTTCTCATCAGACCTTTGGCAGAGACTTTGGGAAAGCTGTATACTCAAAGAAAAACATCTTTAGATTCCAACTTGTCACGAATCTCATAAAGTCTCAGTTGAAATCTCTAGTTTTTCTGTTTATATTTAATATTCAGTGTGCGGAACAAGGAATATGAAGATGAACTGTACGGCACAAAAATAAGTACACAAAAATAAATACAAGCAAATAAAAATTTTTTTGCATCGTGACAGGTTTGATTGTATCAACCAAAGTAAGATATCATATTTTATGTAAGTTTTTATGCCATAAATATGAAGAATAAATTTTGATTACTGTCTCTCTTAGTTCACAAAGCATGAAACTAATATAAACTGACCAAGAACAACACAGTAAGAGTCAAATGATATAGGCTCCCAGCGGGGTGCTGTGTAATCGAATTAGACGCTGGATTCCGAGGCGGGGAAGTTGAATGATGGTTTCAGCTTCACTGTTACATGGGAGTCATGACATTCGCAGTCTCCTCCATCCCTCAAGCTTTCGTGAATCCATAAGATAAAAGAAGTGAAAAGATTCTGAAAAGTCTAAGACTTGACACAGGGGCACGGCATTGACTCGTGCAATGCCTTAGCATCGTGGGATGGTGCACAGCTGTGACTGACAGGAGGAGACTGTAGGTGTATCAGGCAGACATGCTGCTTTTGGCTGTCAAACACTCAAACTAATGTGAAGTATCACGATGCTTGCTGGCTACGGCCTGGATGCCTGGCTGCTTAGATGGAACTGAAACAGGAGTGCTCAGCACATCAGAATCTTAGACCACCTTCTTGTTGGATAATTCATAACAAATTTTACTTCTGTTAGCATCTGAAAGGCTCTAGGAGCTCCAGCCTCCTGCACAGGCTCCTACTTTGAGGAAACAGCAGTTTCATAGACTACAAGGCCTTTACTCTTCAAGGAAAAAAAAGATAGCACCATCAGGTATCATCTATGAACGTTTACATTATTGGCTCTGGGCCCTAAGAGATTTTCTGCTACCACCCCAACAAGCTTCTAAAAGGCATCTTGGGAAGTCGGCATGTAGTGGGAATAAACAGAGGGTTAAGCAGCAGGGAAGTTGAATACTGGTACTTTTACAATGCATTCATTCATTCATTCATTCATTCATTGTATAGGATAATTCACATGATCATTCACAGAATGGCACTTATTAAAACATCTGCACCATGTCTCCTGCCCCTCTTTGCAGTCAGTCTTGCTGCTCCAACTGCCCCACTGTAATTCACATCCATCCGTGTCTCTTTATGTGTAGCAAAAACAGCTGTGTGGTTTGCGGTTGTGTGTGTGTGTGTGTGTGTGTGTGTCTGTTTGTCTGTCTGTGTATGCATATGTGTGTGCATGCATGCATGCACGTATGTTGTTTTGTTTGCTTTCTCAGATATGGCTTTGCTATAAGAGCAGTTTGTAGTGCTGGAGACACAGTCTTATTTGCAATAAGCATAAGTAGCTGGGTCTGATTCATTCAAAGGATTATTGCTCTTCTGAGGAGGAAATTAAATCCCGAGTAGCAATTTTAATTTTAAAGTAAATTGTGGTGTGGTGCCACAGTCCTGACCCTGAACAATAATCTCATTTCATAGTCTTGGAACATTCTGGAGCATCTGGTGTCCTTACTAGTTCCCAAAAGCCATATCATAAAAGTGCTTAAAAAAAAAAAGTCTTGAATTCTATTAAATTTCTGGAGAAATTTGTCTGCTTTGCTTTGGTTTCTTCATTATTTTTAATTAAAAACAAGAGGAAGAAACAAATAGCCAAGATTTTAAAATTAGATAGTAAGCGTGGGGAGAAGGCAGAAGCTATGTAGGCCTAACTTCCGTCTACCCACGAGCTGAGACAGGCAGCGCTGAGCCCCTTCTGTTCCTGTGGAGCATTCGAGACCTGGAGACACAATGATTTAGATCAAGTCCCTATGCTTTGATGTCTATATCTCAGTTTCTGGCACATTCCATTGTACCAGCCAGGTTTTTTTTCCATCCTCTATAACTTCCCCACTCCTGTGCATTTGCCCTTTAACCTTCCTCAAAATCACAGCCATCTTTGTTCTGCAAGTGTCCAGGGCCACCAATACCACCTTAAGCCAGTTCTAAGCCTTGCTCTTTATATAATAAAACTGCAAATCCTGCCTTACCCAATCCCTTTGCTTCTTAGCAAAAACACATGAGAGATTAAAATACAGTGCAATACTCTAAAGACTATGAAAGCCTTAACTTTTGTATGCCGTAGTCAATAGAAAGTTCAGTCTTTTTAAATCATGAGTCATAAACGTCTAAGAATGACTACGGTATCTGGGGTCTGTGTTCCTACAGATACTGGTTGGGGTTTGTGTCGGAGAGGAATTCAATTGTATCCAAAAAGAAATGTTCTAGTGCGTGTATAAACAACTTGTACCCATCTATACGTGCAAAAAATTTTTTTTACTTCATCATTGCTCTATGATCAGACTAATTAATAAGAAGAATAAGTCAGAAACACCACAAAAGAAAACAATTGACAACAGTCTATCTACACAAGAATGAGCTAAGATTTTTAGAATCACCAAAGGTCAGAGAAAGTAATAAAATAACTCAGGGCATCATAGACCAGTGCATGTCAAATTCTGCTTCATCTTGGAAATCAATAAAAGATGCCAACAATGCTTTTCCCTTCATAGTCAAGAGAGGAAAAAATAATAGGCTTTGTGTACTTATCAGATAATAAACTCTGAAGGCAACTCTCTGCCAACCACAAGGGAATGAATTAGATTCTTCCAGGTAATTGTTTACAAGAATATATTATACGGTTAGAATCAATAAACAACCGATTAGCAAAACCACTATCAATTCCTTGAAAGAAAATAGATCAATACCATCAAATTCTGTATTCTTATCCTTGAACATAAGTCATAAAATTATACTGTATACACACAGGACGTCTACACAATGCATTAATAAACAACAGAAATGTTGTTGTGTAAATCTAAGAGAAGGAAAATTAATAAGCAGCACCATTCAGAAGATTTCCTATGGTTGAGATGGGAACCTCTCTGTCTCTCCCTTTGTAATTCTTTACTGATACACTGAGTTTGAGCTTTAGATGCCATAGAACAGCAGAATAATACTTTGTGGTGACTGGCACCTTGCCCTAGAGCTAAGGAAATGACTGGCACCTTCCCTAGAGCTAAGGAAATGACTGGCACCTTCCCTAGAGCTAAGGAAATGACTGGCACCTTCCCTAGAGCTAAGGAAATGACTGGCACCTTGCCTAGAGCTAAGGAAATGACTGGCACCTTGCCTAGNTTCCCTAGAGCTAAGGAAATGACTGGCACCTTCCCTAGAGCTAAGGAAATGACTGGCACCTTGCCCTGGAGCTAAGGAAATGACTGGCACCTTCCCTAGAGCTAAGGAAATGACTGGCACCTTCCCTAGAGCTAAGGAAATGACTGGCACCTTCCCTAGAGCTAAGGAAATGACTGGCACTTCCCTAGAGCTAAGGAAATGACTGGCACCTTCCCTAGAGCTAAGGAAATGACTGGCACCTTGCCCTAGAGCTAAGGAAATGACCGACTCCGGGTTCTGGTTCTGTTATCTATTAAAATGGGCTGTTTTTATAAAAGTGTTTTTGTAAAACTTAGTAAGAATTGCAGGAGGTGCTGTGTCCCAACCTCAGCCTTGTATTTGGGGCTCTTGTCTACTGGAATACTGTTCCCTCCTGCTTACTCTAATAAGTGAGTTCCAATCTTAATATTCAAGTTTCCACACTCTGAAGAGACTCCCTTTCCTCTCTCTCCAGGTCCCTTCTAAACCCAGATCTTTTTCAAAAGAAAACATCACTTAAATTTATTTTCTTCATTGCACTTACTACCCACTGAATAAACCTTTTTCCTCAATTACTCTCTTCCTCTTTATGAGAGAGACTGTTAACTGTCTGGACCTGGGAATTTATCCCACCTCCTTCAGATCAGGGTTGTATATCCATTCCCAAAATAGAAATATATTGAATGCATGGGTGATCATTTCCTTATTAAATAAGTGTTATTTAGTTAATGATTCTTCTCTCTTCTTGAGGAAACCACCAACTGTTAACAGGCTCGCTGTCAAGGGATCTGCAAAACCGTGTGAGAAACCAGAGCATTTGTCTGTACAGGAAGCATCTCTAGATCCATCCCTTAAATCCCATCGTTTGATTTTAATATAATTTTGCCATTTTCTGTTACTGTGTAAATACCTATAGGACATAAAAATTGACTTCAAGGAAGAAAGCTCTGTTCTAGTTCATGGTACCTGAGGTTTGGGTCCATGATTGGCAGAGTCCATCTGGACAGAGACAAGGCAGGGTACCATGGTGGGAACCTTGACAGCAGCTATTCAAACCACGGTGAGCAGGATGCAGAGAGGGTGTGGGGGAGAGGGAGAGAGGCAGGAAGGCATTAATGGTCTTCTTCCTGATCCACTTTCCATTGCCCATAGGGCCCCATTCTATTCACGGTGCTAGCCACATTCAGGACAGGCCTTTTCACCTCTGGTAATCACCACTAAAAATTCCCCCTACAGAGCCAGAAGTGTACTTTCTTAATCCCCATGGCATTCCTCAGGCCAATCAAAATTGCAAGTTAAAATTAACCATTGTGTTTTATGCGTTGCTGGTTTAGTTAGCAAAATTCCCTTCTGACCTCTGGCTCCATCTGGCATTTCCAAGCAGCATCTTTATATAAAATCCAATGATAAATCTCCTGGAGGTAGCGGGTAAGAACTGTTCCCCAGATAGGCATTCACTCTAGAGTGGTCAGCACTTGCCCCATTCTTCCCTTATGGTTGGGATCTTGAGAGCACTAACAGGTTTTATATTTGGTTAACAACTGTGGTCAGAAAAAATAAATTGTTACTGGACTTGATAAAAATAACCCAAGAGGTAAATGAGGCAGTCATTAACTTGTGAGAACTTCTTCTAGCCTCTTCACTGGTCTCTAAAGATTTAAGAAAAAGAAGGGAGCAGGAAGCTTGGATGTTCTGTGGAATTCAAATAAAGAAATGGAACATCAGTTTAAAAATTAAAGGCAGGAAGGAGATGATAGAACAGCGAATATCACTACCGGAAATTTAGCTTGTCCTACCTCAACAGGACACTTCAGAAAAGACTTCAGTCTCGTTGCTCGGCCATTCAAAGAAGTTTTCTGCGGCAGTCCACCGGCTACCACATCACCGCGGCCTGGAACAGCGGTCCACCGGCTGCCACATCACTACGGCCTGGAACAGTAGTCCACCAGCTACCACATCACTTCCCTGCATCAAAATCATTGATTTACACTACTTGTCCAAAATTTTCGTGGTATTTTTTTGTTTTAAATTTTCTTTTTAAAAAAAATGCAGTAAAATAAATATTTTTGTGGAGTTGGTAACTACTGCCCATATAAAAAACAAGAAACAATACAAAGCTCACATGAGGCATAAGGATTCAATATACATTTAAAACACGCTTATGCACATGGCACCTCCGTGGGTGCCTGCAGTGTCTAGGAAAGGCTATGGTCACCTGGAGATGAAGTCAGCGGTCAGCCACCTGACAGACAAGCACTGACAACCACTTTTGCGTCTCAGGAAGCGCAGCAAGTGCTCTTAACCACCGAGCCATCTCTATATCCCAAATACAAGATAATTAAAAGGCCCTTTCTTCCCATGATCAACTTGCTTCCTCTCAACTTTGTATTTGGTCCTTTTATTCTCCTGATAGCCAGTGTCTTAGTCAGGGTTTCTATTCCTGCACAAACATCAGGACCAAGAAGCAAGTTGGGGAGGAAAAGGTTTATTCAGCTTACACTTCCACATTGCTGTTCATCACCAAAGGAAGTCAGGACTAGAACTCAAGCAGGTCAGGAAACAGGAGCTGATGCGAGGCCATGGAGGGATGTTCTTTACTGGCTTGCTTCCCCTGGCTTGCTCAGCCTGCTCTCTTATAGAACCCAAGACTACCAGCCTAGAGATGGTCCCACCCACAAGGGGCCTTTCCCCCTTGACCACTAATTGAAAAAAAAACCCCACAGCTGGATCTCATGGAGGCACTTCCCCAACTGAAGCTCCTTTCTCTGTGATAACCCAGTTGTATCAAGTTGACACAATACTAGCCAGTACAGCCAGAAAATCCTGAAGCTAATTGTTTTCCAACTACTGAGTGGACAGGTTGGAGAGACGGCTTAGCAGTTGAGAGCACTTGCTCCCCTTGCAGAGGACCTGAGTTTGTTTCTCAAGCACCCATGTTGGGTACCTCATGACTACCTGTCATGAGAGCTTCAGGGGAAACAAGATCTCTAAGGACATGTTCACACACATGACACACACATGCTCACACACCTACTATAAATAAATAATGTTTAAAAATATTCCTTAATAGAACACTGCCCCAAAAAGTCACCAAAAACTATAAATGTAGTACAAATTCATAATTTTTCCGGAGTACTTGCTTATAAAGCTCTATCTTACCCCATGGATTGCCTTTTCTTGGGAGAGAGCTATGAAAAAAGAAATTGGGGATAATCTTTGCTATGTGCTCCAAACACTAGAGTCTGCATGTTCTCTGAGCACCATTCCCAGGGACAACTCCCTTGTATTGAACATGACTGTGGTATTTGGCAGTGAGAGCAGCTTCTTAGCTTGTTTTTATTTCCCAGTTCTTTAACTATAAATAGATAGATAGATAGATAGATAGATAGATAGATAGATAGATAGACAGACATCCTGGAATTATATCTTCTTTATATGATTGTCCCTCATAGTTCCTCTGAGAATTAAGTTAGTTAGTAATGAGAATCCATAGACCAGAGCCTGGCACGCAGCAGACACTGGCCATTTATACTTACTGACAATAGCTTCCTGGACCCAAGATTGAGAATAATCAAAGACAGAATGTGGATAAACCTCAGTTCTAGTCTTTCTTCTATGACAGCTAAGTAGATACAGTATAAGTACAGGTCTCCTGCTGGTCACATTTGCTACAGCAAGAGAGGCCACCTGGCAACGACTCAAACAAGAGACTAAAGCAGGGAAACCCTGTTGAGAGCCAGTTCTAGGTAGAGGTGCCAGGCAGGTGTTGGGTTATTAAAACTGTACCTACAAGCTTCCAATGGCTTTCTTATTTTGTTTGTGCTTCAGCTAGAGTTAATTTTCCATTATTTAAAACTAGTAGATTTTTCTTGGAATGTAGAACCGAGAGGCCAGATCTTTTGGGTTTAGACTTCATCTTAGAGAATCTAAGTTTGAACTGATCTGATCTAAGTTAACTAACAAACCAGCACCTAGCAACAAGCCAGTGTCTAACATCAGTTTCCAGGCTACTCCCCAACAAGCCAGTGTCTAACATCAGTTTCCAGGCTACTCCCCAACAAATCTGCACCTCCAAGTTACAAGGCTGCCCCTGACACTTCACTTCCTAACAACCACCAATCAGGAGGAAAACAGAAGTTAGGTTTACGGTCTGGCTGCCAGCAGCAGCCAATTATGTTGAAGGCCATAATGGTCCCCCAATCAAATGTGTGCCAGGTTAGAAAACCCCCTTCCTTGTTTGCTTGCCTCTATAAATGCTTGCCTGAAACTAGGCTCGGGCTCCACCTTCCCATCCGCCACCCTGTGTCAGCATGGGCTGGAGCCCAAGCTCGAGCTTGTAATACATTCTAATGCGATTGCCTAGGGATAATCAGCTCCTTGGTGGTCTTTTGGGGTTCACAAACACTTCCTGGCACAGCAGAACAAACTGGACAAAGCGAGTAGACAGACTCCGTGCTCACTCAGGACTTTCAGCTTCTCGGGGCAATGCTGCACCAGTTTATTCCACCAGAAGTTGCCTGAGTATCCACTGACATAGGAGAAGAAAGATAGGTGGCTGTAGGGAGCCATTCAACCGCTCCTTAAAGACGGCACCGACCACCTCAGCTGTACTGGCATAAACAACTCTTAATTGGCATTAGGCAATGTCAGCTGTTGTTTGATCTTGTGCCCGAGACCACCTGGTGTATGAGTGATAGCCACGGGGCAGCTCGGTGATTGGCTAGGACAGGGTTTAAATTGGCTACTTGCGGTGGGGTTCGGGGCCATTCCACCATTTTGCTACTTTACGTTTTCCTGAGTAAGCCGTCCTGAGAAGAAACCTGGTTGTCCTGCGTCTTATTCCCTGCTGGGCAGGGACAGGGACGGAGCGAGCGCGACAGGTGGCCTTAGGATAGACTAATGGAAGTGACAGCAGAGGGGGCAGGACCACAGAAGAAAGGGATAGCACATGCCTATTGGAGAAACACATGGCTTTTGTTTATCTTCCCAGTCTGACTTCAGAATTCTGAAATCACTTGTAAAAACATGTTGAAAGGATATTTATCATTTCAATAAAAGTAGACTCACTGGGTACTATCTGGCACAAGGGTACAACTTGGTGCCACGTTCCCAGAGATAGCTGCTAGTTTTGAATAACAGAGAAACAACCCAACTTAAGCGCAAAGGACATTATTAGAGGATCAAAGACAGAATTTTAAAAGCCTAAGAAAGCCAGTGTAAGAAGCACTTAAAATGCTCCAAGGGGAAAATGGTAGATTCTGTTAACAGTTGAAATCGATCTTTCTAAGTCAAAGGTCAGGGCTAACAGCTGAGGCTGTTTTTCTCTTACACTTGATGACTGAAACACGATGATTCAATGTTCTATACTGCTGTCTGCAACAAATGCCTAAAGGTATTTGATTTCTCAATCAATGAGCCAAACATAACAAGAACAATAGAATTCTATGATAGGACCATATATAAACTCCAGGAATTATAAATCATTCAGTATATTCTTAATTATGGAGAATGGAATGTAACTATAATTATCTGATTCAGCTTGTAATGAAAAGAAATTACATTGACAGCTGTAATAACAGAAAAGCTAACAGTAGATTTAAAATATCTATCAAACTCTCTAGAAAAGGTGTCCAAGACTGCCACCTGGAGGGAAATGTAGAATACCGCACTTTGGAAATCAAATTCCCAAATAGCAATTGAAATCTGCCCACCACCGTTACTTGTACAAGAACATTTTCCATCCAAGCAGTGGAAGCAGAGAAAAGGTAGTGTGTCAGCCACATTGTAGCCTCTTTTCTACAATGTGGTGTATTCATTCCTCCCAAAGTGGTCTCCCACATAAAATATTAACATGCAGAAGAGGGCTCTGAGAGTCATCACTGTAGATATGTTGCCCTTACAAGATGCTCTTTGGCTGTCCCTGTCTGCCCACAGTTTTCATGCTTTCTTTCTTCTTTTCTGAGCAGTAGCTCTTAAGTTGTAATACTTTTTAATCTCTGGATACTCCTGTGCTTTTGTGTTGGCATACAGTGTGAGGTACATATTTGTATGGTCAGCGGGATCATAGATTTTTTTTTTCATATGACATTCCAGTATTTATAATTCACACTTTAATTGAGTGCTTTTCTCTGTATTACAAAGAAGGATAGAGTCCTATGAACAAAGTAAAGATTTCTAAATGGTTTTATTTGAGACTTACTGACTGAGACCCCTTTCCGCAACTTTCCCAGGTTCAAGGCCTGATTCCGTCTCAGGTACTGTCCTTTCTTGTTTTCTGTTACGGTCATCAACACCATGATCAGAAGAAACTTAAGGGAGAGAGGGTTTATTTCGTCTTACATTGTCGTTCAACAAAAAGAAAGTCAGGATAGGAGCTCAAGGCAAGAATTTGGAGGCAAGAACCAAAGCAGAGGTCATGGAGGAATACTTTGTGCTGACGTGTTCCTTCATGTTTGATCAGCTTGCTTTCTTACTCAACCCAGGACCACCTTTCCATGAGTAGAAAGCTTAAATACTTAAAATAGGCTGAGCCCTCCCATATCAATCATCAATCAAGAAAAGGAACCTGTGGTGGCTTGAATAGGCACTCCCCCCACCCCCATAAACTCATGTCTTTGAATACTTAGCCCATAAAGCGTTGTACTATTAGGAGGTGTAGTACCCTTGTTGGAGAAAGTGTGGCTTTGATGGAGGAAATGTGTTTCAGTCAGTTCCTGCCGGCTGCTGATCTGGATGTAGAACTCTCAGCTCCTTCTCCAGCCCCATGTCTGCCTGCACAGAGTCATGGTTCCAGCCATGATGATAGTGTACTAAACCTCTGAAACTGTAAGCCAGTCAGAGTTAAATGTTTTCCTTTGTAAGAGTTGTCATGGTTATGGTGTCTCTTCGCAGCAATAAACTCCTAACTAGGAGAGAACCACAGGGCAATTTGGTGAAGGTGTTTTCTCTATTGAGATTCCTTCTTATACAATTAGTTCCCTGGACACAGTTGAGACAGGGTTCTTAAGTAAGCAATTGCAGAGCGACCTTTTCACATTTGTTCTCTCACAGTTCAATCATACAAAGAAGAAGCAATACGTGAAGCCATGGAGTGTTAGACAAAGGCAACCAGAGACTAAATAAATAGGATTTTTACTTGAAAAGTCTCACTGGTGACCCTCATGGAGACTCCGAGGACCTGTGTCTAGCACTTGCACACCCCACTGGCTGCTTTCACCTTTACCTATCTGGCAATCTAACCTTAAATTCTGAGTGTTTGCTAGTGACACCAGAAGCTACCACTTCCCCCCACCCCTAGTCAACACAGGACCACCTGGATACTGTAGACATGAATCAGCACTGAATAGCTCTAAGAATGAACTTTAAGAACCACCCAACAAAGCCAGGGGAACAGCAAATAGAGATCCAAACTCATAATCAACAAAGCATGGTTAGACAACAGCCCCAAAGGCACAACCAACAACCTCTACGAAGATAAACAACGTGAAAAACTAAGTCAGTGTGCCTCTTCCAAAAGTTATTAAATCCCATAGTAATGGCCCTTGTTTCGACAAAGAGAAACACTAAAGAAAGCTCGAGCTGTTATAAACGTTGAAATGAAATATTCAGTAAGACTAATAAGATCAAAGCCTCACAAACAGAAGGAAATCAAGTAAATATTTATAATATCAGAACTTAAAGAAAAAAAATAAAGTAACTGAATCACTTAGTCAAAGAAAGTAAGAGGCTAAAC
This sequence comes from Mus minutoides, assembly GCA_902729485.2. Lineage (NCBI taxonomy): Eukaryota > Metazoa > Chordata > Mammalia > Rodentia > Muridae > Mus > Mus minutoides. Next base: position 953,892 of record LR749535.1, read on the forward strand.
TCATTAATGGAACATCCAAGGCCTTCGGGGCACAATGAAAGTCCCAACAGTGACTCATAGCCATAGAAGGAGAAGAAAATCCAGGTCAAAGGCAAATAAAATACTTTCAAAGAGGCGCAGAAAATAAATTCTCCATGCCATTTAATAAGTAAATAGATGAGATTCGAGATTACCCTGAGCACGGTGGTCCAGAGTCAGAAAGACAAGCACCATGGCTTCTCTTCAATAAGTGGATCCTAGCTTCAAAGCTTCAGGCTTTAATTTAAGCAGGGATCAGGGCAGAGGGATGGGAAAGGTGACAGAGTAGGGAGAAACATTTAACCCAAACTAAGAATGTATGAGAATAATCACACCCAGATGTAAAGTCTACTAACTAAAATACCAACTTTCCAGATAAAATGCATCCACCAATACAATAGTAGCACAACTATTATGGGGGTAACTAGCTCTGCTCGCTGGTTAGATATAGGGCCCAATCCACAAGATGGTATTCATGCATAGTGTTGCAAAACTTGTTAATATTGATAATAATAATAAAGCCTATGGTGCAGCTAACTTAACGTTATGCCAAGCTACTTGTTAATAACTATGCTACTCTCAAGCTTAACTGAAGAAGTTCATGTTTGCAATAGATGTTGGTGAATGCAAAGATACTGCTACAACTTTCGCTAAGGCTCATACATCATCACAGGAGAGCAGGCAGAATCTAACAGACAAAAGACAAGGACTATGAGGTGCTATCTTCTGGAATGTAGTCATGGCTTCACATCAGCTGGGGCTCCCTGCTACGGGCCTACTCCACTCTATCAAGAACTGAGGGAAGGGATCATGGATTCTTACCCTCCCTTCTCTACTACTTGCTACTAATGAATTCTAGGGATTTTAGGATACAGATATCTACAGTTCCAGATACAGGAGGTGCAGTGAAAGGAACTCAGAGAATGGAACAGATGGGTCATAAAGACTGATCAAGCCTGTTTTAAATGTTATCTTTAGTAGCTAAATGCTATATAGGTAACAGTGGGAGAAAGAAATTGTTCATTCCCTAAATGAACTGAATCCTACAACTCTACCATTACCCTCCTTTCCACAGCAAGTGGAAGGGCAATCCTCGTCTTCAGCTGTGTACTCTCTGGTCAGATCCCCAGGCTGTCAGCTCCACATCATCCATGATCACTCTGATCAACCTGTTTCAACTCAATGGGTCTCAAAAAGCTATGTAAGGGCTTGCACAGCAACAGAGGTGGGAGGGGGGTTCTACCAATCAGAATTTACATATGTACAGAACTGGCAGACTCAATAGAGATTTTACTAGGTGGATCCACACTCATATATCATTTCCCGAGGATACCAATACTGAGAAAGCTGAAATGACCAACTTTTGTTGTGATAGAAGACTGCCAAAACAGCTGTAAATGGTTTCCAAGAAGAGAGTCACAGAGAGACCTCCCAAATGTGTGCTGTGTGTAAGTAAGTCTTTGGCTGATCTCTTAGCAGGATGAGGGGAAGGTCCACACCCAAGAGTGAAAACACAGCAGTACTAATCTCTTCCTGATGGCCAAAGTCCAAGGTTTGAGTCTTCCCAAGGAAGAGGTGTTGAAATGTTTCAGCTTTTCTATGGACCTAGATTAACAAAACAAAAACAAAACAAAAAAAACCCAAGCCAGAAACTCAATGTGACCATCCAGCAACTTGACTGACCAGTTACTGTGAAAATATTAGTAAACTATGAATACCCAGGGTGGTGATGGGCACTTCTACAGATAATTAAAATGTTAATACTCCTTTTGTTTCAAGATGAGTAGTTTAAAGTTGGATAGGAAAATGGCTTGAAGTAGTGAGAGTAGAGAGAGCAGTCAGCCCTTAGTTTAGACTAAGAGCATGTTGAGAGGGCACAGTAAATTACAAAATATGAATTAATTTACTAATAAAATAAATATATTGAACAATTATTTTAAAAGCTTTTATTCTTATAAATAGGTTCATTCAAGAGTTTAAATGACATGAATCACAATTTCAGAGTCAAACATCTGCAGTTTTTAATGTAACAAAATGCAAAACCTTAAAAAACATTTAAAACATATCTTCACATATTTAAAATAAAGATCAAATTCTTTCAAGAAAGATTTAAAAATCACAGATCAGTTTAAAACAATCATTTATTACCAAAGTTCTTTTGAGTTGTAAGCGACTACATCTCTATTGCATATCAAAGATCTTTGCTTCCTTGTAAATAGGGCTGTCAACTTCAGCCTGCGATACAGATTTTGTGTTCACACAATCTGAGGCAGTGGGACACATGGGAGATGAAAGATTGTCTGCTCTGGAAGAGACAGCTTGTATGTGCCTCAACTGTCTGACATAGAACAATAGTGGAGTTCTATTTTCCATGGAATTTTTTTTTTCCTAAAATGTTACAGGAATGAAGGTAGATTTTGTGTCCTTTCCCACCTGTCAATCAGCAGCAGCTAAGAGCTCAGATTCTTGTCAGGCTGCCTATTCATAAACCGAGCTCACAAAGCTACTTTGTAACATTAGAAAAATCATCGTTTTCTGCTTAGTCTCTAATATTAGACAAAAGCACACTCTCTCCTCAGTTTCTCTCTGTGTGGTACAGTTAACACAGAGAACTAAGAAACAGTGAGACAGACGTAGACGGTACAGGTTGCTTCCAAACCTATTACCACTATCAGAAACAAACCCCAAATCCATGAGGTTAAACAACAGTTCCATGGAGAGTATGTTAGGTCATGTCATCTGAGACATAATCGTGAACAAATGACTTTTGGTTGTATATTTCCCTTCACTTCAGGTAACTCAGGAAACATTTTCAGTCACAGTATAACAAGCAGGGCTGAGGATACTGCCCAGCTGGTAGAGTGCTTGCCTAGCAGGCTTTAGGTCCTAAGTTTGATCCCCAGCACTGCATAAAGGAGGTGTGCTGCAGCCTGTCAGCGCAGCAGTCCAGAGAGAGAGGCAAAAAAGAATCAGGAGTTCAAGGTCATTCTTGGCTACATTGCAAATTCCAGGTTAGCCTGGATTATGAGACCCTTCTTGAACAACAAACAATAACTAACAAAGGTGAATTATAAATCTTTGTGGTTCAAAACAATACAAAACTATAAAAAGTTTAATCTAGACTAGTAGAAAAAGTTACATTACAGGAATACATTAAAACGTAGCACATTGTCATCACCTAGTATACATTTCATTACAAATTTTATTACACTCTACTTTCCTGTTCATCACTACAGGGGAAATCCAAAGACGTTTGTTTTTGTATTGACAAAGAAATACAGATGTATGTAAGATAAACACTACTACATTACCTACACTGAAATTTTATACCACCTTTGCTTTGGTTGTATAACTCAATTTCAAAAACAGGATAACAACAGCTAAACGTCCACTTTATTTCAGAAACAAAATATATGAAAGGCAGAATACTTCAAGAGATTCTTGAACATGACTTACCAAAGAATATAAAGATTAGCTGCAATAAACCCACGTTTAAACTGGCAGGTTTGAGAGCCCTGAAAAGACACTGTGTTCAATCCACTCTCGCAAGTCACTGAGGCTTTCCCCATTCAATATTTTCAGTAAATAAAAAACTTACTTGGGGGAGCTTTATTCCCCTGAAAAGACTACATAATTAAAAAGAAAATGTGATTTTTTGTGAGTCAAAACCTATTTGCTGACCTCTGATCTACATTTAAAGCAATGGATAACAAACGATGCTTTCAAGTAACTGTAAGAACTTATTGTTATGGGAGCTATGTTTTTCCAATTAAATAAACAATTTGTTTAACAACAATTCATCTTGTAATAAAATCTAGGTGTTTATCATTTTATTCATTTTCTTCTAAAAAGCTCCTAACGATTTCAGAAACGTATAACTTACAGAGTAACAAGCTATGAGAGGTCTGACCAGTAGAGACGAGACCATCCTCCTTCGTATTTTCTCTTAATGAGCTTCGAGTGTGAAGGACGGTGGTAAATACAGGGCTCAAATAAACTGATCTGAGCAAATTTCTGAATGCAAATTCCATATAATATTTACTTTTAAAGGAAAATATTTTACTTTTTAGAGAAAAATACGTCCTACCTACTTTTGCTTTAACAGGGTCTAAGATACTAAGAAATGGCCACTAATCAAAATATAAAGAAATTATTGGATTACCCATTATCACAAAGTTTACTTTAGAATCACTTCCGAACATTATGGAGTTTAGTGCTGGAATCATGGATATATTAAAATCAAGTCACCAGTATCTAATTTACTATCTATTTCTTAACCTATTGCCATTGACTTCAAACACATAAAACACAACCAAAGAAAGATGTTTCTAACTGGTTGAAATGTCATGACTAAAGTAAGGCAAATCACCAAAACTTACTATAATACTGAATGGCCTTGAATTTTAAGTGGTATTATTAAAATCATATCCTACTGGAGACAGCACATACTAAACGTGCATGCCTGTACTCAGCACTACAGAAAATAACATTCAGAAAACATGGAGAAGGAGTCAGGATGGCTTATTATAAAACACAATTTACTTCCTAAGATTAAGTTGGTTATAAGGTACTTTTCTAGAATATCTGCTTCCTTCTATATTGAAAATTCCATTCAATACCAATTTACTCAATATGCATCACTTTATGGGCTTCATGGATATGGAATACAGCATGAATCCCCCTAGAAACACAGTAGCATTCACACCAGGTACTAACTAGAGTTCACACGGAACATTCTCATTTGGGATTAGGAGCAAACAACCGTCCTTCAACGATTTGTCTTTTTATTCTGGAGCCAAACATCAAGGACATGTATTTTTCTACATCTTATTTTAATTTCCTCTATGAAAAATATTATGTACATTAAGACTTTCTAATTGCTCTAAGACAATAAACATGATTTTATCTGAATACAGTTTGAACTGGACCTAAAAATATATGTTCAGTCTCTAGGAATTATAAATGAAAGCTGTGAATCCCTTCTCTCGTCTCTAGACAAAGGTGACGAGCATAATGCCAAGTCAGTTCAGTTCACACTGGAAACATCATACCCTAAACTATTCCCTAGAAGTAAGCGGCATTGTTTATAGTGGGTGTTTTGTAACAGGACAAACAGACAAGATAATGTACTAAGTGTAGTGTAAAACACTACTTCCACATTTGGTAAGATGCAGCCATAAGAGGGGTATCCACAGAAAGCATAAATGTAAGCAAATGTACTGCACACAAACTCTTACCAGATCTGGGAAGCGAGGCTATGCCTGTGGATTTTCACATAAAGTAGAGCTGGTGAAACTGAGTACTGAGCCCAGAGCAACTCAGGCAAAAGATGGGCGTTCTCATGAAGGCTTTAAAAGATCCTACTGGATCACCTTTTGGGTTCCTCTGGTTCGTTTGAATAAGGACAAATGTAAATTACGTGACCTCGGCCACTTGGCTTTGTTGTTGTTGTTTCTCAATTAAAAACAACTTTTACTTAAAAGCTCTCATCAAGGACATCTTATCACATACACCCCTGCCCCTGCCCCTGCCCCCCACCCCAAAATGATGTGGGACCTATGAATGGGGCCTTACTTTAAACATTTTTCTAGATATGATCAAGGGTCTCCAGATAACGCTACCCTGAATCAGAGGATCCCCTAAACCCAATGGCAGTAACTACACAGGAAGCCAGTGGACACAGTCCTATGAGACACAGACAGAACGGAGGGACCTGTCCAAAAGCAAGGCCCCTCTAAGCAGTGCTGGAGTGAGGCAAACAGGGACAATGGACTCTCAGCTCCTGTGAGCGCTGCCAACACTTGAGTTTAGGTGCTCCTATACAAATGTGATGAGAAACTCTGAGGCCATCAGGTTTGTGCAGGAGCCCTGGATAACTAACAGAGCAGTATTTCAGAAGATTATCCATAAAAAGTATTATAATCAACACAGTTTATCTTTGGCCTGCATAAGCTTCAAATAAGGAATTAGTTCAAATGCTATCATCACTCCTACGCCCTGAATTAAAATACCTGTTTCTTAGACATCCCAAAGCCTCTGATGCAGGATTTGTTACATCTGTACATCTATTCTAAGATCGGAGCTAGATGTACAACAATATCTGGCAATTTCACTCAGAAATACTGCTGGGTCATTTATTTGTAAGTGGTTTTCAACTTCCTTGCTGTTCTTTACAGAAGAGAGTTGGTGAGTAGCTTCGAGCACTGCACAGCGTATCCAGCCCCTAAGCCTATACACACACAGAAAAGTTCCCCAAACGCTGAAAAGACTCTCAAGACAACGGCAAGCAACTGTATTAGTATCATTAGAGCTTTCAGGCTAGTCTCAAACTTAATTCTATTCACTTCCCTGAATTTACTTAAAAGAAATTCCACTTCTATTTACCCAGTTATTTGTTGTAGAAATAGTCTTTTAAAGTTCAAAATATTCCTACCACTACCACATAAACCTTTGGATGTCCTGACTATTTGGCCACTGAAAAGTCTTGTTCAGAAAGATATAAAAAGTTACAAAATTAACAACTGTATAGCAACCCAGTTCACAAACGAGTCTAGATATGGGTGGCAGAGGTATGTTAAGCCTATAAATAATGTACGGTAGAATGAAGTAACGGAATTCTAGTAGTTTCTGAGGAACTGTAGAAGCAACCAAGCATACAAAAAACATTAAATTCCAGAAAATTGACTTAGCCTTTAAAGAGTCAGCGATAGCCCAACCAGCAAAAATGTAGGCTGGAACTAATAAATATTTGACAACTTCATGTCTCTGAAATACTCTTTGCCACACATAAAATGTGTAATGCCTATTGTCTGCCAGTAAATACTTATGGACATAAGTGAATTTCCAAACCAAAAATATCGAGACTAACGTAATCACAAAGAACTGAACTCTACGTTTCCAAACTAAGCTAAGAAAAGTCTTGACTTTGGTCAGAGAAAGTAGGTGAGGGAAGGAGAAAAAGGCAGTAAAGGAGAAGAAGTAGAACAACTGAGGAAAATGGAGACAGGCCTCGTGACTACTCCGGTCGCCAACAACAATCCCACCATTAACTACCACAAAACCAAAGAACGCCAACAGCAGAAGCATGTAGGGCCAGGTCAACAGGAAGAGCATCCTCAGGTTCCTCAGGGACACGGAGTACACCAGCAGAAACTGCAGCACTCGTCTCAGTTCCGAGAGTGGTCCCTTAACGGGGGGAAGCCTCTCCTCCTTCTTCTTCTGCAGTTCAGTTTTCCAGGCTTCACTGCACTTCTGTGCAATAAGGTGTCCTGCACAGAAGGCGGCCCAGATGATGTTGGTCTGACGAAACATGAAGCCACAAAATCCAAGCAAGGCCGAGGTCCTATGGTTGCCGTAAAGACACATCAAATAAGCAAAAAGAGTGAAGAATACAGACCCAGCTTCTGTATAGTAAAGAAAGTTAAAAAAATAGAGGGTTGGAAATACTGCTAGGGTTAATGTTGACAAGATTCTCTGGATACTTGAAGAAGCCTTGAAGGAAAAAGAAAAAGCATTTTTTTTTTAGGATAAAATAAACATGACATTTTCTTGCTGAATTAATAAAGAGATTTATTTAAATATTCACTGAAGTTTAATTTAAATGAATTGTACTTCTGGCTTTGCAACACAATATTCATTTCTGGTAATTGTTAATTATATTAATCAGCTTGGTAGCTGTTAAAATACTAATGAGGTACAGCTCTTAATAGCTTAAAATCTTAAGAATCACAAAAGAAATTATTCAGTGGTCACTGGATCTTAGACCCTGGACTAAGGCACATGAGGAATACAGAGGCACAGTAAAACATGGCCAGCTGCGTCACCCTGAACTTACATCTTGGCCATCATCACCAGCCTTTAAAGATAGTCCTTCAAATCTCTACACTGGAGACTACAGAAATGTGCAGATAGTACTAAATACCTTGCCCGTGATCTTCTTTTTGTATGACAAAATTACAAGGATTTTTCCTTTTAGAAAATGTGCAGGCCTACTCTAAACTCCAATGTCTTCTTTTTCCTTTTCTGACAATTTTAGTTAAGTGCTTTGAATCTCTTGGATTAAAGCCCCCCTCAGGTCAGGTGTGTTGATTCGTGCCTTTAATCTCAGCACTTGGAAAGCAGAGACAGCTGGATCTCTGTGAGTTCTAGGCCAGCCAAAACTGCACACAGAGTTTGAGGTCAACCAGAGTTATATAGTGAGACCCTGTCTCAATCAACCAATCAAAAGGTAAAGCTCCACCACAGCTTATAACTTAGCATATAATACTTCTTGTTTTCCCTGAAACTCTTGTCTTGTAAATGCATTTACAAAGCCTTCCTTTCTCCCGTCACTCCATCAGGCTGAGACAGTACTTCTCTGCTGCTGTCAGGTATCGTCTGAATCCTCACAGTACTTTATGCCTACCTCCTCTTCATAATTCATACCACTGAAAAGATCTTATAAACATTACTGCCATAGCTGACATTTATTGAAATCTTGCAGAAGGTACGAGCCTAAGCACCTTACATTTATTATTAAGCTCCTTTACTCTTAATACGAATTCAATGAGACAAATTTATTATTACTAAAATCACAAAGGGGGTAATCTGCTTAAGTTAATATAAGCTGTGGCCAGGATTAAATTTAAACCCAGGCAATCTGCCTCCAAGACTTGAATTATGAAATCACACCAAAACTCCTCAATTAAAACTCATTTCCACTAAAGAGGCCCTAAGTTCCTGAAGAAAACATGGAACTATTAAATTGGTTTTGTTCACTAACAAACATCTACTTTAGATTCCCAAATACAGTTATTCCAGAATTTAAATGCGAGTATATTCTACATATAAGTAGAGAATTTCCACTTGGCTTTAAAAAACATACGCCAACGCTCTAACTTGTGGACATCTTCCATATCTTATAAAGCCAATTCCTAACTGTGGACTTTAGTGCATGGAAACTTGTTACAACTTTATCCCGCACATACCTTGTTTCTGGGTTGTACCTTCCTGAAGAGCAAATACAGTAGATAGAAGTTGCCAACGCTGAAGAGAAGATTGACAAACCTGAGCACCCCAATGGAGCAGACCACGTGCTCAGACCATCCAAGGATCCAGTTGGCAGGTTTGACCACACCGACCGACACCAGATACAGGCCAGGTAATGTAGTGATCATAGGATCCCACTTAAAAAGAAAAGACCACCGATCACGCACAGCAATGGTTATCCCATTGATATAAAATGCCAAAAAAAAAAAAATCAAGTTTCATTTGCTCTAATAATGAAGAACTTGGAGAGGATAGTCTATGACATAATTAATAAATCCTGACAGACGAGATATCTCGTAAGTTTTACTTTTAAGATTTAGTATGTGTGCCCATGCACCTGAGTATACGTATTTGCAACATTTGAATGCAGGTACCCGAGGAAGCCAGAAGACGCACTGGATCCTCTGGAACTGGAGTCACAGATGGTTGTGAGCAGCTCGGTGAGAACCGCTGAGCTACCACCACAGCCCCATTTTAAGAACGTTCTGCTCCCTGTCTCAAATCTGTCTGCAATTATTAAGGTGACAACAACCAACAGACAGTAAGTTATAGTCACTTCTACTTTCTAAGGCTTGCTCTTTAGAAAATGTATATTCTGCGACTAAATTGTCCAGGTCCCAATTTTACAAACCACCAGGCAAACAATAATTAGAACTCCGGTGGATCTTAAGGTTCTTTGCACTGTATATATGTAGTCAAATATGCAATTTTTTAAAATGATGCAATCTGACTAGTTGCCAATTTAATCCAGACAACAGTAAGTTTCTAAGAACAAGAATGAAATTAGAATAAAACTATCAACTTTTGGGGGCCCTAAGATCCTCCATTCCGCGTTCAAAATACCGGGTGGAAAACCTCATAGGTAAGCTTTAGGTGTTTTTTTCTGCATTTTCAAGGGGGTACCTGCATGTCTCTAGTCCTAGGGCTTAGTATGACAAATTGGTCAACTGCCAACAGGAGCTATCATCTTTATGCATTCACCTAACAAATATGTCATAAATCTCGGGGCTAGGTATAGCTCCCTTCACGGTTTAAGTCTGGGAGGGCAGACGGGGAGAGAGGTAAGGGCACAGGCTGGGAGGATCCATCCCCGGGCAGGGCCAGCAGACACCAACCTGCGACAGGGAGAAGCGGCCCTCGCAGTAGCGCTGCGCCTGCGGCAGGTGGAAGATCTCGTCCATGTACGGCTCCCGCAGAGCGCGGCTGAAGGCGGAGAAGAGCAGACAGGACACCAGGAAGGTGCAGCTCAAGGCGGCCGAGAAGTAATAGCCCTCCAGCTGCGCCATGATGGGCGGGCGGGCGGGCAAGCGGCCGCGTCCCGGGCCCAGCCCTGGGCAGCCCGGAGCGCCGAGCCCGGAACGCGGGCTCACAGGCCCAGCGCTGCCGGACGAGGGACAGCGGGGCCGGGACGCAATGGATGCTGGGAGAGCGTTGGACGGAAGCGTGGGGGTCACTGGTTCCGGAGCGGAGCGTTTATGCAACACACCGGACGGTTTCCCTGTCAATCACTGCTCGCAGCTCTCAGAGTGGCCAGAAGCTGAGGAAGGGGCGGGTCTGGGCTCGGGCGCGGGAGCTGGTGTTGGTGTCGCCGCCGCCGCTAGGCTCTGGGAAGGAAAAGTGTCTTGTGCTGTCTGTCGCTCTCCAGAAGGCGAGGAGTGTTCCCAGCTTTCTAACCTCCAAGCTCCCAAACTGCATTCGTCTGCGGTTATCTCTGTTCTCCATTGCCAGTGAGATGAAGTGCTAGAACCGTCATTACAATGCTCTCCATCGCACCGTCTCTGGCGGGTAATGAAGGTTGATGCTTTTTTAGGTTGAAACACGCCATCAGCCCTTCGCTTCCGGGCCACTTCCCCTTTTGAAGAGCCTATTAGTTTACAGGGCAGTATTTTCCTGGTGCCTGGTGAGGAGCACTTCTCTGTGAATATAATTTTGCTTGTTCTTGGTGGGTGGGGGCGGACACTGTAAATTTCATTCTTAAAAATAGATAATAAATAAATAGTCATTAATATCTGTCTCTGTTGTAGTGCGTTTCCCCAAAATGTGACCTTATGCGTCTTAATGGGTGGCGCGATGGAGTATTTATGCGTGTAGTCTCAAAAAGTGCTCACATGTATGAAGTTGTAGGCTACGGATACTTCAGATAACCCCTTTATTGTGAGGTTGGAATTGAGGCTGACGATGGAAGACATTTGAAGAAAGCGGAAGACAAAGTATGTTTTCAGCACGGTTGGTGATGTTTTGTAGGAAGAAGCTTCTGGTGACTTTCAGGTTGCTTTTGGCAGCAGCACATCACAAAGCAGCTGAGATTTCTTTTAATTGTCAACCTTGGGATCGTCAATTCAGGCCCCCCCCCCCCCCAGTTGTGGCTAATTCAGCTTATTTATGGAAAGTTCCTCGAAAGAAACTGGGTATTCTACTAGTTCCCCTCGACTATTAGAAATAACCAGAATTAAATCATGTTAGGATTCATGATGACATTTCTTAACTCCCTCCACCCTTTACATCCTCTTTGATTACAGAGAACATTTTACATTTACCAATTTGAGACCATTCCCAGATAATTTAGTCTACAATTGACCTCAGGCCCAGTGAGTGGGCTTGCTCCATCATAACCATACATACAATCACGACAGCGCATACCATAGAAGCTTCTGGTCTTTGCTAGATATAATGGATAAGGGAAAGAGCACAAGGCTACCTTCTTTTGCTATACATTCTTGTCAGAATAATTGCCACTAAGAACTTGGTTGAATATCCAACTCCTTTTATATGTGCTCTCCACTCTCCTTGGTTAACTGGAACATTTCAAAATTTTAAAAAATGTAGTTTCAGAACTGCCTGGTACCTTTTCTATTAATTTAAACTTTTTTATGGAACAAGATGAAGATAGTAATATACCTAAAATTATGTAGAAAATGGCTGTTTCCTGGGAGTTGTAACTATAGTCTTTTGGTTTATAATTTCTACTGAACTGAAAGCACTTCATCATTTGCAGTTTAAAGTTACTTCTCAATTCTGTTCCCATCAGCCAAGTAGAAAAATGTAAAACTTTATTATTAGAGTTTTGGTTAATGGGTTAAAAGACTTTTTTTTTTTTTGAGTGGGAATCCACTGATAATTTGCTCCCTACAAAGTGCTCCTAGGAAAAACCCAAAATAAGGCCATTGGTTCAAAAAGTTCACTTTATAGACAGATTATGTCAAAATGTGCTGGACAGGATTGTAAACACATAAAACTAAAGTATAAGCTCTCTCAAAATACAGAAAAAAATTTCCAGATGCAAGAAACTCTACGAGTAAAGGTTCACTCTTTTATTAACTACAACCTAAGGTTGTTTCTATCTCAGTTATTTCGTATTATGAAACTCTGAGGGACTAGAAGTTTAGACAGAGTCTCAGATAGGCAGACATAGGAGAGGATCATGACTGTAACTTCCAACATAGCTGCCTTCTTCCTCAGCCCCCTGACCGAAGACAAGCCTGGCAGCTTTTTCTACCACCCTTAAGGACCTCCATTCCTGTGAACCTGTGTGACAAGATAAGATCCTGGAGAAATGCAAGATCAGACCAGGACAAGTTTACCCCAAACTTAGAGGTCCATCAGCCTCCCTTTATTCCAGTTGGCCAATCTGAAATTAGGGGAGGAAGACTTCCCCTGTAGTTGGTCACTGCTACTCAACTGACCCCTCTGAATGACCAATAACTACCTACCCCGCCTCTCTCAGCCCTAGCATTTAGATACCATCTGAAAAGTACCCAGAATTCCAAATGTCACACAATGGCAGAAACTATCTGCAGCTGGCAAAACCATGGCTCTGCTAGAGCAAGAGGCAAATTGTTGTGGGTAGCCCTGGGGCTAATTATATTTGATGCTAATTCCTATCTCCTGTGAGAAGCTTTGAACAAGGAATGAGTTCACTCAGGTGATATCCAGTAAACCTGCTTCCCACCTTAACTTGTAAAATAAAGGAGAGCTGATGATTGGGCAGATAAAAGGGAAGGTGGAGTGGAAGGTGGGGAGAGAGAAGAAGGAGAAAATGGAAGAGGGAGAGGATGCAGAGGAGGAGGAGGAAGAAGAAGAAGAAAAGCAGAGCAGAAGCCTGGAGAAACTGCAAGTTTTAAGGGGTCTCATGAAAGATGGTAGTGCAGTGGTAGACCTGCCCAATCTAGGCGCACAGCATGTATTCATATTAACCTAGTCATGTTTTTATTGCCAGGGCATATTTGGGTTGGAGATTTACAGCAACAAAATGGCGCCTAAGGTATTGATTTGAACTCAACTAACCTTAAACTTAAAAACTAACCTAAACCTTAAAAACTTACTGCTCCCAACCCCTGAACAGGGCTTGGGCAGTGACCTAGGCTGTAGCAGTATGGACTCGAAGCTCACTGGGTTTGAGGGGCCTACAGAGAACAGCAGAGAGGCATCTATGCCCAAGAGAGCCTTTCTGTGTTTGCTTCCCTGTATCCTTCTCTCCCCACGCTTCCTCCCCCATCTCCAAACAGGGACACAGACAGCTCGGGTCTTTTTACACTCAGCTTCTCCCTGTATATAAAAAATTAGGAGACAAAGGTACAAATGGCTCCAGAGCAGGTAATTCATTGATATAAAGAGAGAAAGAAGTATAACCTCTTGATACTTAAAGATGGTATAAAGATATATTGCTCTAATAAGTTTTACAGGATACTCATATTCTGTCTAACATAGATTCCTCGAGAATTTTGGGTTTAAATCTTGCTTTGACACGCTGCCTCTTATAACAAGGTATATAAAGGAAAAGAAAAAGGAAAGGAAAGGAAAGGAAAAAGAAAGGAAAGGAAAACAGAGAGGAAAGGAAATGGAGAGGAAAAAAGAAAGGAAAAGGAGAAAGGAAAGGAAAGGAGAAAGGAGAGGAGGAGGAAAAGGAAAGAGAAGGATAGGAAAAAAGAAAGAAAAAAAGGAAAAGGAAAATAGAAGTGTGGCTCAATTGTTTTAAAGATGGTATGATACAGTCTGCAGACTCCTATTCTCTAACGTGGACTCCACAGGAATTTGGGGTTAATATTCTGACATGACAAATTAGAAAGGCCTAAATAGGCTAAAATGCGTGTGTGATTTTGAGTATTGTAATTGTTTTATTGTTCCTCTGAGAAAGAGGGCAAGCTACAGGTTTTCCTGGTTACCGGCTGAAGGATGTGCTGATTTGGGGAAAAGGTTTTGTCTTTATGTTTTTGGAAAAGGTGATTAAGGTATTTACACCTTCCAAAGTTATATGGATCAGACTTGATAGAGGGAGACCCTGAAGAACTAGAGTCCAGAGAACCAAACAAAAAGGTTATCTTGATGATACTAAAATTTTGTTTTGAGATTTATATATCACAGAATATACAGCCTTGGTGAATTTCATCATCAGACATGCTGAACTGACTTACCTGAACTCCTGATGTCTTCGTTTTTCATCCTCAAGCTCTGAGGGGTCTCATAGATGGAGAAGATAGTAGTGTAGCGGTAGATCTGCCTAATCACGGTGCACAGCATGTAATCATATTAACTGAGTTGTATTTTCATTGCGGGGGCATATTTGGGTTGGAGATTTACTGCAGCAGCAAATCAGAGCAGCTGTGAAGCAGCCCCATGTCGCCACACCTGGGATTAAAATGAAAACATATTCTTACAATATTTCAGTGTGTGTGTGTGTGTGTGTGTGTGCTTAAATAAACCAAAATTTCAGAATTCCCATTACATTTCCCAAAGACTGTTAAAAACCTCAGCTTTCAAGGAGAGACCTGGCTTTGGCTTCCCATTTAAAGGAAACTTCTCACCCTCAAAGTAGGGCCACAAGACAGGCCCAAGACTTAAAAGAAACCTGCTACCCATGGAATACTAGAAAGTACCAACCACTACCACGTGCCTAAATCCTGAGGCCACAAAACCAGGCAATCTGACTTAACTACTGCCCTGAAGTTTATCTCCATGAGAAGTAGTTTGCAGGCTTGGTGAATCAAGCCACACGCATTCCCACTGCACTACAAAAACTCAGATCAGGCAAGGTGCCTTCTCCAGTACTCTCCTATACTGAGCTGAAGGGTTTACCTGTGCCACTCTCTCAGACCAATAAAGCCTTCTCTCACCATTTTGGAATCAAAGACTATTCCTTTTCCTATGATGATTTAGTTCTCATTTCTTGCACCATCCCTCTGCACTGAAGATCATCTTTCTCTTTGTAGAGTGTGTGTGTGTGTGTGTGTGTGTGTGTGTGTTTGTACCCACGCATGTGTATTTCCTCACCCTAATAATCTTTTCTTAATGTGCTGATCCTATTTGATGCTTTCTTGCTGTCTAAAATTTCCCTGCCTTTTAATTCTTTAACTAGCAAAGAAAATGAACCCACCCAAGACCCCTAGATGGTAACATTTTTTTTTTGATAAATTCTAAACATTTTCCTAAGTTCTGCCCCTAAATCAAGACATTAAAATAGCTCCTTCTAGAGTTTGAATGAAGTGTACTGTGTCTCCTTAGACCTAATTTTAGAAACTGGATCATCATTAACGTTAATTTTTTGATAGGTATTTAGTTTTGAAGAGGAGTCATCCATAAGTTGATGAATTCCTTCATTATTAAATGTCAAACTATTTGAGGCATGTTACTTAAATTATGATATTTAATGTTATGAAAAAAAAAAAACTGAGCAATTTTTGCTGAATCCTGAAGCTAGATATTGTTAGCAAGAAGTAAACCTTTGGTTGAAAAACAGTTGAGGTTTTGTTTACATTTATTATTGCCATATGAATTTATGCATTCTTAATAATTAAGATAGTATTAGTTTAGTAAAAGGAGTGAAACTCTATTTCTGAATAAGGGTTCTCCCAAACCCTGTACTTGTGAGTGAAGAGTGTATGTAAGTGTCCTCTTACACTGAAGCATTGCCCAAAGACATCCTGCCTCTGACCACACCTTTTCCCTTACTGACGAACCGAACTTTGACTAATTGATAGTGGCGATGCCGATTTACTTAGTGAAGACACAGTTGGTTCTAGCTACAATGAGAACTATAACCTGAGTCAGTGTCCTACACAGTAGCCCCAAAACGCAATGTCAGACTTGGCATCAATCTTTGGTTGATGTGTTATCACTGGGAAATAAGCAAGCAGAAAGTTTTGCATGAAGAAAATATGCAATTTCACTTCAGTATGGTATGGAACTCCCCACAGAGAAGACCGCTCAGCCATGGTCTATGAGCTGATTGGAAGCCTTTATTCCAGCTAGCTGGTAACTACACCTGGGTATTTGGGAGCCAAATGCAGGCCTGAACCTTTCCCAGGGTCCATACATATTTAAGCAAGAAAACCACATTATTAGCTAGACAGGGCTCAAGGTTCCCTTCCCACAGCTGCAGACTAAAAAGATAGTCACAAAAGCCAAAATATGCAATTAGCAAAAACAGCGAGGTCAGGCTGACCATTGCAAAGAACCTGCATCCTGGAGTTGCATTTCTTCCTGGAATTGTTTTTCTCAGGTGCTCCCTTCTGGGTACTGGCACTTTACTCAGCAAGACAAAGTTCATCCAAGGTACATCTTTTGTCACAAAATGTGCTAGCAAGTATTTTACTGAAGATATTGGAGATATGGTGAGGGGAGAGAGGTTCCTGGTTTTCTGGAGCTATTCCATTTCTAGCCCTAAGCATCTCAAACACCGGTGACTAGTTATCTAGAAAGTTACACCGTACAACCCAAAGCATGTATATATCTTTAAATGGGGTCACCTTACCAGCAATACTAGCACCCCTCGAGAACCTGTTACAAAACCAAGTCTTCATGCCAGTGCCCTTGCAACTCATGAAACAGAAGGTCAGAAATAGAACCAGTGTTTAATAAGCAGTTAAAGGGCTGGGAAGATGGTTTGATAGCTAAAATGCTTCCTGTACAAGCATGAAGACTTGAGTTCAGATACCAACAACTACAAACAAACAAACACCACTACCAACAACAACAACAAAACCCAAAAGTATCAAAAAGCAAGCATGGTGGTACATGCCTGTCACGCTAGCAGGAGGATCCTGAAGCTTCCCTAGCTGTCGTCCATCCAGTTCAGAGAAATTGGTAAAGTCTAGATCAGTGGTTTTCAACCTGTGGGTCATGACCACATGCAGGGTTGAATGACCCTTTCACAGGGGCCGCATATAATATATACTTCATATGAGATATTTACATTATGATTCATAATAGTAGCAAATTTAAAGTCATGAAGAAGCATCAAAAATAATCTCATGGTTGGGGCTTACCATCAGATGAGGAAGTTGCTGCAGGAGGACTTCCCTTCTCGAAGAGCGGCATTTTCCACGTGCGCATGCTCACTGAGATTGAGTTGGTGTATTAAAGAGTCCCAGCACTAGGAAGGTTGAGAACTATTGCTCTCCATCATCATCAGTGCCTATTTCAAAAACTCGAGGTGCAGCCGGGTGGTGGTGGCGCACGCCTTTAATCCCAGCACTCAGGAGGCAGAGACAGGAGGATTTCTGAGTTCGAGGCCAGCCTGGTCTACAAAGTGAGTTCCAGGACAGCCAGGACTATATAGAGAAACCCTGTCTTGAAAAATAACAAACAAACAAACATACAAACAAACAAAAACTCGAGGTGCAGACCAGTATAGAAAGACATCAACGTTGGGCCTCCACAAGCAGACACACGCTCATACATGCACAATTGCATGCAAATGACATGTGCACATGGCTACAACACTCCACACACAAGTTTTGACTCGTATCTGAACCTGGCACGTGTGAATTTCCACAGAGGTTCTTGCTTTTTGTGTAGGTGTCAGAAAAGACAGCTTTGTGGAGGAATGTATCTTTTCTGGTTCTTCACTGGTTTTCTCCTACCACCACCAATAAATAAATAAATAAGGAAGAAAAGAAAAGAAAAAGAAAAAAAGGAAAAAGAAAAACCGTAGTGTCAATGCACTTATTTCACCAAGAAATGAGACAATTAGACTTCAAATATAGATTATTATTTTCTCCATTTATATTTATAATCAGATGTTTTTTCTCTCAGACGATCACTATATAAAGTGAAAGTACATTTTCATGTTATCACAGCCTATAGATGAGGAACATTTGTGAAACAGAAATTTCATGAGTTGTTTGTTTATTTTTTGCACATAATCCATGCAAAATGTGGGTGTATCATGAGCTGGTTATTAAATGAGTCTGACCGCCATAGTGCTAAAGCTTCAGAACCATTCAAACACCAAAGTGAGGAGCGAGACGCGACGATGGCCTCATTTTAATTCATTAAAGACTTACATTTTAATAGACACGCTGGTACAGTCTAGCTTGAAAATCCCGTAGTTAGAACTGAGTTTTGCCATTCAAATTTAAAATCTGAAAAGCTAGGTTCAGCCAAATTGATGGAGGACCAGAGTGGGGGAGGGGAGGCTGACTTACCCCTTTGGTTTTAGAAGCAGAGGAAAGATGTGAGCATCTCTAAATCTAGAGGTTTGGTACCGGGTGTAAGTTAAAAGGATTGGAACACATTTTAAGTATTTTTTTTTAGCTACTTTCATGCATTGGATTTAACATAATCAGAGATAAAGTGAGTTTCCATTAATAAATTGAAGTTCAGATACCTAGTACAGATTTCATTCCACAGGCAGAGCCCACCCTTGAGAGAATTCCCTGATTTTGTGTCCTGTCCTTTCTTTCTTGTTTTGTTTTATATTCTTTACCTGAATAAGATGGCTGTCTATATTAAATAACTTACACCTGTTTAATATCATAAAATAAAATAATCTACTATTATTGACCCCAAATGGTATTTTCTATAATTATCAAGTTTATCAATGATTAACTCAAGCCAAAATTTGAGAAAGGTCTACGCCATTGAAAGGTTGTAATGACACTTATTCCCACTAGAGGGCGATGACAACTTCTGTGAAATCAGGACTGCTTTATTACCTTGCCAGTTGTGTATTAGACCTGCATACTGATAGGCGATCAGATATTTGCCTAATGAGGTTGCCAGTCAGGGTGTTTAGTTTTTGAAGCTCATAGCGATCAATAGCTATAGTTCCTCACTATCCTTTTCTGTTTTCTATGTTATGTTTTCTAACAATCATATAGCCAGGCCAGAAATTTTGGAAGCAGGAGAGAGACTGGAGTGTCTGACAGAGACAAGTAGGTGTGGATATCATTGTCTGGCTGTCCCTGGAAATAAATAGAAAACACTGGACACGTTCCTGGATCCATCAATCACATGAAGTAAAATCCTTCTCTCTGGGGGAGGTGAGTTTCCATCCCAGGACTCAGCAGAGGTCCTAAAGGACACAGAGAGAAGGGGCAACAGTCTGCCCTTTTTAGTTGTAGTGCCAAGAAGGCTTTAGGGCAGGATGCCCCACTAATCCAAGGCAGAGGGCTGCGCTTTGGCTGAAGGCAGGAAATCCTGGAGCTGTCTCAGGTGACTAAGCAAGTCAAGCCATCCTAACAGGCGAGGGCATAGGCGAGGGAGCCTGCTTCCCTCGGGCACTGAAGGGAGGCATGGTGCAAGTCCACATCCTCTCCTACCATGAGTACAGCACCCCAGGCCGAGTCATGCAGCAGTGTCACAGGATGAGGCTAGGGAGGAGCCCTCAGGCTTGGAAGGACATGGAACCCTGACAAGAGGCAAAAACTTTTGGCACCCCTGTAAAAAAAGGAAAGGCAGATCTGCACTTTTAAGATCCCACTTAGGCACTTTGATTATGTAACCTAAGGTTATAGACCACAGAGCATATATAAATGTGTGCATTTCCTAGTCCAGATATTGGCGAGGGAGCTGGAGATGATTGCACAGACTTATGCTTCTTCAAGCAGGGTGCATGTTAACTTCAGGTTCCCAAGTTAACACCTGACACCGCTTACTTTCTATTTCACGCACACTAGTGCGTAGGAAACGGCATCTCATTTGGTTTTAATTTGCTCTCTCTGGAGATGGTTGAAACGAGGACGTTTTGACATGGTTGTGGGTCATTTGAATACATACTCTTTCTAAAGAGGCCCTTTTCAATTCAACTGCCTTTTTTTTTTCTTAAACAGAAGATATTTTGATGGCAATTATAAGAGTTCTGAAAAGGCATGCAAATGTTTGCGTGGTGATTGGGCAATGTCACAGCTGTGTGGAGGACTGATGTCCCAACAGGATCAGGGGTTGCTGGCTTCTGGGACAGAGAGGGTTGACAGCATCAGGAACCAAGTTCTAGCATCAGTGAGAATTACTCTGAAGTCCATCTTTCTGATTCTTTTAGACTCCTACATTCCTAGTTTTCATGTATGTGTTTGAAAACATCACCCAAAAAGGTTTTCTGGGTTTGTGTGTTTGTTTTTATATTTTTAAGGTTTATTTATTTTATACGTGTACATTATAGCTGTCTTCCAACACACCAGAAGAGGGCATCAGATCCCATTACAGATGGTTGTGAGCCAACATGTGGTTGCTGGGGATTGAACTCAGAACCTCTGGGAGAGAAGTCAGTACCCTTAACTATTGAGCCATCTCTCCAGTCCCCACAAAGTTTTTGTTTGTTTGTTTGTTTGTTTTTGTTGTTAAGGATTTTACTAAATATTGAAAAAGAATAATTCTCACATCATTGTTCAAGAATGAAAGCTAGACATTTTGAATTTCAAACACAATAGTTATTATAGGTTTTGTTTAGTCATCTAAAATGCTCTAAATGATCCCAGGTTAGTAGGACATTACAAAATAATAACTTTATTAAAATTCAATAACATTTTAGTCTATTTTCAGCCTATGAGTTTTAAAAGTCCAGCTGCTGTCTATCTTCTACCCTCTGACCTCCCAAGATCTCACCATATTCACAACACGAGCCTTGGCTGGTGCACCTTTGGAATATTTTCTTTCTCACTGCTTTTGTGTGCTTCTAAAAATATTCACAAAGGCTTCATAAGTCAGAACCTTGTATTTCAATGGTTAATATGAATCTTTAAAATCAAAATACCTTCCATTTAGGGAACATTATATATAACTGAAGTTACTCTGGACTTTTATCTCCATCCCCTCCCATTGGCATCTGAGATTGTCTAATACTGAAAAATCAAGTCATACTAATGTATACACTCAGAAGAACGGGTTTAGAGAGTTTATGATGGTTATAAGGAGAAGAAATAATCAGAGGTTGGTAAGAATAGCAGCGCTTTTTTTTTGGAAAAATTGTAAGTTTTTCCTTATATTAATATAAGAATCAATTAAGTACATAATAAACTATTTAGAATTCAATTGCAAGTATGTTCTATAGCCTGAGGGTTAAGTTCAGTGACAGATTTTTACTTTGTAGGAATAAGGCCCTTGATGTAATTGCCTACATTTGAAAAAAGCTTTGCCTACATTGAAAAAAAAAAAAATGTGTGTTGTGAGCCGGTACAAATCTCGAACACTGTAGTGTTGATTTGTGACCAGATGGAGACAAAGGCCAAGAATGCATTGCTTTACAACTCTGTGGATGTGATAGACACCATAACCAAAGTGAGTCTGAGAAGGAAATAGTGCTTTTGGCTTCTACATCCCAGTCACAATCACCGAGGAAATTTAGGGCTGGAACTGAGGCAGGGAACACGGACAGAGGACCATTTACTAGCCTAGCTCCCCAAGGCTTTTTAGCTTCCTTTTTTATATAACCAAGGACCACCTATCCAGGCTTAGCACTGACCACAGTGGACTGGGCTGGCTCATAGCAATCGTTAAATAAGAAAAAAACCTCACAGATTTTCTTACTGGTTAGACTGGTTGAGATAATTCCTCAATTGACACTCTCTCTTCCAAAATGAATCCAGCTTGAGTAAAGCTGAAACAAAACAAAACACCTAACCACCAATCTGAACGGGGCTTTTAATCTCTATTAATAGCAGAACGTCAGGGTAACTTTATGTCCCTGGGATCTAATTCTAAAAAGTGATTCTATATTACATGTATACCCTATTTTTCTATTATTTCACAATTGTAATGATTCATCTAAACTGTTTTGATAGGTTTGTCCATATAAGATTATTTAGAAATTAAGGAAGTCCTTGTTGCATACATAGTTTGAGGACAATTTCAAAAGCATTGTGATAAACAAAACTTCATCTAAAAATAAAAGTTTGATTTCATTCTATACCCAGAAAACACTAAGCATGTTTAACCTCATGACTCAGGAGATATGTGGACCACCTTCCTACCTGTCAATATTGTTTAATGTTCAACCTTCTGTATTTTCTCTCCCATTCTGGTGTGTTGAAAATCTAATGTTGTGTGATTATCTAAGACGATACTTGTGGGGATAGAGAGATGGCACAGAGTGTGTGGTGTTTGCAATCCATTCGGATCAGCACACAAATCGTCACACAAAGCTCACATATTGCAGTGTATGTTTCAGAGGGAAGAGACAGGGAGATCCTGGGCTTTGATGGCCTACCATCCTAGCTGAAACAGAGATCTCTAGATTCAGTGAGAGACTTTGTCTCAAAAACAAGGTGAGGAGTGATAGAGGAAGAATTCTTAAAACACTGACTTCCACTGCCCTCCCGCCCCCCACACAGCTAACTGAAGAGATGGACTAGATATTAGGAAGATGGGAACTTGATGAAAGTGCTTAACATGGTGCAATGCCTTTTGCCCAAGAATATGTAAGTAATTTAGCCTATAAAATAGTCTGTTGACGCATGAGTAATGAGTTTTCTGTTTGACGTGTTCCCGGTAAATATTTAATGATTTTCTATTGCTCTTAATATTGCTTTAAATAACATTTCATGGGAAACGAATTGCTGCCTCATTAAAATAAGGAAGTAAACTAGAACGGAGGGCACTCTATTAAAGATCATAACAGTGTTTTGATTAGCAAATGAATCATTTAAAAACTCTACGTTATTCACTCGAGGTCACAGCACCGCAAATTGACTTGGTTCATTTATTTTGAAGAATAAATTTTTTGCTTTCATTATTTGTGACAGGTTAAACTAGGACCAACAAATTTATTGCCTCGTTTGGAGAGTTTAATCAAATCTGTGCTTTGAGATATTTTCCTGTTATTGATGGGTACGGATAAAGCAGAAATGACATTTCCTGGAACTGGGATATTTCCATGCTCAGATGCTTCTTGTCGGTGTCCAGTACTGGAATCACTGTGTGGAGGTGAGTACCGTGCATTGTACTGTGCTGTAGTGCCATTTCCTCACTGCAGAGCTCCTTCCCTGTGGCTGCTGCATTTCTCCCTCACAGTAGCACATGCAATTACTGTTTCAACATGCCCCAAAAGGAAAGAATGATTTTTTAAAATTATTTTCCAATAACATAAGATTTAGGGTTTAGGACTTTGTTTTGGTTTTGTTGGTGTTTGTTTGTTTGTTTTGGTGTTGGTTTCGACATCACCTTTGTTGACATCTTTGAAGGATTCAGCTTTTGTTATCTAGAACAGAAGTGCTTCGGAGGGTGTATAAAAAACTAGCTGTGCCTCATCTAACATGTTGTAAGACGGAGGGAACAAATGCTCTTACAAACAGGAGGCCCAGAACTACATTCAGTCCTGATTTTTTACTTGTATCCCTCAAGTTTTATTTTGACCTGCTTATAATTAAAACATGAAGAAAAAAAAAAGAGCTAATATCCACTTACTAAGTTAACTGTGATGGTTTGTATGTGCTTGGTCCAGGGAGTGGCACTAATAGGAGGCGTGGCCTTGTTGGAGTAGGTGTGTCACTGAGGGCTTGGGCTTAAGACCCTAGTCCTAACTGCCTTGAAGTCAGTCTTCTGCTAGCAGCCTTCCAATGAAAATGTAGCACTCTCAGCTCCTCCTGCACCATACTTTCCTGGATGCCACCTTGTTCCCGCCTTGATGATAATAGACTGAACCTCTGAACCTGTAAGCCAGCCTCCATTAAATGTTGTCCTTATAGGAGTTGCCTTGGTCATGGTGTGTGTCCACAGGAGTAAAACCCTAACTAAGACATTAACTAATTACAAAAATGAAAGAGTACAAACTGCTTTTATTACCATAGAAAATCAGTTTAGAGACTTTTGCTTTGAAAGGTGTCTTGTGAATATTTGCGAGTCTGGAGTAGTTATTCAATACCAAAGCAACCACAGAAGATAAAACAAATCCATCCTTCTCCTTTGTGGGGCTGCAGCTCAAACCCAGTGCCTTAGGCATATGCGGCAAGCATCCTACCTGCTACACCCACACCCAGCATCTCTAAAACAAGGCTTTGAGAAAACTAATACACCTGACAAAACATTAGAAAATCGGTAGCATTTATTCTCATTAATATAAATAAATGGCTCTACAAAGATGCTCAGGCTTTCAATAATAAGATAAAATGTTGTTTGCTTAAAAAGGAGGTACTTGAGAAAATGAACATTTCATTAGAGAAGGTAAGCATGAAAACACAAGCAGTTCAAAGATGCTCATTTGAGTTCTACTTTATGAAGAAATTAGCCTTTTTAAACTCCGGGCCTTTTACAGGATCAAACAGCTAGCCAGATGGTCAAGTTCACCACCTTTGCTTAAGGTACTTTGGAGGGAGAGAAGGAGATAGGCGGATGGGAAAGCAGACGTATGCTTCAGATAGCTGCCTCTTCTCCCAAGGGATGGGTTAGCAAACAATGATAGAAAAAAAAAAAGCCACCCAGAGGCAAACACAGAATAGGATGATAAGGGAAATGGGAGGACCCATTTCCCAATAATACCCAACACAGAATCCCCCTGATGAACTCCAAAACCTCGGGCTTCTTCATCCTGATGGGGACTGTCAGCTTGTCTCAAAAGGAGTGATTCTTGCCCTCTATATCTGCTCTTCTGTCTCTCCTACATTTTGGTCTTTTGTCTTTTTAGGAAATTTGTTTATGATCCACCCCCACCCCCTTTACATCTCAGGTCCCTCCAGGATCTAAGTAGAGTCCTAGTCAAGGTCAGTGTACTGACTGAGAATTGTGGAAAAGGACTCACAAGTGCCTAAGATTCCCTGGCACCTTTCAAGCAAGAGGGCACCCTGATGAAAACTGCCACCCTCAGAAACCCATGTCAGCCCTGCTGCCTTCTGGACATAAAGACACTAGTGGACTGGGTACTGGGTTCTGCAGAATACCTTACTTTGACCTCATACATTCCAAAGGGAGATTACACCAATGAATTACTCCAGCAGAGGACTTGGGCTGGCGTTTAAACTGCAACCGCTGATCTAAGAGGCACTGCCGTTGGACCCTGAGTGTCCAATCACTTCCAGGGGAGGAAAGAACCTAGAGGAAGAATTATTAATATTAAACCTTCTCAACTAACATGTCTTGCTGGGCCCTCTACCTTTGTGACATCTGGACTACTTCTTTTATGCGGGCCTGGGAAAGAGCAATGTAATGAATCAATCTCTCTCTCTCTCTCTCTCTCTCTCTCTCTCTCTCTCTCTCTCTCTCTCTCTCATTTCTTAGTACACCATGGATACTCCTCTGATAGCCATATTTTGTTGGCTTATTCCTCATTATCTGTCTCCCCTCTTCCTGACACTTCTGGTTCATCTGGACTATCATGTTCACCAACCCCACTTGCTTTTGGTGGTACCAAAGGAGTTGTTACTATGGTGGCTAATAGCCTTCTGGTGGCTTTTTACAAGATTCTCCAGGGATCTGGAGATCTGATGGTTGCTGGGACTACTGGGGGACTGCTCAGCTTGGTGTTTCTAAAGCCACAGGAGACACATTTAAATCCTTTCCTAGGCAGAATCCTGCAAACTTGGTATTAGTTGACTTTCATTACCTTCTTCAGCCCCTCAGCCATGCAATCAGGTGGCAGAACTTTTGTTTTAAGGAGTGGCCATTTTAAAAGTATTTGGAATATAAGAAAGACTATAAGGAGACAAAGCCTACAAGTTGGAGCCCCTGCAGACTGGGGCCAGCAGTCATGCTAGTCCTAAAAAGATCCTAAAAGGAGAATCTAAATGAGGAACTTAGGAGATGGCAGGGGCTGAGCCACACATAATGCAGAAATCATGCCACCAGGCAGTCCAGCCTCTCCCCAGGACAGAGTAGACCTGACTAGCTGCTTGAAGCCAACAGGCTACAGATGTCCCTCTAGACAGATAAGGGGACATAGGCAGAGGAAGAGAAAACACAACACTTGGTGTTTTCGCCTCCATTGTGTTGCAGATAGGACAAACTGGGTCCAGGATCCTTCTGAGTCTGCTGTCTCAAACACTGGGAACAATCAGATCCTTAGAAACTTAGAAACAAAAGAGATTAATTTTTCTTTTCTGCCAGGAGTCATTATTCCCTAGAGAGGTAGGTGTTGAGAAAAATTACCCCTTCACTATAATGGTCTCCTCTGAAAAGAACTAATTCCCAAAAAGGAAGGAAAATAGACAAAGGCCCCCATGTGTACAACTGTCCTTTTACCTGTTAGGAATATCTTGGACTGGCTAGAAAATTCCAGCTAAATTCTATGGCAGCCTTGCCTGAAACCACCTTCTCTTTCTTTAAAGGCAAAACATTTTCTTTTCTACCTCTGGTTGCACCAGCTTTTCAAAGGTCTCTTACCCTTGTTTGTTTCCTCCTGAATCCTGCCCACCAATTCCAGAGATTCTGGAATCTCTAAAGGATCCCAGTATACATCTCTCCCTTCGAAAGGTTCCAGGGGTATTTCCCCTGCAGGAATTGTGCCTCATTTCATGTCCACCGGCTCTTTTCTCTGATGGGATTGAAAGATATCCAAAGGGTACTACGCAGCTTCATTGAGAATCTTGATCAGTATGTTCCAGCTTTTCTGAAGGCAAACACTCTGTTGGACTTAGCTTGGAAGGGTACTTTGTTAATCTCAGAAAAAAATTTAACATCAGTGGTAAAACAGAGAGTAATAGAGAGAGTCACAGCTTTGGGCAGTGATTTCTATATGTTCCAAACACAGGACCTCCAAATCTTGGCTCCAATGGAGGCTGAAGCAGTGCTGAGAAATGATTCCCTGCCAATCTGCATGACATCTGGAAAACATTTCATTCGCTGGATTATGGGGGTCCTAAGGAGGTCCAAAAATAAAGCTTTTCAATTGCTTGTAATCAGCCACCTTTCCCAGAGTCAGTGAACTCCCTATAACCTTCCTCCAGAGACTTGGGGAAGCAGTAAGGAGAACCAGAGTCACTGGAGGGAGAGGGGTCTCTTGAAAGATAAATTCTTGACCTAATCAGTCCCAGAGATCTATAGGAAGTTGAAGAATCTGCTAGCTTAGCCAGGTAAGAGGCAGTCTGGACCAATTGCTCCAGATAGCTATTTCAGTATATTATAGCATATACCTGGAAAGAAGAGAGAGGGAGGGAGGGAAAGAAAGAGAGAGAGAGAGAGAGAGAGAGAGAGAGAGAGGGGGGATATAGTGATTGTCCTAGTTAGTTTTGTCAACTTGATACAAGCTCAAGTTCTGGGAAGAGGAATCTCAGTTGAAAGAATGCCTCCATCAGATTGCCTATAGGCAAGTCTGTGGGGAGTTTTCTTGATTAATGATGGATTGGGAGGGCCAGAGTCCTGGGGGATAAAGTAATAGCTGGGCAGGTGGTTCTGGATGATATAAGAAAGCAGGCTTAGCAAGCCATGAAGAGCAAGCCAGTAAGCAGCACTCTTCCATGGCTTCTGCTTCAGTTCCAGCCGCCAGGTTCCTGCTCTGCTTGAGTTCCTCCCTTAGGTCCGGAAGGTCAACTATAAGCAGTAAGTCACATAAAACATTTCTACCCAAAGTTCATTTTGGTCATGGTATTTATCGAAGCACCAGAAACTTGACGAGGACAACGACCTCCTGGCTGTTAAGGAGAGTTACCCCAAAAGATGATGCCATAGGATCCCTCTTGGTCATGCTTCCTCTATGGACATCCAGGGTACTTCTGGAATGTTTCAAGTAAGAGAGAACTATGATCAGTATGTTCTACCACTACCTGGACTGTGTCCCAGCTGCAAAGGCAATAATGGGATGGTAGCATGTCCACCAAGCCTCAAGAGTTCTCAACCATCCCCTCATCTGAACACTGATAGATCCATGCCCCTCACTCTAAGTACCTGAAATACAAGTTCAATTTGAAGAGCCTCAGATAAGTTTACAAGTAGGATGGTACCCCCTCAGCTTCCCAGTGGGCAGAAGAACTAAGTATTATGCTTTGACCTCTTCTCCAAGTCCCAGACCTGCAAACTGTGATCATATTGGCATATCGCACCAGCCTCTGAGAATGTTTTATAAAGCCTCCTGCCTTACAGCAGGGAAACTTTCTTACACTCATTCCTCATAGTCCCCACAACTCTGCCTTCTAACAGAGATAACCTGTCTCACTTCCAAGTAGAATTGATCCTGGCTCCAGGAGAGAATCCATGTCTGTCTCTGTTGGAAACAAATATTTACACCTCAATCTGGAAAGGTAGGAAGATTGTAGGACAAGCCACAGTCAGTTTACCAGTTCAGATACATCTAAAAGATCCCATCAATTTTTTTTTCTACCAGAAACAATACCCACTTCAAACTGGAAGCTATAGAGAAGCTGAAGACCATCATTCTGGCCATTAAAAGATGGGCATCTGAGGGAATATTCTAGTTCCTATACCTCACCCATTTCAGGAGTTCAAAAGTGTCTTAACAAATGGAGGTTGGTACAGTATCCCTGACTAACTGTTGTGGCCATTGTTACCCTACACTCTGTGGTTCCCAAACTGTAGACCCTTTGACCCAGATCCTAGTTGTCTGAAACAACTTACTATTCCATCTTGGATTTAAAGGATCTTAGCTTGAATCTTTCTGCTCTGGATATTCCTCCCTCCATTGTCTTTGAGGCTCTAACTCACAGAGCTACACAATTCACTTGAACTGTTCTATCCCAAGGTTCAAGAGAGATCCCCCATTTAATTTGGCAAAGATTGGTCAAGCCTCCATACAACCTGTTGGCAACCTTAATAGACCTATTTCTCTGTGGTCTGAGTGAGGAGTCTCTTGAGAGACTGAGGCTATCTTCAACCTTCTAGCCATAAGGAGATTTAGACTCTCAAGAGAAGGCCAAGCTTGTCCATTATGAGTCACACATTTAGGGATGATACACGAAGGAGAAACTCTGAACATATTCAGCCTGTTTTGACCCATCTCCTTCCTGTGACTGTTAATTAATTCTGGGCTCCAGGTGGTTTCTTGTGGTAATATGGAGATTCTTAATTGCTTTCAGGATTAGACACAGGAATATATATCACCTGATATACTAGGTAATGCATAACAGCCAATGTAGGAGGCGCCGCCCCGGCTCTGAGCAGCGGCGGACGTGCCGCCCCGGCTCTGACTGGGAAGGCTGTCTGGCTCCGGGAGCCTGTGGCTCCGCCCATTACAAGATGGCGGGGGACCGGCAGGCTGCCAGGGAGGAGAGCCTAGCGCAGCTCTCTCTTCAGGCCCTCCTCAAGCAATAGGCCCTCCCAAAGGGAAAATATGCTAATGAGGCACGGCTGTGGCACCAATGAACGGTCCACATGCTAATGAGGTGTATCCTGGTGCACCAATCCACATCCACTACGACACCCCTCTCCCCCTCCCTGAGAGAGTATAAAAGCCGCAGCTCTGCTGCTGTCCAGGGTCCTGGGAATCTACTATCAAGGTGCTCCTGAATAAAGCTGACTGAGAAGATCCCAGTGATGGCGTGACTTTCTTGCTGGTCGAGGGAGGCGCACCGCAAGCCTACATTTCCTAACATCATGCTTTTCTTTATGTCAACACACACACACACACACACACACACACACACACACACCTCTTCTCATTGTTAAAGGAGTGCAGGGATCCTTACAAAATGAGGTAGGGAAAACATCATCAGTGGTCATACTGCAATTTAGTCTGGATGTGATGGAGCTAATGGAAGTAGTAACATGTCGCATAAAAAGTGGCACATGCACTCTCTCTCTCTCAGAGACTTCTGTAGATAATTTAATTCACAATTGCTTGGCTTCAGACCTCCTGGTTGCTGGCCAGTGAGGAGTATAACCAATGGGGACTATGTGCAGTCGTAAATTTACCTTACTACACTTACATAAGCATCTCATCCCAGGTGGAGACTAATGTTCAGGAGTCTACACAAAGGCCACCTGACTACCCTACCAGCTATTAGATCAAAGCTATGGGTACAGATGAACATCTACCTCCCCTGTTGGACTTGGATCATGTAATCTTTGGGCCCCTCTTTGTCACCATCCTGTCACTAATCGTTGATGGATTTCATAGTGATTGCATTGCTAGACTCAATGCTCATTGCATCAAAGCTTTTAAACCACAGATGGTCTCACAAATGGAACCCCAGATGTCTTTGTCTGCTGGAGTCCTATGGTAGCACTGTGGGCCAATCCTAGGAGCCTGTCTTGGCTCAACAGCTCCTAAGCACTCTCCATTTGAAGCAGCTAGAACAGCCACTGCCCTTCCAACCCTGGCAACTGTGTCATCTCTGAGATGGGGCACTGAGAGAATTTTGAAAGTGTAAGAATATACGGACATGTGTCTTAAGACCACCACTTCTTTCCCCAGGGTATGTGACAGCAAAATATGTCAGTTAGGAAGGACCACCCTACCAAGGGCAATGTTGTTTTTTGTTTGTTTGCTTGTTTTTTATTTTTTGAGACATGGTTTCTCTGTGTAGCCCTGGCTGTCCTGGAACTCACTCTGTAGACCAGACTTTCGTAATAGAGAAATATTATTCCATCTCCAGGACATGTGAAAGTCACACTGGCTCTTGAAGGGGCATCTATTCTCAGAAAGATGCCAATAAAAGTATGCATTTTACTGCCAGTCCTCCTACTTTGCTGCTCTTTCACAGTAACTCAGGTCAATCTGGGCTAGCAAAAATTGATGAGATTAGGTGTGCCAGAGCTATTTCTTATGCACTTTCAGAAGCACTTACACTCTAAACAAGAGAAACTAAATCTTTCAAAAGATGAGGGCCAAGGTTTCTTCTAAATCAACAGTTTATCCTCTTTCTGAAAGTAAATCTTTGCTATTAGCAAGCATTATTTCCAGCATGAATTAAGTTACTGGGTTCAACATGGTCTACTAGAGAGTGTGAGTTTCTGGCAACATTATAGTAACTTTAGCATCCTGACCCCCCCCCCAAATCATTTTTGGCTATTTTCTTAAGGCTCTGAAAAGTAATATTATGTAATATCATATTGTATTGTATTGTATTGTACTAGAGCTTCAAGAGAAATACAAGTATTCCATTATATATCATTGGATACATTTACAGTATTTCCAAGAAAACCTATGATTTTTTTTTTGTAAATTAAAGAAACTAGTAATAAAAACCATAATTTTGACCCTGGACCTTCCTTCTGAGCCCAGTGGAGGCTGCTGGAGGCTCCAGAGTGCTCTCCTCACCACAGGACCTCGGGATCACCTTGGGATCATGGGACCTCTAGCACACCCAGGACCTCCTGATCACCTGAGAGCATAGGAGCTATAGAAGCAACAGAGCTTCTTGGTCAGGGTCCCATCCTGCCTTCATCCTCAGCCAGGAGGCAGAGCTGAGACCCAGACCCCTGGGCACATTCCTTACCAGAGGAGAGTGGGACTTCAGGAAGGGTTCTGACCCTAGAACTCAGGAGGTGGATCAGAGCTCCAGACTGCTGGATACCTGCCCTGCAAGAGAAGAGCTTGCCTGCAGAGAGTGCTCTGAACACTGGAACTCAGGTGAGAAGCAGTAATTAATAGTCTCCCAACCAAAAACAAAACAAAACAAAACAAAACAAAACAAAACAAAACAAAAACCAGGACCAGATGGGTTTAGTGCAGAGTTCTATCAAACCTTCAAAGAAGACCTAATTCCAACTCTCATCAAACTATTCCACAAAATAGAAGTAGAAGGTACTCTACCCAATTCTTTCTATGAAGCCACAATTACTCTGATACCTAAACCACACAAAGATCCAACAAAGAAAGAGAACTTCAGACCAATTTGTCTTATGAATATCGATGCAAAAATACTCAATAAAATCCTTGTAACCCGAATCCAAGAACACATTAAAATGATCATCCACCATGACCAACTAGGCTTCATCCCAGGGATGCAAAGATGGTTTAATATACAGAAATCCATCAATGTAATCCACCATATAAACAAACTCAAAGACAAAAATCACATGATCATCTTGTTACATGCTGAGAAAGCATTTGACAAAATCCAACACCCATTCATGATAAAAGTTTTGGAAAGATCAGGAATTCAAGGCCCATACCTAAACATAATAAAGGCAATATACAGCAAACCAGTAGCCAACATCAAACTAAATGGAGAGAAACTCCCACTAAAGCAATCCCACTAAAATCAGGGACTAGACAGGCTGCCCAGTTTCTCCCTACCTATTCAATATAGTACTTGAAGTCCTAGTCAGAGCAATTTGACAACAAAAGGAGATCAAGGGGATACAAATTGGAAAGGAAGAGGTCAAAATATCACTATTTGCAGATGATATGATAGTATATAGATATAAGTGACCCTAAAAATTCCACCAGAGAACTCCTAAACTTAAACAGCTTCAGCGCAGTAGCTGGATATAAAATTAACTCAAACAAATCAGTGGCCTTTCTATACACAAAGGATAAACAGGATGAGAAAGAAATTAGGGGAACAACACCCTTCACAATAGTCACAAATAATATAGAATACCTTGGTGTGACTTTAACTAAGGATGTGAAAGATCTGTATGACAAGAACTTCAAGTCTCTGAAGAAAGAAATTGAAGAAGATCTCAGAAGATGGAGAGATATCCCATGCTCATGGATTGGCAGGATTAACATAGTCAAAATGGCTATCCTGCTGAAAGCAATCTACAGATTCAATGCAATCCCCATCAAAATTCCAACTCAATTCTTCACTGAGTTAGAAAGTACAATTTGCAAATTCATCTGGAACAATAAAAAACCTAGTATATCAAAAACTATTCTCAAGAATAAAAGAACCTCTGGTGGAATCACCATTCCTGACCTCAAGTTGTCCTACGCAGCAATTGTGATAAAAACTACATGGTACTAAAACAGTGACAGACAGGTAGATCAATGAAATAGAACTGAAGATCCAGAAATGAATCCACACACCTATGGTCACTTGATCTTTGATAAGGGAGCTAAAACAATCCAGTGGAAAAAAAGACAGCGTTTTCAACAAATGGTGCTGGCACAACTGGTGGTTATCATGTAGAAGATTTCGAATTGATCCATTCTTATCCCCTTATAAAAAGCTCAAATCTAATTGGATCAAAGACCTCCACATAAAACCAGAGACACTGAAATTTATAGAGGAGAAAGTGGGGGAAAGCCTTGAATAAATGGGTACTGGCGAAAAATTCCTAAACAGAACAGCAATGGCTTGTGCTGTAAGATCAAGAATTGACAAATGGGACCTCATGAAATTGCAAAGCTTCTGTAAGGCAAAAGACACTGTCAATAAGACAAAAAGGCCACCAACAGATTGGGAAAGAATTTTTACCTATCCTAAATCTGATACGGAACTAATATCCAATATATACAAAGAGCTCAAGAAGCTGGACTCCAGAAATTCAAATAACCCAATTAAAAATGGGGTACAGAGCTAAACAAAAAAATTTCAAGTGAGGAATGCCGAAGGGCTGAGAAGCACTTGAAAAAAATGTTCAACATCCTTAATCATTAGGGAAATGCAAATCAAAACAACCTTGAGATTCTACCTCACTCCAGTCAGAATGGCTAAGTTCAAAAATTCAGGTGATAGCAGATGCTGGAGAGGATATGGAGAAAGAGGAACGCTCCTTCATTGTTGGTGGGATTGCAAGCTGGTACAACCACTCTGGAAATCAGTCTGGAGGTTCCTCAGAAAATTGTTCATAGTACTACTGGAAGATCCAGCAATATCTCTCTTGAGCATATACCCAGAAGATGTTCCAACTGGTAATATGGACACATGTTCCACTATGTTCATAGCAGCCTTATTTATAATAGCCAGAAGCTGGAAAGAACCCAGATGTCCCTCAACCAAGGAATGGATACAGAAAATGTGGTACATTTACACAATGGAGTACTACTCAGCTATTAAAAACAGTGAATTTATGAAATTCTTGGGCAAATGGATGTATCTGGAGAATATCATCCTTAGTGAGGCAACCCAATCACAAAAGAACTCACATGATATATACTCACTGATAAGTGGATATTATCCCAGAAACTTATAATACCCAAGATATAATTTACAAAACTCAAGGAAATCAAATAGAACGAAGACTAACGTACAGATACTTAATTCCTCCTTAGAATAGGGAACAAAACACCCATGGAAGGAGTTACAAAGACAAAGTTTGGAGCTAACATGAAAGGATGGACCATCCAAAGACTATCCTACCCAGGGATCCATCACATAATCAGGCACCAAACCCTGACACTATTGCATATGCCAGCAAGATTTTTCAGAAAGGACCCTGATAAAGCTATCTTGAGTGAGGCTATGCCAGTGCCTGGCAAATACAGAAGTGGATGCTCATAGTCATCTATAGGATGGAACACAGGGCCCCCAAAGGAGGAGCTAGAGAAAGACCCAAGGAGCTAAAGGGGTCTGCAACCCTATAGGTGGAACTACAACATGAACTAATCAGTACCCCCAGAGCTTGTGTCTCTAGCTGCATATGTAGAAGAAGATGGCCTAGTTGGCCATCATTGGGAAGAGAGGCCCCTTGGTCATGCAAACTTTATATGCCCCAGTACAGGGGAATACCAGGGCCAAGAAGTTGGGGTGGGTGAGTAGGGGAGCAGGGCGGGGGAGGGTATGGGGAACTTTTGGGATAGCATTTGAAATGTAAACAAAGAAAATATCTAAAATCAATCAATCAAACAAACAAACAAACAAACCCTTATTTCCCAAAAAGTAGGATATGTGTTTGTATTTTGAAATTGATAAGCTTGTTCCATTTTTCTAGCAAGGATGCCAGGACACCAACAATTTCTTAGAGTTGTACATAAGGTTAAGCTTTAAAATGCTAGCATATGTGGCTTCTACTGTGTGATTGAGGTGATATAGCTATACTACTATCAGTACAGGGATGAAATGTTTTTGCTTTTTGTTTTTTCTTTTTGCAAACATCAGATTTCCAACACAGGGACCATGGAAACTGTTTTCCAAATTATCGGATTTCATTGTGTTGAAGACAAAGCAAGGCCTGGAACAACAAAAATGAGTTAAATTTTCTTTGTATAGAAAATGCTGTAGCTTAATTAAAGAGGAGTCTGTATTTATTTAATGTCTCAATATAATTACACCTTTGTGGAGACATATGGATTCTTGACAATGAAGTTGGTAGATATACGAAAACATCAATAGCAATAGAATATCCTAATTCCCATGACAGTGACTATTCAGTAAGAATGATGAAGCAAAGTCTCCTTAACTTAATGTTTATAGTTATTATTCAGAGCATACTGGACTTGTAAAATCCACATAATGATTTCTTGTGTACTCTTTTTTTTTTTACGCTATAATATGAAATAAAATGTGAAAGGAAAAGTGGAGGTTGGAGAGGCTAACTCAGCTATTCAAGAAGGTAGATTTTAAACTTTGCCATTATTTATAATAAGCACAATAGGGCAATAATGTACTTTTCAAAATGATTTGTTCACAACAACGTGCTATAAATTGGTGTCTTTATGTGCCCCATCTCTTATTAAGGTATTTATTCCATTTAAAGATTTAAACAAATCTTTATTCCATGTATGTTTGTAAGTGCTTGCATGTTTGTGTACCACATGTGAGCCTAATACCTTAGGAGGCAAGAAGACATTGGATTCTCTGGAAATAGAGTTACTGGTAGTTGAGAGCTGTCATGAGGTTACTGGAAACTGAATATGGGTCCTATGCAAGATGAGTCAGTGGTCTTAACTGCTGATCTGTCTCTCCACCCCCAATTTATAGAACTGCTTAGCTTTAAAACATACACTATTGCTATTTTCTGGCTTTGCTTTGTCTTGGAGATTCAGAAAAGTGTTTATTCAGCATCAAAGCAATCAAATCACACCCAGAAAACTCCTCTCCTCATGCCCTGCCCACCGGCAGCTCAGTGTTATTTTTATTTTGAAAATAATACTTGCCGGTTCCATCAATGGATACAATGTATCTTGATTATATCCACCTTCACTCACCCCTCGAAATCCCCCAAGGATGTTCCAATACATCTCCTTTTAAACTTCATGTTTCCTATTTATCTGCTTGTTTGTTTGCTTTATTTTAACCCACTAAGCTAAAATTCTCCACTGGGGCATAAGCAACCTCCCAGTGGATACTTCCCAGAGGAAATTAATTCTTTATTCCACAGAAGCCATCAATTGCCAATAGCTCCCTAGCTAGCGCTAGGGCCTCAGCGAGTGAGCAGCCTCTCTCCATCCGTTCTGCTATTCTTGCTGCCTCGATCTTTCTCTCTCTCTCTCTCTCTCTCTCTCTCTCTCTCTCTCTCTCTCTCTCTTTCTTTTTCTTTTTTTACAAGTCCTGTGGAGGCGACCACAGCTGCTGTGTGTTGATGTATGCTAATAGCAATGTTATACCTAGAAAACCGTCTTTTACAGCCTTCTTCCTCATGCTACCAGCTTGCTATTCTTTCTATTCTCTCTTCTGTGATGTTTCCTGATCACACTTACAGTATCAGACCTGAATCCTATGCAGCAGGCCTCAAATCCAATCAAGAAAGCTCTTGGTTACTATCATAGACTAGACCCATTGTGCCCGACAGCTAAGTATTATAGCATGCAGTATGTGGCATTTGGGTAAGGCTGTAAATGTCTTTTCTCCCCCAGGTGCCCACACTGAACCTTCTGGTTCTATGAAAGTTGGGAGAGAAGTTCCTGATAAGTTCAAGCTTGATTTTTCCACATCCAGCAAGCAAAGTACACGTTACAGGGTCTTCCACCTAGTTCTGGTGGGCAACAGCAGCAGCAACATCCTGCAACAATCTGCTTCTAGATGATTCGATGCTTCACTTAAAAGGATCCTAAAGACTCCAACAAAAAAAAATTCTCAAAATTAATCGAATCAACGCTATCAGCCGAGTGGCATGATAAAAATTAACACACCCAAAGTCAGTAGCTTTCCTATACGCCAGTGATAAACACACTGCAGAAGACATGAAGAAGACACTCCACGCATTTACAGTTAACATGCATAAGATAAAATACATGGAAAATCAAGAAAGTGAAACTCTATGGCAGTGACCCCTTTAAGACACTGGGGAAATAAATTCAGGAATACACTAGAGGACAGAAAGACACCTCATGATCATGGGTCAGAAGAATTCATCTTATCAAAATGAATATCCTACCAAAAAGCAATCCACACATTAAGGTGATTTAATCAGAATCTGAAGGTCAGTATTTACAGATAGAGAATAAACAGTCTCACAGCTTATCGAGAGGCACAAAGGACTGGACTAGGGTAGCTTGAACAATACTGTTAATATTTCTGATGCGGTGCCCCTTCAACCTTAAACTTCATGGACATATTCTATGGAAACCATATGCTTTGTAAAATTTGAAAATGGTGTTTGTATTTTAATTCTAACCTCTGCAGAAGGAATATGAGTGTAATTTAAATTAATTTTCTTCAGCAAAACTTTGCAAAATGTTGAAAGTGCCCATCTTACATTGCAAACTATGGTAAGCATGACCACACATCACTTTTGATGTATGATCAAGCATGCTTACGTTGAAACAACAGCAATTATGATGAAATAACACGTAACTATTTTCTATTTAAACTTCAATATTCTCAGCTAAGACACCATTGTATTGCGTCTTTTTTATTCATAATATGGACACTTTCAGAGTTGGATATTGACATCTGGTTAAAGTTTCATATGCAGATATGCAGCAAGTGGCGATCAAATAATTACCTGTATTACTCATGAACACTTTCTAAGAGTTTGGATATTGAAAAGTGGTTGGAGCTGAACACATGTAGCCACTCTACAAATCAAGATGGAGGTTTCTTCTCTTGAACTCCACTGAATGACAAACTCTTAACTGAAGATCCAAGGGCATAGGCGCTCGTGTGCTGTTATCTTACAAACCATGGCTAATTCCAAAAGTAGCCTTGCAAATTGCTTTTTGTGTTTGTCTTATAGTTAATAATCAAAAGGATTTACCTGGATTTATGCCATACCTACTTCAATAAAAGTCTGATTTAGGGGCTGGGGAGCTGATATAGCAGCAAAGAGAATTTACTTCTCCTGCAGAGGAATAGGGTTTAGCTTACAGCACCCACATAGAGCATCTCATATTAGCTTTTAATTATAGTTCCAGGGGATCTGATGTCCATTTCTGGCCACCAAGGATTCTACATTAACATATACAACCCCCCTACACACACACACAATTATTAAAAGAAAAATCTTTTAAAATAGCAAAAACATTACTACCACTACCACTACCTCCCCCCACCCCCAAGCCCCACATACTATTTTTTTTAATCCAGTTTAAGCTTTGGTTGTCAATGCTTAAGGCATTATTTTTATTAATATCATTAATCTGTCAGATTCTAAGAACATCTTTTTAGCAAATAATAATATAGTTTTACTCATTGTCCAGATATCTGTTCGCCTAATTTATTCTTACAACCATCCAATGAGAAAGATATAGCTATAGACAACACTCTAGATATCTGGAGGTGGAGAACTTCAGCAACTGACTCCAGGTCCTCCAGTTAACCGATGGTGGTGATTACAGGACAGCAGTCTATGCTGCTTTTGTTCCAGAAGAGCAGGAGGCCGAGCTCAAGGCTCTCTCCATCCTAGACCCCCAGAACCTGAAGATTTGTTACCTTCCCTGGAAAATGCTACTTTGCAAAGACTATTAGGTTAAGGTAACATTTTGGTCATATCTAACCCAAATACACCCACGGGGGTACTTACAAAATAAGGAGGAGATATGAATGAAAGGGGACATTGTGGCAGAAGTCAGGCCAGAGGATTTCAGGAAGAAACCAAAGAAATTTAGGGCCTTCCAGAAACTAGCCTCTTACAGCCTCCAGAAAAACATAACCCTTGAGAGTAAACTTAAAAGCATCCATCTTCATGTTTCTTTGTGGGAGAGAACTTCCACTAAAAGGTGAGGCAGGGCTTCAATCCTGCCTTCCCTTATGACCTGAGTGACCGAAAAAACACATGTCTTGCAAGTACACTTGGGACGCTCTCTGAGAGGGTTCATAAGAAGCCTGCTATCCTCCTTACATTCCCAGTGACTACGTGAACTCTTTCCTTGAGAATCTGGCCATGAGAACTTTTATTAATAGCAGAAACAAACAACTCAGGTCATGAAGTTGGTTTGGAAAAGAATGCAGAGCACTTGGGAACAAAAAGAGAAGTCCTCTCAAGGTTCACAGATGTAGAGTGTGAAGAACAGTGAGAGCCCCAGAAGCGAGTCCAGCAACTCAAGCAGGGCAGGAACTTTGGGGCAGGAGCTGATGCAGAGACCATGGGGAAGTGCTGCTTAATGACTTGCCCTTTATGGCTTGCTCAGCCTGTTTTCTTATAGAAGCTAGGGCCACCAGCCCCTTTATTGTAAGTTGGGACCTCTTACATTAACCACTAATTAAGAAAATGCACCAACCACGGGCTTTCCCACAGGCCAATCTGGTTGGGGCATTTCCTCAATTGAAGGTTTTTCTTCACAAATCACTGTCTATAGCCCGTGTCAGCCTGACATAACACTAGACAGCACAGGAGCTGTCTTATTTATCTCATACATTTCAGCTCCCAAAAGCAAGGTATGTAGATGATTACTTCTATGCATTGTTTGTAAGTAAGTGAAGTGAACATAGGTTATTTTATTCTTGATGTTGTCTGATAGTATAGGAAAGTTTAGCTGCATAATAGGTTATCAGTGTCTTGACTGAATAAGTCAATAAACCAGTCTACCCAAGCAGCCTTTGGTGGTCACACATTTGCTTAACACATAAATGTAGCACTTACTTTTAGTACAAGCCTAAAATAGAACTAATCTAGACTAATCTCATAATGTATAAATAAATGAGACTTGGGGAAAATATAGTTTAACCACATTTATGCAGATGCTAGAAATCTAGGCAACATTAAAGAAATCTCAGTTTCAAATTCAGGTTTTTATTTGCCTATTTAATTTTCACTTAAGACATAAATTATAACTTAACTACAGGGGGTTTTTCTACAAAAGCAGCAGTAATAAATTCCTGTGTAAATCTTTAAAGTTCAGTTTTAGCCTATTCCCTTTATCCCCTAAGGCTAAGGATCAGTGTTAGTTAATGCCTCTTTGCCTCTACACACCTTCAACTCATCGGTATGTTGCATACACACATGCACATACACGTACACATGCACATACATGTAGTGGGAACACACATACACATGCACACACATGCATGAGGATGATGTACACACACACACACACACACACACACACACACACACACACACAGGTGAGCACACCCTTTTTTTTCTTCTTTGCAGTGGAGCAGACCATTGTAACATTGTCTCATTTTCTGTTACAAATGTTGAACTGTATAGAGGGAAAGGGGACCTTTGAAGGCTGCAGTCTGTTAACATGAATTCTTGCTAGAGCCTGAGCGCTTCCTTCTCCACCACTGAGTGACACTATGTGCCCTGCATATCTTTAGGTTGAGCAATTGATTGATGTGCTTCTGCACAGTGACTCCTGATCGTGCTGCAAATAAGCATGTTTGCTATGGCTCTTAACACATTGTCAGGCTGCGTTGTGAGTTCCCGTGAGATCTGCAATCTGGAACCTTTACATAGGGTAAAGGTGTGGCTTCTTTTACACGTTCTCTAGAGCATCTTCTGCATTAAAACGGGA
Organism: Mus minutoides; assembly: GCA_902729485.2. Classification (NCBI taxonomy): domain Eukaryota; kingdom Metazoa; phylum Chordata; class Mammalia; order Rodentia; family Muridae; genus Mus; species Mus minutoides. The sequence goes on from LR749535.1 coordinate 994,759, forward strand.
ACAATGATATGCACCAGCAGAGGTGACTGCCCTTTGAAATAAAACCATCCCCACACACTCACAGTGTAATACCTATTACCCGTGCCAGTCTTTTGGAATTATTATTGTGAAAGCTTTCAATTTTGCACGAGAGAAAAATTGAAAACGAGCCCCTTTTCCATGCACAGGACTAGAAATTCTAAGAACAGGAACTGTTTCTCTGGCTTCCATAGATCAGTGAGTTATTTTACCTAATTATTATCATCCCGCCTCTGCCCAGGGGTTCAGAGCAAGCAGAAGAGCTGCCAGTTGCCACCCCCCCCCCATTTCCTCTTCCGTGGGACTGAATATTCAAGAAAAGGGGAAGCAACCGGTCTGATGACCATCTTAGCATTATTCATCTCTTCCTGTTCTTCCTGAACCCAGTTAGTGACGCTGAGTGGGATGCGGATGCAGACTCTGACAATGTAAGATGATTTCTGTGTCATACGGTGATGAGCGGAAGTGAACAGTCGTACATCATTGAATGAGTGTGGCCTATCTATAGATCTCCTCACTTGAAATGAGATGCCATATTCACTGCTCTGGTGTCCTCCTATCTCTGAAAAAAAGCAGCTTAGAGGAGAAGAGGGCTTATTTCATCATATACTTCCAGGTCATAGTCATGTAGTGTGGGGAAAGTCATGGCAGGAAATAAAGGGAGGAACCTGAAGTCAGAACTGCTTGGTATTCTATTGCTGCATGACCTCTGACCAGAGAACTTCAGCCAAGGGAATACACTGGGAATCCAGAAGGATGCTGCTTGCTGGCTCAAGCATTTGCTCATGATAAGCTTGCTTTCTTATGTATTCTAGGATTAACATTATACACAGTGGGCTGGGCCCTTCTACACCAATTACCAATCAAGACATTGCAGCACAGGTATGCCCGCTGGCCAATCGGATTGAGAGAATCCCTCCACCGAGGTTTCTTCTTTCTATGTCCAGTTGATAATAAAAATGAAGCAGCAAATTAACTATTAACTTAGTGTTTAAAAATAAACGCTAAGTCCATGTTACCACTCCTTGTCATATGTGAGGAGGCAGTGTGCATACGTGGAGTATGCTCCTCATTCCCATGTGGGAAGCTCTCTGTTACAGCTTCAAAGCATGAGTGAGACACTTTACAGGGCATATTCACAGATAAACAATCTGACCTTGTCATTAACCAACTAGGAGGTTTTGTTTTTTTCCATTGTAATTTAAATTCAAAATGAAATGCTTGCTGAAATTCCTTCCTATTCTAGAAGAGTCTTCGGGCTCTGCTGTGCAGCCCAGTGAAAGAGCCCTCTCAGTGTATGCATGAGTGCTGAAAGACCAACACAACACAACGTAACACAAAACAAAAATGAACGACGATGAACAGTGAGTTAGAAGACTGTACTGATGATTTTGCTAGGTCTTCCAATTCAGTGTAAGTGCTATTGGCATTTCCTGAGTTTGGTCCTACAATGGTGACAATAAATAAAAGTACCCTGTAAAAAGCATGAAGAAAGGAATCCCATGTGCTATACCACATGCAAAGGGAGAGATACAGAACTTTCTGAGCTGCTCAGAGAATAGCACTGGGTTCTGCTTGCCTGGAGTATTACCATGTAAAGTGGGAGCTGACTTCTGGCAGACAACCAGGGTCAGCTACAAATTCAAGGGCTTTCTTATAAAGGGGAAGGGAAGACATCTGAAAAACATTCTGACCTACAGGTGAATGTTGCTTTTTTTTTTTTTTTTCCAAAAATGATTTCTTTTTTTTTTTCCAATTTTTATTAGATACTTTCTTCATTTACATTTAAAAATGCTATCCAGAAAATCCCCTATACCCTCCCCCATTCCCCGTCCTGCTCCCCTACCCACCCACTCCCACATCTTGGCCCTGGCATTCCCCTGTACTGGGGCATATAAAATTTGCATGACCAAGGGGCCTCTCTTCCCAATAATGGCCAACTAGGCCATCTTCTTCTACATATGCATCTAGAGACATGAGCTCTGGGGGTACAAAATATTGAAATTGTCCCATGCATCCTATCAGATCACCGTGGACTAAGGCTAGTCTTCAATAACAACATAAATAACAGAATGTCAACATTCACGTGGAAACTGAACAACACTCCACTCAATGATACCTTGGTCAATGAAGAAATAAAGAAATTAAAGACTTTCCAGAGCCTATATTGGGCTATATTGGATGTTAATAATTTGATTCTTTTATTTAAAAAAAAAATCCATGTGTATTGTGTGTTCATTTGTGATATGCATGTACATGCAAGTGTGTGTCTGTGTGTGTGTGTGTGTGTGTGTGTGTGTGTGTGTGTGTGTGAGAGAGAGAGAGAGAGAGAGAGAGAGAGAGAGAGAGAGAGAGAGGGTATGTGTATCACAGCATGGGTGTCAGAGAATAACTTTGGGTGTCAGTTCTCACCCTCTACTTCATCCACTTCACTTGAAACACGACCTTTTTTGGTTGACAGTTGAATATGCATGGCTAGCTGGCTTATGAAATCATGGGGATTCTTCCTCCTCCCATCTTGTGATAGGAGCAGTTGGACCACAGACACATGCTCCTTTGTCTAGCTTTACATAGGCTATGGCGATCTGAACTCAAATTCCTGACATAGCAAGTGCATTACTCACTGATCCATCTCCTAAGTCCTCGATGTAGTCTTATTTTCTAAAATGCTATGAGCATTCTGAAATGCACAGAACAGATGTACCTGGATACATACAGGCATCCACACCATGACGGCTATGATGCTCAGGACCGTGATCATCTATGATTCTGTCTGTTCTTATTTCCACGAATTCCTCAGACTCCCACTGGGAGGCATCAACAGGCTCTTCCTAATCTCCAACTCCACTGTGCTATCTGTCCCCTTCCAATGTGTCTGATAGACAAGTAATTAACTTCTAAGCATGATGTAATAAGCAACCAATTGCAGACCAGACCAGGGTGTTTTCAGAGGGATGATATTAATAAAGGAAGCTGCGACCAAGAATTCTTGGAAAGAAGCTGTGTCTACAAATGCTGATTGACTGATTACAACTTCAGGGGTGTGGGCAGGATAAGATGCTGCTGGTCCAGAGCCTAATTACCATTTATCTTGAGCTATCTTTAGATCCCTAAATAGCCATTCCTTATTCCCCAACCCTGTGTCAGGCCTAACATTCTGTCAGTGAGAGATAAAGTCTGACCCAATATTAAAAGAAACCTTTTTGGAAAGTATTAACTTAACATTACCCTAGCTTTCCACCAATTAAGGGCTAACAGTGTTATTAGATGGCATCTTAGACCCAGAGCCTAGATTTCTCTACTGGCTATTACCTATCCTTTATATATTAAAATATATTTCCATCAATATATTTTAAAACATTTGTTCTGTTACTATTAAAAAAAAAACTGTATGAAACTTCTTACATATTGGAACGTGAGACCTTGGGTCGCCTAAATCTATATTCCTGGGCCATAGTCACTGATATTTGGCTCCAGAATAAACTATCTCTTACTTCCTTTGATGTGAAAGCTATGTTTTTGTGTCAGGAAAGCCTTCCATTAGTGTAAGTGGCTTAAAACCGATTCATATTCAAAATTCAGTTCAATAGTCATTAGTTGATATAATCTATAACTAGACCTCAGATCAAACAGTTGACCTAACACATTCATTCACTCACTCACTCACTCACTCATCTTTAACTTTTAGCAAGATTAAAGGCCACTTCCTTTTGGTCACCCTCCCCTTTATAACAGAGCTCAGTGCAATGTCACCTGAAAATGACATTTATGACAGAATGCTAATTATGTGAGTAATAAGCAGAGGTATTCAAAAAACCCACATCCCCCACCCCGCTCCTGATCATATGAGTCATCGCTATTCTTGTAGAACAAGATGCCATCAGGTGAAAAGCAAACCCTGACTGACATATCAGCAGCACCCATGAGCCAGCCATGAGCAATTATGACAATCTTGTGTGTCAAGTAGTGCTTTTGAATTAGAGATGCAGGGTCCAACCATTGATGAGCACTGAGGAGTCCAGACGCCTCCTTTTCCTCTTCAAATTCTCAACTGTGCATCTCCAGGCTTAATCAATGGCAGTCAGTTAGTATTGCTAATCTGAATCTTATTTGAGGCACACATTTCTAACTGGGCGGCTGACAAAAATAACCCGTTGTGACTCAAACCTCACATTGCTTGCTCTAGTCAAGGAAGCTGAAGGAAGGGCGCAGTTAAGTGCACAGTGTCTTTTACTTAAATTGGCGCTTTGGATAGGTTTGCAAAAGCTATCCAGAATCGTATAAACAGCAACCACAACAGTAACAACAACAACAACAACTGTATTGCAGCCTATAAGTTTTCTGCAGTAGTTTTGCACCCATTGCCCAGGGACTAGAGAATCGGAAAACGGAAGGACTTCCATGTAAGATGCAAAGAGTGACTGAAAAAAGAAGGCAGAAATCTAATGCGCGTGGTCAAGACTGGTGACCACGAAGTCAGCTGAGAGACCTGTCTATTGTGTAGAACCTTTAGGATCATAAATTGGGCCTAAAATAAGCATTTAAAAATCTTTTTTTTAAAGTGGGGCATGGTGGCACACGCCTTTAATCCCAGCACTCAGGAGGCAAAGGCAGGCAGATTTCTGAGTTCGAGGCCAGCCTGGTCTACAGAGTGAGCTTCAGGACAGCCAGGGCTATACAGAGAAACCCTGTCTCAAAAATCCAAAAAACAAACAAACAAAAAAAAAAACGTGTTTATTTTATTTTATTTTATTTTATTTTATTTTATTTTATTTTATTTTATTTTATTTTATTTTATTTTATTTTATTTTGAGGCAGGGTTTCTCTGTGTAGCCCTGCATGTCCTGGAACTCATTCTGTAGACCAGGTTGTCCTTGAACTCAGAAATCTGCCTGCCTCTGCCTCCCAAGTGCTGGGATTAAAGGCGTGTGCCACCACTGCTCAGCTTAAAAATCTTTTAATACTTGAGATTTGTGTCATGAATAGAAGCAAAATAGACTATCATGATGGATACAGAAGTTGACTTGACAGTTGATAGCTCAATGGTCTAGGGAATTGGGTGACTACATCTAACAGTTGCAGTGCCTATACACACACACACACACAAAAGCACACACACACACACAAAAGCACACACACACACACACACACACACATACACACACACACTTTCTTTTAAAGTTCTAGGAAAAATAGCCAGAACAGTTAATTTTTTTATTCTGTTTTCAAATTGCAATTATTCTATCTAGTGTTATCGAATGGCAAGTTCTTTTCTTATGTCTGGTATTAATAATCACTGCATGAGCAGCCCACAGATATTTAAGCAAATCAGGGTAAGCTCCCTGGTTTGGCTATCCTTCAGAATTCTTGTCTGTATGAGCAAACGTTCACAGTGATTAAGACAGTGAATTGGGCAAAAGCAAAATTCTAATTGAAATTGCTTAGAGCAAACTCTAATATGCTCTTCTCATATATTTCAAAGTACTCACTCAAGAGAAACAAAGAGATACACAACTTGCCCCGTTCATTCTTAGAAAATCATTTTTGATTCAGGACATTTTTAGGTCAACTGCAGAGACACAGATGCTGAGTGATTTGTTCTATACCTGCAAAGGCAAGCATCTCACGTTACTGATGGCCATCCTACTTGGCATACTGCACTGCTAAATAAGACGCATAGCATACCATGCTCCTGACTATTCCCAGTTCCTTGTGTGTGATTACCATGGGACTCTCCTTTTGCCGTCATTTGAATGTATCTGTGCCCTGGTTTTCCCCTCTTGGAGGGAGATATTATTTAACTTATTTTTATTTTATAGAAGCCCAGGATTGAGAGGCTTTCAAGTTTAAAATTTTAAAGATACTTTGGATGGTTAGTGAGACTTTCAAATTTTAGAAAGAGATCAAAGGAATACACACTGGAAAGAAAGAAGTCAAAATATAGCTATTTGCAGATGATATAATTATTTACATAAGTGACCCCAAAAATTCTACCAGAGAACTCCTACAGTTGATAAACATCTCCAGCAAAGTGACAAGGTACATAATCAATTCAAAAACAAAAAGGCCAGTAGCTCTTCTCTATACAAATGTTAAACAGGCTGAAGAAGAAATTAGGGAAACAACACCCTTCCCAATAGCTACAAATAATGTAAAATATCTGGTTGTTTTAACTCTAATTGAGCAAGTGATAGACCTGTATGACAAGAACTTCAAGTCTTTGAAGAAAGGAATTAAAGAAGATGTCAGAAGATGGAAAGATTTTTCACACTTAGGTAGAGGGAATCTTAACTGAAAAAAAATATATCTATATATCTTCATGATATTCACCTGTAGGCAAATCTGTGGGGTATTTTCTTGATTGATGCTTGATCGTGGGAGGACTAGGCCCACTGTGGGTGGTGCCACCCTCAGGCAGGTGATCCTGTAAGATTGCAAAATGAGTAAGCCAGGAGGAGCAAGACAATAAGCAGAGCCTCTCTGTGACCTATGCTTCAGTTCCTGCCTGCAGGTTTCTGCTTTGACTTCCTGCCTTGACTTCCAACAGTCAAGAGTTTGACCTAAGAGTAGTAAGAGGAAATAAATCCTTCCCTCCCCAAACTGCTCTTGGTCATTATCGCATTGATAGAAATCCAAATTAAGAGAAGTCTAAAATACTCCGACATTTTTGACAGAGAGCTAAGAAGCATGCAATAGTTCTGATTTATGATTGTATTCAGCCCTTTCTCCTCTATACTCTTTGTCACAGAGGTCATTTTGTACTAGATCAGGTGGTATAGAGTTTCCTGCCACTCCATGAAAGGACATAAAGGTCAGATACTTTTCTTTTAGGGATCTCTGAAGGCTCTCCTCTGAGCCTTCCTCCACCACCCTGTTCACGACTACTATCTTTCTAACTTCTACTTAAAGATCTCATCTCTTCTCTCTGTTTTAAAAAGCGGATCCTCCTTCCCTTTAAGGCCATTCTCCTGCTTTCTCTGATATAAAACTCTGTCTTTTGAATGCTCTCCTACCTCAAGGCCCAATCCTGGCTCCCATGATTTTGAGAGACCATCTTCTAACTTCATTCCTAAAGGTGGTTTTATGTTAGCTCCTTTTCCAAAGAAACTTCAGTCATCCTTTCTCTAGCTAACATTTTCCAAATCTCACCCTAACAAATGAGAAACATAAGGTGTTGTTATTAGTTGTACACTTTCCTTTCTGACTCTTGACTGTTTAGAAAGAGTCATCTCAAAGAGATAGCTAATTGTGGCCTTGAAGCTGATAAGGCACTCTCTTGGAAATAGCTGGTTATTGTACATCTCAGGAGTCATTTCCTTTCATCAAGGTGCTGGAATCACTTAGAGCCTAGTTACTTTCAAGTCTAAAGATGGTCGTATTAAAACGTGGTTACTTTGTAGTCTAACTTGACCTTTCTGAATAAAATCAAGAGGAACTAGCTTTTAAAAGTATTCAAGGAAGAAGTCTAATGAAGGCATTTTCTAGAAGCAAAATATGTGAAAAAAAATCACGGATACTACTGTGGAGTAGCAATTACAGAATAGCATTGAGACCTTCCTGTTTTTCATAATCAAATCACTATTTAACTCTATCCCACTGGGACATGTCTCTGGCTAAGCCTGTGTGTGTGTGTGTGTGTGTGTGTGTGTGTGTGTGTGTGTGTGTGT
>LR749535.1:1265946-1302967 GCA_902729485.2 Mus minutoides
TCAACTGCTTCCTGTCTGCTTGCTTCAACTGCTTCCTGTCTGCTAGCTTCAACTGCTTCCTGTCTGCTGGCTTCACTGCTTCCTGTCTGCTGGCTTCACTGCTTCCTGTCTGCTTGCTTCACTGCTTCCTGTCTGCTTGCTTCACTGTTTCCTGTCTGCTTGCTTCAACTGCTTCCTGTCTGCTTGCTTCAACTGCTTATCCATGAGACTCTATTTCAATCATGAAAGTATTCTCCCTGTGAGATGTGCCCTGTCAGTCAGGAGTGACTGACAGGACAGCACGCCATGGCCATCTGCTAAACTCATGCTCAAGATCTGCACAATCATGTGGCCAGAAGAGATTGCATTAAAATGTCATAAAGATCTATTGATTTTGTATGGGGTGGGGGGGCTGCAATTATGGCTTTTCCTGGCTGTGTGTTAGAATTTCCCAGCTTCTCATTTAGCCTGTGGCTTTTAGAGCCACCACATTGTCACAGCTATTGAGCAATGAAAAAGCAGTGCCTACTTTCTACAAGGGTTTACATACAGAAACTGGGTTAGACAAGTTTTGGGGTGCCAGAGGAGCAAAATTGGATGCTGTGCTAACTCAGAGAAAATAACAGTGGGAAACTAATTATGTTGGCGAAAAAAATGTGTTCTTAGGCACTAGGAGTTCTGGGATAAAGTTTTGAAATATTGAAACTCGCGTTTTTTTAAAGTTTTCTGTTTTTATGTATATCCGTGGTTCGTCTGAAAGCATGTGGTGCACCGGCTGTGTACAGAGGCATGGATAGGGTGTCAAATCCCTTAGGATGACATACAGATGGTTCTGAGTCCCTTGCAGGCACTAGAGACAGAACCTAGGTCTGCAAGAGAAAAAGTACCAAGTGCTCTTAAACACAAAGCCAGCTTCAGCTCCTAGAATTCACATTTTTAAAGGGAAGTGTCCTTAACCTGGCAAAAGCTTTTCGGTTTTATGCAGGTGACATTATCAAAGTAGATGGGTGTGGCTTATGTTCTTGTAAAACATGTCACGTAAACAAGGCTGTCTGCTCTTTGTCTTCTTGCTCACTGTTTTTCTATTCCTCATAGAATTTCCTTACCCCTCCCCCCAAAATATCCCATTATCTTTCTATAAAATTAGTGCTTATTAAATACCTATGGAGTGTATGCACAAAGCAGAAAAAAATTCAGGCAAGAGCTACATGAAACTCAGAAATTCTTTGAAAAGAGTAATATGCTGAGGATAGGTGCCTTAGACAGTGTCATGCACAGGTCAGATGAGAGGCAGGTCACATGACTATTGAAAATCACAATGTATAATCAAGAGTGTCTTCAGAAGTGTTTCTGAAATAAAACATTTGCATTGGCTCTACCTTCAGCTAAGGCTTGCTTCTCTTCTAGGCTCATCCAGGGAGAAAGAGTGAGTACAACTTGTGAGGACCAGGCATCCAACTCTTCGGGCTCAAAATTAGTGGCCGCAAAGATAACTAAAAGATAATGTCAGTGCAATGAAATGTTGTCACAAGATAATGGTCTCCTGCTGCTGTACAAATATGAAGCGGAGCTCATTCTCTAGAAGCAGATTTCAAAGTTGAGAAAGGATTTTCATCCTGTAAACTATTATAACCTTTATACACAATCACTCTACTGCAATAATGTAGTTCTAGCACATTATACTTTGCTCTAAGAAAATGCTAGAGAAATAATCATCTTACAATAAGGATGCTGTAATTGTATCATTTGATATTTGTATAATTCTCAAAGTTATGGTTGTCCAAGTTGATCCAAATATGGCTGGTTTTATTTTTGATGATCATATAACCTCCTGCCAGAAGGTCTTACTGAGCTCCAGCCCTGACCGGACCAAGGACTGTCACCCGCGTGGGAACCACCCAGTGCCCCCTCTCCCCCTACCCTCTTCTCTCTTTGGCCTTGGGGCTGACTGAGCTGCCTCCCAGACTCTCACTTTGTTCTACTCTTCAGTGACATACAGCAACATCTGGGATGTCCAAGACCGAGAACCTGTCATCTCTGGCCTCCGTGAGGCCCAGAGACCCGGAACTGCTCCCTCTCCCCCCCCCCCCGCCGAGAACTGGGGTTCTGTGGCTTCCCACAGCCAGACGCCCACCTGGGCCTCTTAGAGAGAACATGGCAGTCCCCTGAGTCTGCCCACCCAGAGCACAGGAGCTCTGGTGGGACACAGGTTCTCTCTCACCCCCTTTATTTCCCCATGCCCGCTGCCAGACAGAAAGCTTCCTTGTTTGGCACCCTTACTAAGGATTACCAGATCGTTCCACAGGGTAGAATTTACGAAAATATTACCCATCCTTTGTAGACATGCCACACTCTCTCCACCATCCATTCATTACTCAGCCTTTGGAGGTAGCTTCTTTTATACTCATCCCCTGGCTGTGTGCTTTTTCACCAGCCATAAATGTCCACCCTGTTTCTATTCTTCTTGCATTCCTCCATGTCCTTTTTTCACGAGTAGGTAACCCATTATGCTTAATTTTTAGTGTTAAAACTTTTTCATTACTAATAATACTCCAGTTTCACTTAATCAATTGTTAAGTAAGCAATTCTGACATAGTGGTTTTAAAAATGTATTTTCTTATTAAGGCAAAATTAATTGGAAGTAACATTAACCATTTTAAAATATACAGTTCAATACATTTAATACTTCCACAATATGTGTGACCACTATCTTCTTCTAACTAGCTCTAAGACACTTTAATTCCCACTAAAGAGACCCTCTACTTAGTGGCTACTCCTCATAAATGCTTTTCCTCAGTTACTAGCAACCCCCAATCTTTCTAACTTTATATGTTACCTGCAATAATTATTTCACATAAATGGAAGGATACAATATAGAACATTTTGCACCAGACTGTTTAAAAAAAAAAAACAGCATAATATTTTTGAGGTTTATTTACTTTGTAGCATACTGAAGTACTTCTTCCCTTTTAAAAACCCAAGTAACATTTTATGCCTACACTCTGTCTATCCAGTCATCTTATGGAGAACATTCGGGTTGTTGAACTTGTTTGTACTGTAGTGAGCGGTGCTACCACTACTTACACCCAGTATTTACACGTGCACCTGCACTCAATATTGGGGATGGACATCCAGGGATTATATTCATGGTTGTCATGGTGATTCTTTAGCTTTCTGGAGAAGAACACGGTTTCTCATTCATAATAAATGCACCACTTTCTGTCCCACCAACAAGGATCTTACTTTCCCACATCCTTGTTATTTGCTCTTTACTTCTTTTTAATATTGCTGTCATAGTGAATGTAAAGGGTACCTTGTAATTTTGCTTTGTATTTCTGTAATGACTAAAATGATGTGGTATGCAGTACATTCAACACACATGTTTTCAAATATTTTGCTCAAGTTTTAAATTGAATTGCATGACATTTTGCTACTGTGTTGTGTGGCCCTTATCTATTCTGGATAATAAATCACTATTACATATAAGACTTATAAACTTTTTCTACCATTGTACAATTTTTTGCTTTGCCAATTACTCTATTTTGATGAAAAAGCTTAAAATTTTATGTAGCAAATTCACCTACTTTTCTTGTTGTTCACATGTAAATGACTTACTGAAGAGCACATTAATAAACTCATTGTCATGACTATTTATCCGTTAGTTTTCTTCTAGGGGTTTTTTATTTCAGAACATCATATTTATGTCATTGACCCACTTGAAGTCAACTTTTTTACATGGTATGTGGGGATTATGTATTTTTTGCATATGCATAACCAGCTGTGTTAGCATCATTTGTTGGTCCATTTCTTATAAATGGAGTTGGTAACTTTGTAAAAAAAAAAAAATCAGTTTTCTCCAACAAAGTATCACTAGGCATATCACCCACACTTCAAGGCAAGCCCCATCCAGGAATAACTGACAGACACAAAATGGACTTCCGTTTTGTTTTGTTTTGTTTTGTTTTATTTTGTTTTGTTTTGTTTTATAGCTTTATTGTAGAAAGGCAGGGAGAAACAGAGAAGGTAGAAAGAGAGAGAGAGAGAGGCCAGCCATGGCCATGTGGAAAGAATGGAGAAGGGAGAGAGAGAAGGAGGGCTAGAGATGAGATTTAAAAAGGTGAGAGCTTCAAGAGCAATGGACTCCTTTTTAAATGAGCTTTTTACTTTTGGTTTTTGGTTTGGCCTTATTTGTTTTTGTTTCATTTTGATCTTTTTGTTTTGCTTGGAGGTTTTTGATGGAGAAGGGAGAAGATTAAGGTGAGTGAGGAAGGAGTTGGGGAGAACCTGAGAGGAGTTGGGGCAGAAAAATATGATCAAAATATACTGTATGAAGAACTATTTTTAATTATTCAAGTAAAAAATTCATTTGAACAATAATTTATGGCTTTATTTCTGACCTTTTAATGTTTATCACTGTACAACTATACTTACAGTAATACACAATTTTTAGTCAACTTAGAAATCAGCAAATGTGAGTTCTCAAATTATACTTTTAAAAAATATTTTAATTAATTATTTGTTGAGATTATAATATAACTCAATCATTTCCCTCTTCTTTTTCCTCCAAATTCTCCCATGCACTCCTCCTTGATCTCTTTCAAATTCATAGCCTCTTTATTCAATAAGTGTTTATATTTAGAATGGAATTATGCTAGTTTAACAAAGTTATTGTTGAAGGTTCTTTCCCAAGATCCACAACTTCACTAGCTCTAGGTAGTTACATAGACTTACAGTACTGGGATGGTTTCCCTTTTGTTGAGCAGGTCTTCAGTCTAGTTATAATGGTGGTAGTCACCACCGAGGTATGCATGCCACCATTACGCTCTTGAGGTTATCATGCCATACGGGACATTGTTGTAGATCCTAAGAATCATATCTGGGTATAACTGCTGGTGGCTTCTCTCCTCTTACATGGCACCTCCTGGCACCATTATAACCTACTGCTCAGAGAACAAGCATTCAGGCCAGTTCCAGCTCAGGGGTCTCTTTAACCTGTGTTTGAAGTGTGCGGTGTCCAAAGCAATAAGGACTTAGCTATAGGGGTTTCTCTGTGGGAATGCAAGGAAAACAGTGGTGTTTCCAAGATGGAAATGGAGACTGAGATGGAGAGACAGAGAGATGGGGAGATGGGAAGACTGGGAGGCAGAGACAGAGACAGAGACAGAGACAGAGACAGAGACAGAGACAGAGACAGAGAATTTTGTTTTGATTTTGTCACATTGATTCTGTCTCACTTTGAGGAGTATTGTCTTTTTTTTTTTTTAACAATATTAAGTTCTGTGTTCTAACTAAGGAGAGACTGCCTTTCTAATTCCTTAACTCCTCTTTAATTTCTGACAGGAAAACTTTACAGGTTAGTATGTAAGTATTTTTACCTGATTGGTGAAAATTTATTATTTGATATAGTATGTTCTCTTTATTATTGAATTAATGTATTAATTGTATTCATGTCATCATTTTATTAACTTCTTTTACAGGTCGTTCATTGTTCTTGTTCAGATGCACAACCGGTCCTTTAGTTCCATCAGTTCAGTGAATCTGTAATGCACAAGATTGTGACAATTTGGTGTGTGCTTTCACCTGTTCTAACTTGGACCCCTTTGTGTTCCTGTTCTTTTGCTGTGATGGAGCATCATCACCAAGGTAATTTATAGTTTATCCTTTAATTGGAGGATGACTTACAGTTTCAGAGGGTTAATCCATGATCAACAGGGAGGGTAGTGTAGCAGAAAACAGGTAGGCATGGCTCTAGAGCAGTAGCTGAGAGCTCACATTTGATCTGCAAGATGGAGGCAGAGCAAGAGTCAGACAGGCCCAAGCTTTCAAAATCTCAAAGCCAACCCCCAGTGGCATATCTTCTCTAACACGACCATACCTTCTAATCCTTGCCAAACAGTTCCACTAACTGGAGACCAAGTATTCAAACATCTGAGACTACTGGTCATTTTCATTCAAACCACCACACTCTGCTTTCTACTTTGTTGACTAATTGCCAGAACTTGAACTTCAAATACAATGTTGACTACCAAAACAAAGAAACAAAAAAAGCATACTTATCTTATTTCTGATCTCAGAAGAAATCTTTCAATTTTTCATCACCAAGTCGCTGTTACAGGATTTTCTTAAGTTCTTGAATACGCTATGGAAGTTCCTCTCTGTCTTAGTTTACCTTGAATTTTTATTATAAAAACATGTCAACTTTTATTAAACAATTGATCCGATGGTTTGTACTGATTATGAAAGTTCTTTCCATGCATGTCATTACAGTAATCTTTTCTCAAGTTGAATTATGTTGTCTTTGCCGAAGCAAATCCCCACAGGTCACAGTGTGAAATCCTTTTCATACTTATCAGACTCGGTTTGCTAGAATTTTTCTTTTTTTTTTTTTGGTTTCTCGAGACAGGGTTTCTCTGTGTAGCCTTGGCTGTCCTGGAACTCACTCTGTAGACCAGGCTGGCCTCGAACTCAGAAATCTGCCTGCCTCTGCCTCCTAAGTGCTGGGATTAAAGGTGTGCTCCACCACGCCCAGCTGGTTTGCTAGAATTTTATAAATTATTTTTTCATATTTATTCAAAAAGAATTAGTTTTGTCTTATTTTGCTACCTTAGTCTGGCTCTGCTAATAAAGCAATATTGGTCCAAACAATGTGGCATGACATATTCTTCCACCCTATACTTTAGGGAACGTTCCAAGAGGATTAGTTTTAACTCTTTAAGTATTTGATAGAGGTGACTGGGCTTATTTTTTTTAATTATTTTATTGTATGTGTATTGGAGTTTTGTGTGCACGTCTTATACTACATGTGTGACTGTGACTTGTTCTCATGGAGGACAGAAGTGGCCATCAGATTCCTTGGAACTGAAGTACATATGACTATAAGCCACTATGTGGGTACTGGGAATTGAACCCAGGTCCTCTGGAAGAGCAGGCATTTTAAACTACTAAGCCAACCCTCATGCCCCAGGGAAGGTTTTTTGGGAAAGGTTTCTGATGTAAAATTTCATCAGTTCAGATACGGTGAGTCTATTTTGTTTACATAAATTTTGGTTCCTTAAATGTTACTAATAACTAGTCTGCTCTATTCACATCATCTAAATTGCTGTCAGCATTCTCTGATGACTTCTTTAAGGTCAATAGTAACGTAATTCTGTCCCCATCTCAGTTATATCCACCGTCTTTTGTTTAATGAGTCTAGATAAAGTCTTTGCAAACTTCTTGTTAGTTTGTAAAAATCTTGTTTTTTGTTGTTTTTTTTCTTTTTGCTTTATTGATTCTACTGTTTTTCTATTTTCTATTTATCACCATTGTAATATTTACTTTGTTAGATTCTGGTTTACTAATTTTATCTAAGTTCCTTATAGCATGAAGGTAGGGTTTGGTTTGGTTTTTTTTTAGGTTTTTAGCTGTTCCTACAACGTAGACTTGGCTGGAAGAAAATCTTAATGAGGAATTACCTAGACCAGATCTGGCTATAAAAATATCTATAAGCAACTGTCTTGTCTGTTAAGTGAAGAGTAAAGACTCACACTGAGTCTGGGTGCAGCATCTCGTAGGCTTGGCATTCATCACACTGTATAATAGTTAGGCACTGAGCATAAACAAGCAAGCAAGGAACCATGCATTGATTTTCTCTCTGCCCTGAAGAATAAGTGTGATGCTTTCGTTCCCTTCCTTCTTTTACTTATAATAATGGTCTATAACCTGAAATTATACACTTAAATAACCCCCTTTCCCTCCTAAATTGCCTGGTATCAGGATATTTTAATCACAGAGACTGAAACAGAAGTAAGACAATGGTATGACATCTTTTGCTCACTTAAATCTACTTCTCTCTTACTGATCATTATATCGGTTTTCTTACAGTATCATTTTGGTTTTCAACCAATAAATTTTGTTCATAAGCAACCTCATACATGTGTATAATGCATCCTGATCATTCTTTCTCTGCCTTCTCTTGTATACTTCTTGACCCTTACCAGCCTTTCTTCTTCCTTACAGTTTGTTACCATATTCATAACTTAACTTTATTGACCCACAGAGTATAACCAGTGCCACTTGTGTGACCAAGGGTTCATAACTAGACTTTTGCTGTTGTTCCTCTCATAGCATTTTCTAGTTCCCCTGGATTCTTCTCTGACCCAGTGGTTCTTGGGGGAACTGTATTGAATTTCCATATTGATATGAATTTTCCATTTGTCCTGTCATTGATATCTAGCTTCATTCTACAGTTACTGCAAATACTTTTTACATTATTTACATTTTGTAATTGACTAAGACATATCGGGGTACCAGGGTGTAGCTCAGTAGTAGAAAAACTACCTAGCATGCTAGAGAGTTTGGATTAAAACCCTATTCACATAAAAGATGTGTCACATAAACTAATAAATATTCTATCATGGAGAATATAATGTGCATGCCAGAAAAAACATGCATTCTATTTCTGCTGTTATGCATAATTTTCTTCGTGTATATTCGGTCTTATTATTTTATAGTGTCCTTCAAGTCTGTATCCTCATTGATTATATGCCCTTATGTTCCATCTGATATTAAAAGTACACTATGAGTCTGTTGGTTTTCTTGTTGTGTCCTTGACCCCTTCAGCTCTCTCAATCCTATCCCTCACTCTTCCACAAGACTCCCAGAGCTCGGCCTGATGTTTGGCTGTGGATTTCTCCATCATTTTCCATCAGCTGCTAGCTAAAGCCTCTCAGGAATTAGAGACCATTATGCTAGGCTATTGTCTGTAAGCATAGCATCATTAATAGTGTCAGCGGTTGGCTTTCTACCATGGGATGTGTCTCAGCTTGGGCCATTCCTTCAATCTCTACTCCACCTTTATCTCTGCACATATTTGTAGGCAAGACAGATTTTGAGTGAAAGTTTTTGTAGATATGTTGGTGTCCCCCTTCCTCTACTGGAAGTCCTACCTCACTACAGGAGGTGGTCACTTTAGTTCCCTACCTCTGCTGCTAGGAGTCTTGTAGACTCCAGGGAGCCTCCCCACCCCACCCTAACCTGTCCCAGGTCTCTAGGTAGTCCCAGAGAAGCCCCTCACAGAGTTATAGTCTCTCTCCCAGACCTCTCCTGCCCTCCCTCCCCATAACTGATCCCCATTTCTGTTCCACTCTTCACCCCCTCTCCCACCCAGATCCCACCCAGATCCTCCTCTCCTTCTACCTCCAATGTCTATTTTACTTCCCCTTCTGAGTGAGATTCAAGCATCTTCACTTGGGCCTTCTTTGTGACTCAGTTTCTTTGGGTCTGTGGATTGCAGCATGATTATTCTGTACTTTATGGCTAATGTCCATTTATACAATGAGTACATACCATACTTGTCTCTCTGAGTCTGTTACCTCACTCGGAATGATATTCTTAAGTTCTTTTTTCCTGCAAAATTCATGGTGTCTTTGTTTTCAATAGCTAAATAGTATTCTATTCTGTGAATGTAGCACTTTTTTTATCCATTCTTCAGTTGAGGGACATCTACATTGTTTCTAGCTCTGGCTATTATGAATAAAGCTGCTATGAACATAGTTGAGCAAGTGTCTTAGGCACATGGGGGTTAAAGCATCATTCATCCCAGTGAAAGGGAAGACTGGACAAAAGGATTTATGAGAATAAATTGTTATCCATATGTGAAATACTCCCTCAAAGGTAGCCAACTTTCCCTTCATTCAAGTGATGATGTGGCTATAATCATATGGTTCTGGCAATGAGGAGTTATTGTACTCTGTTCAAGATCATATTCAAGTAATCTGAATATTTGCCTTAGAACTCTTCCACTAATACAGACCACATAACAGATTAGCTGATCTTTTCTTTTTTTTCAAGAACCATAATCAATTAACCAACAAAGCAGGTCTCTGTGTAGTTACTGATTTGGATCTGCTCCCAGCTGCCTATTGTATAAACCATGATCTCCTTGTCTTTGGTGGTTGTCAGCAGCTCTACAGGACTGTCTCCATTGTATTTTAGGACCCTTTCATCAGCATCAGTTTTCATGAAAACTTCTGACCCATGAAGAAGAGGACTTCCAGGACTTATCAAAGATGCTCAAGTTGTTCCCATGAATAAATTCTCATACTTATGGAGAAAGTTGTTTTCCATCTGGAAAGCAATTCTTACATAAGTCCAGACAACCATTCTGATCATTCAAAGTTTTTATATACTTCCTTTTTAGTTTACAAAGATTGTTCTTTCATTATTAGTTGATGTAGGCAATTTTTGATCTACACTTGAGGCAACCAATCAAATACCATTAAATATTGTAACTTCTTGAGCTGAAACATTATATCTAAAGGCTTTATTTGATGGAACCATATTGATAAAATTGGCCTAATCTCATTTTGTATCTTGAAACATCATCCCACATTTTTAACATCTATTTCACACATGTTCCCCCATGACACAGTCTGCATAAATTGCGAAAATCATGCAGTTTTTGTCCAGGTGTATAGAGCACTTGTATATGGATTATATTTTGTGCCTTATCCATGAGGACTTAACAGAAATTGCACTTAATCAGTAGTCTACAAACCAGAAAGCTTGGTGATGGCGGTCTCTGGAAATTAAAGGCTTTTTAGAAGACACCTATGTCAAGAGGATCTATTACAGGTTTGGGGTGGGAAGCAAAGTGGGCTAAATTTTCTCATCCAAGATATTGAGAAATCTGTTTTTGCTGTGAAAGACGACAGAAAGCTGAGGATTCGGTCTGCCAGACTTTATCACAGTCTTGTCTATTTTTCCATTCTAATAGTCAGAATTCCGTTTTTAGTTCAATCCTCTTGACTTTGACAAAGAATAGCCTGTTAAGTAGATTTTGGTTTGTGTTTCTATTTAATCACTTATGAAGTGAACCTCTGGCTCAGTTTTGTTCTAGTTTTTGCTTGGCTCAGAGACCTGAGCCCAGCATCTATAAGAGAGAAGGGCTTGTTTTAGGGCGGACATGTAAAAGTTTAGATGATGATGATGTATACAAGGAATCTGAGATTTGAAAGTCAGAGCCTTTTCCTTCCTATGTTTCCTATTGCTCCTAGGAATGGCTGGCTAAGCTGCTTAAGTTCCTTAGTATGAGGAAATGATAAAAGATATCAAAAGGAAGATGTCCCAGAAGAGAGGGAAGAGAGGGACAAGGGGAACTATCTGGAAGATGGCGGGCATGGAGGGTGGTGAAGAGGGAAGCAAAGGAGAAAAATCTATAATGAAGATACATGACAGAGCCATGACAAAAACTATTACATTATATTCTAACCATATGAATAAATAAAATTTAAACATAATTCTTACAGATAAGAGAAATTATGCAGTTCTTGTTTTTCTGAATGCAGTTTATTCTGCTTAGCATAATGTTTTCCAGCTGTCTGTTTTCCTGAAGACGGCGTGACTCTATTATGCGGCAGTATAAGTTCTTTTATTATGTCTACCATGTTTTCTTCTGTCTTCTTCTATTGTCAAATATCTTGCATGGTTCTATTTCTTGACTGCGATAAATAGTGCATCAGTAAGCATGGACCTGTAAGTATTGCTGTGCTATGTTTACTGACAGTGAAGGAATGTATTGGTCATGTTATTTCCATTTGTAATTGATTTTTGATTCCTGGCTGATTGGTTGGTTTTTGTTTGTCTGTATGTTTTGTGAGAACCATGTTATTGATTTTCATGGTGACTACACAAGTTCATTCCTGAAATTTTAAGGTCTTGCACTAAGGTCTCTTGTTCATTTTAAATTTATTTTTGTGCGTGCTGAGAGATTTAAATACAGTCTCCTCCTCCTCTTCCTCCTCTTCTTACTCCTCCTCTTTCTTATCCTTCCCCTCTTCCTCCTCCTTCTGTGTAGAAATACCCTTTTTATCAACATTATTTGAGTGTCAGTCTTTGTTTAGCTGAAAATAGATTTTCTAAAATACAATGTATTCTGATTATACTTTTCCCTCCTCCAACTACTCTCAGATCCTCCCCAATTTTGCACCCACCTAAATTAAAACCCTTTCCTTCTATCTATCATTAGGATACAGACATCTTAACAAAACAAGCAATAATAATTTAAAATTAAATTAAAACAAACCAGAATGGGAAAAAAACAAACAAGTAAGCAAAGAAAAGGAGACAAAGAAAAAGTTAAGAAACACATATAGATGCAGAAATACACACATTCACACACAGAGAAATTCCATAAATATTTACCCCCCCAAAAAAAAACCTGACAAAATATTATGAGAACACAAACCTCCAAAACTGACATTGAATTTGTTTTGTACTGGATATATACTTCTGAGCATGGGGTCTGGCCTTAAGAGTGGTTTGCAGGAGGCTGGAAAGATGGCCCAGCGGGTAAAAGCACTGACTCCTCTTCCAGAGGTCCTGAGTTCAAATCTCAGCAACCACTTGGTGGCTCACAACCATCTGTAATGGGATCTGATGCCCTCCTCTGGTGTGTCTGAAGACAGTGACAGTGTATTCACATAGATAAATAAAAATCTTAAAAAAAAAAAAAAAAGAGTGGTTTGCATACCCAATAACATTCTATTGGAAAAAAAAAAAAAAAACTTCTCATTGGGTTCCCATCTGGCCAACATCGTTCAAGGCCTCTGCATGCAGTCACATACTTAATGTGCATTTGTTGGTCCTGCTCTGTTTAGGAGGCCTTGATTTCTTGGTGTCCTCCACATACTCTGGCTCTAACGGTCTTTCTGCATGCTCTTCAGCAGGGCTCCCTGAACCATGAAAGGAGGGATTTGACAGAGATATCCCATTTAGGACTGAGTATCCCAAGGTTTCTCTTTGCATTTTGTCCAGTGTTCCCATCAACTGCAGGAGGAAGTTTCTCTGATGATGACTGAACAATTCACTGATCTAGAAGTTCATTTTATTGTTGTTGTTTAAATCATCTTATTTGCTACCTAACAGTATTATTGCTTTCCCCTAGGCCCATGGCTCTCAGGTCCTTAGACACAAGAGCAATATCAGACACGGGTTCTATTTTCATCGAGTGGGCCTTAAATTCATCAGTTAATGGTTCGTTCCTCCTACAACTTCTGGGCTCCTATTGCACCAGTGTATCTTTCAGGCAGGTCACCATTTTAGGTCAAAGGGTTTGTAGCTGGGCTGGTGTTTACTTTTCTCCTCTGGGAGCATATAGAATACTTTCCTGTACCTTGAACACAGTAAGGGTGAAGGCTATAGGTCGGCACCAGCTCAAATCCTCTATCTTCAATGAGTTTTATAGGTATCGCCTTCATCAGGATTTCATCAGAGTGTAGAGAACAACTAATAGCCTTAGCAGTAGCCTACGTGGCTTGAGGGTTCCCTTTACCAATAGCTTTATTAGATGAAATGCATTCCTGTAGCTAGAGGCTTCATTTTGTGATGAGAAATTATCCAGTATTTACTCCAATATATGTTTTTGACAATTTATCTATAATTACCATGTTCTTCTCATGACAGCCCTGTGAGTTTTCCTGGGACCTGAATTTCGTGACAGCTCAGGAAGTCTCCTGACCTTAAATGCAGACCCAGCAGTTGGATCAGTAGGCTTGCAAAGAGCTTTGCTCATCATGAGCACCCAATTCTAGAACCTCTGGTTCCAATTTCCAGCATGCAATTGCTGGTAACCACGACCTGACAGCTGAATAAGTAAATAGGTGGAGGCCTTGCAAAGGAAGAGGCTACACTGGTGTTTAGATATCAATCTACCTACTAACAGCGAGTGCTGCTGATTCTCCTTGGGAATCCACATTGGCTGGAGGGGAGACTTGCACATGTGTGTCCCCAGACAAACCTGTGCTTAGTTTCTAAATATCCTTCATAGTTCCCAAACTCTTAAATGCTGCCTCAACAGGAGATGCTGCTGCCATCTTAGCATACAATGATCCTTGCCCTTTGCTCTATTCATCTCAGGATAATGCAACAAAAAGAATAACCTCTTTTCAGGTTCGTAAGGTTTGCACTAACAGCATTTAAGAGATGGAAAGTCCTGAGCAGGAACTAGAGTGGACACAGCCACAATAGCTAAACAGTACATCTGTAGATCAGGAACAGTGACCCTCAGAAGAAGAAATGCTTCTTAGATGCTGTCAGGCTTAGATCCACCCTTAGCCCCATATTCTGTGTACACTACAGGGAACCAGCAGCACTATGATAAGGCCAGGACGGTAAACATCCTCTATATGGTCATCAAGGCACTGAGAAAGTTCAACAAGACATGACATAGGTCAAGAAGAGGACCAAGAAA
Source organism: Mus minutoides (assembly GCA_902729485.2). Taxonomy (NCBI): domain Eukaryota; kingdom Metazoa; phylum Chordata; class Mammalia; order Rodentia; family Muridae; genus Mus; species Mus minutoides. The sequence continues at coordinate 1,280,156 of LR749535.1, forward strand.
TATGATGCCTTTTTGTCTCTGGTCTCTGATCAATCAGATCCCTGAATTCTGGACCCAGGCCTGAAACAAGCTATTAAGTTTCCTTCCCTGGTGACATACAGTGAAAACACGGTGGCCAAAGATAATAAAGAAGGATCCATATTCAAATTCATTTGAAGAAGATGCTGTGCCATTGGTTACATAAAGATGGCAGGTGATGAGCTGGTCTACATCTACTTTGCTGTCAGGTTCTTGATGTTCTTGCTCAAGAACTAAAAACTCTAAAGGTTTTGTACAGCAGAACTATAGGCAAGCCCCAGTACTCATGTTATGACACATCTTAATAAATCTTAGTTCTGCCAACCACAAGCAAATAAGAACAGAAACACTGAGCACGGAGATGCAATTGCTCAGCTCTGGGTACACAGAAACAATCCAAAGCCTTAGTGTGTGAAAAAAACAAACCTCTCAAGGAGCCTTAGGGCTGAAAAGCTAAACTCCAAATTCAAGCCCTTATCAAAATAAATGGCTTACACCGCAAGCTAAACTCTCAGACTCTAAGAGTCTTGGCAATCAAAGTGAGGACACTTACTGGAAAAGATTCAATTGTGTAACTTGGGATTGAGGACCCCTGTAGGCAGCCACCCGGGCTCCAGCCGGCAAAGCCGCCCAGGCTCCGGGATCCTCCAGCTCCCCGCCATTACAAGATGGCGGGGGACCCGCTGGCTGTCAGGGAAGAGAGCCTAGTGTGCATGCACTAGGGCCATATGCTAATGAGGTGTAGCTTGGTGCACCAATCCGCAACCACTACAACACCCTCCCCCTTCCCTGGAAGAGTATAAAAGCAGCAGCTCTGCTGCTGTCCAGGGTCCTGGGAATCTACTATCAAGGTGCTCCAGAATAAAGCTGACTGAGAAGATCCCGGTGGTGGCGTGACTTTCTTCTGGTCGAGGGAGACGCGTCACAGACCCCGGTGAAACTCAGGGCATCAAACTCTCAGATTATGATGGGTTTATTTTAACTGAAGAACTAAGGTCCCTACCATTAGTGATGGATGCATTCTTGATCCCCCCTCTGCAGTACTGCCCTCTCCAACCTTGCATTGTTTTTGAAATCATCTTTCCTAAAGACAATGCTAGTGCTCCTCATAGTATATGCATCTATACCTGTAGGCTTACAACCACACTCAAGGCTCAACATGCTACTAGAGTGGGGGAACTTAGTGTAACCCTAAAGAACTTCTTGAAGTTTTCTAATCCATACCAGAGTAAGCCTGGAAATAATGTGTGGAAATAGATTCTTAACAGTGAGCAATAGTGGTAAAAAAAACCTGAAAGTTCATCTGGCATATTTTATCAGTGTAGATATGTTAAGAAAGTTAGATGGATATATACTTTATTCCCTTCTGTATGCACCTAACAAAATCTCATCTCTACTCTGTTGTGATAGCTTAAAAGAAATCTATGCCTAAAATTATAGTTATGCAAGAGTTACATGAGCTTAAATTTGACTTAGGTAAGCTGAGTTCTGTCAGCTTATGATAACCCCTACCCTCGATCTTAGAAAAGCAAACACTTGCCAGAAATTGCCTGGAGAAGACCTTGTTGAAGCTACAAAGACAAAATACTGATGCAGATTCTGTTTTTGTTTATAAGAAAAGAATCCTTTACCTTCCAAAGTTTACATGTTTTTATCATCCTTTACAAATGTTTTAGTTAGAGTTACCATTGTTGTGAAGAGATACCATGACCTAGGCAACTTATAAGAGAAAGCATTTTACTGGGTACTTGCTTTCAATGTCAGAGGGTTAGTCCATTCTCAGCATGGTAGTGGAGGAATATGGCAGTGGCAGGCAGGCACAGCACAGTGGCAGGCAAATTTCTGAGTTTGAGGCCAGCCTGGTCTACAGAATGAGTTTCAGGACAGCCAGGGATACACAGAGAAACCCTGTCTTGAAAAAGCAAAAGAGAGAGAGAGAGAGAGAGAGAGAGAGAGAGAGAGAGAGAGAGAGAATTTACATCCTAATCTACAGACAGGAGGCAGAGAGAAACTAGTCCTGACAGAGCCTTTAAAACATCAAAGCCCCCATTATACACATCCTCCAATAAGGCCATACCTCTCAATTCTTTCTAAACAGTTGACCAACTTAGAACCCAACACTCAAGTATATAAGCCTACTGAGGCCATTCTGATCAAATCGTCACAAGTTATGTAATCACAGAAACATGATACAACAGCCCACCATGGTATTTCCACAATGTTTCCACATGGTATTTCCTCAACCCAGGGATCAAAGACAAGGGGATAACTGAAATGCCAGAAAAATTCTTTCAGAGTACTAATTTTAAAAGATGATCAATGATCAGATAAAGGACTTAAATAGCAGATGAATTTAAATAAAGAAATAAATCCCAAAGCTAGAAGAGAAAATTGCCAAAGTGAAACAAATGTTCAATAACCTTGACAAGAAAATTCAAAAAAATGAAAAAATGTCAGCAAAGAAACATAGACTATGAAAATAATAAAATAAAATTATGGAAATGAAAGAATTAATGAAAAACTAAAACAAAACTGAAAACCCAAACCAAAACATGAAACTCAAGAGCTGGGTTTCATAATCAAAGTTCTTTAGAAGTAACTGCAGGTCGATCAAGAGTTTGAAGTCATTTCCTGGACAGAACACCAATGGTTTATGCTCTAAGATCAAGAATTGACAAATAGGACCTCATAAAATTACAAAGCTTCTGTAAAGCAAAGGATACTGACAATAAGATGAGATGGCCACCAACAGACAGGGAAAAGATCTTTACCAATTCTACATCCGATAGGGTCTAATATCCAATATATACAAAGAACTCAATAAGTTAGACTCCACAGAACCAAGTAACCCTATTAATAATAGGGTACAGAACGAAACAAAGAATTCTCAACTGAGAAATACCGAATGGCTGAGAAGCACCTAAAGAAATGTTCAACATCCTTAGTCATCAGGGAAATGCAAATCAAAACAACCCTGAGATTCTACCTCATACCAGTCAGAATGGCTAAGATCAAAAATTCAGGTGACAGCAGATGCTGGCAAGGATGTGGAGAAAGAGGAACACTCCTCCATTGCTGGTAGAAATGGAAGCTCGTACAACCTCTCTGGAAATCAGTTTGGTGGTGCCTCAGAAAATTGGACATAGTACTACCTGAGGACCCAGCAATACCACTCCTGGACATAGACCCAGAAGATGCTCCAACATGTAATAAGGACACATGCTCCACCATGTTCATAGCAGCCTTCTTTATAATAGCCAGAAGCTGGAGAGAACCCAGATATCTCTCAACAAGGAATGGATGCAGAAAATGTGGTACATTTACACAATGGAGTACTACTCAGCTATTAAAACAATGAATTTATGAAATTCTTAGGCAAATGGATGGATCTGGATCTGGATGATATCATCTTGAGTGAGGTAACCCAATCACAAATGAACACACATGATATGCACTCACTGATAAGTGGATATTAGCCTAGAAGCTTGGAATACCCAAGATACAATTCACAAACCACATGAAACTCGATAAGGAGGAAGACCAAAGTATGAATAGTTCGATCCTTCTTAGAAGGGAGAACAAAATACCCATGGAAGGAGTTACAGAGACAAAGTGTGGAGCAGAGACTGAAAGAGTGACCATCCAGAGACTGCCCCACCTGGGATCCACCCAATATACTATCACCAAACCCAGACACTATTGTGGATACCAACAAGTACTTGCTGACAGGAGTCTGATATAGCTGTCTCCTGAGAAGCTCTGCCAGTGTCTGACAAATACAGAAGTGGATGCTCATAGCCATTCACTGGACTGAGCACAGGGTCCCCAAGGAAGAAGCTAGAGAAACGACCCAAGGAGCTGAAGGATTTTGCAGCCCCATAGGAGGAACAAAAATATGAACTAACCAGTACCCCCAGAGCTGCAAGGAACTAAACCACCAACCAAAAAGTACACATGGTGGGACTCATGGCTCCAGCTGCATATGTAGCAGAGGATTGCCTAGTCAGTCATCAATGGGAGGAGAGGCCCTTGGTCCTCAGAAAGCTCTATGCACCAGTGTAGGGGAATGCCAGGGCCAGGAAGTAGGAGTGGGTGGATTGGTTAGCAGGAGGAGGGGGAAAAGGATAGGGGCTTTTTGGAGGGGAAACAGGAAAGAGGATAACATTTCAAATGTAAAAAAGAAAATATCTAATGAGAGAGAGAGAGAGAAAGAGAGAGAGAGAAAGTTAAAGTCATCTTGATTATGTACAGAATTCAAGAAAATCCTAAGCTGCTCAAGAGCCAATCGCAATTAATTTATTTAAAGTAAGAGTCACCTTGGTCATAGTGTCTGTTCACAGCACTAGAACAGGGACTATGACAATGGTGAAAGAAAAGTAAGCTAGATGAACTCACAACCACCGAGCCAGCCCCACCACTCATGCTGGAAGGAATACTTCAGTCTAAGGAGAAATGAACATACTCAAGAGACTATAGAAGGTAAAAGTAAGTAGCCTCCTGCCACTCTTTAAACAAAAGGAGACTAAGAAAAATCTCAAATAATACGAAGTCAAGTAAACGACAGGGAGCACATCTTCCAGTAACAACTCTGACTATCAGTGGCCTCAAATCACCCAGCAAAACATACAGACCAACAGGTCGGATTCAAAAATAAAACCCTTCTTTCTGATGACACCAAGAAACATATCTCAATTCCAAGATAAATACGTATCTTAGGGTGAAAGGATGGAAAATATCCCATGCAAATAAACCGGGAAGCAAGTAGGGTGTCACTACTCTAAAGTCTGACAAGACAGACTTCAAAACTTTTTTTATCCAAAAGAGATAAGCAAAGTTGCTTCCTGTTGCTCAAGGAGTTAACACATCAAGGGAAAGTTACAATGTTAAATACATATGCATTGCATATAGAGTCATTCACATCTGTTAAGCAAACTGTATTTAAAATCATAGATTAATGCCAGCACAGTAGTAGTAGAGGCATTCACTACCCCACTCTCAGGATTAGATAGAACAACTATTACAAACAAATAGTGAAGCACTGGAACTAAATACCACCATAAATCAATCGGACACAACAGAAATCTATATAGATAGCATTCCACCCAAATACCAAAGATACACTCTTCTCAGCATCATAAGGACCTTTCTCTAAAGTATATCAACCATCGGGACACAGATAAAGTCTCAACAAATACAGGAAAATTGAAACATCTTGCATTCTGTCTGAAAACAATGGGATAAATCAATAGCAAGAAAAAACCATTGATGGAGATTAAACAATATACCACTGTGTGATGACTGGAGTCACTGCAGAAATCAATAAACAAATTTAAGGATTCATAAAATTAAATAAAAACAAGATATCCAAATCTACAGGAAATAATGAATACAGACCTAAGTGAGAAGCTTGTGATTTTAAGTGTTTACAATTTAAAATATCAGAGAGATAGAAAAAAATAACAAGAAAAAAAAATCTGAAGATGGGCCTTGCAGGCATCCATGGAGTTGGCCTGGCCTAGCTGCCTTGAGAGGTATTCATCATAGGTTTTTGGGGGTTAGAGTGTGTGGCTCCTGTGGCGCATGTGCCTCTCAGTTCTTGAGACACCAATGCCCTCCCTCAGGCAGAGAAATATTCAGGCTGCTTTGTGTTTTTCTGTACATTCTCTTTGTAGTCAAGGAAGCAGAGAAGCTTGGCAAAACAACTGGTCTTAGACAATAATCTTGTGTATCCTGTGTACCTGGCAAATGTCATTGTACCCTGACAGCTACCACTGCATTAATCCTGGTAATCACCATTATATTCAGTTTCTGATAAAGGTATTAAAGGTTTGATTGTTCCCAGTTAAACTGTCATGGCCTCAGTTGTGCTGTGGCTCCTCTAACTCTCCTGACCTAATGTTAGTCACATCAGGAGATCAGTCATTCTTGGCTGAGTAAGTAATCATGGGTGCTTACACCACCTAACGGTGTTGGTGAAGCAAAATTAAACCAATCCCAAAAGCTATAGATGGAGAGAAATAATGAAGAAAATCAGAGCAGAATTGGTGATAGAGAAAGGAAGGGGAGAGGATAGAATCAATGAAACAGGTGTATCTTTGAAAAGATAAAATTGACAAGCCCTTAGCCAAATTAACCAAAATAGAGAAAAGACTCAACTTAATACAACTAGAAATAAAAAAGTCAACATTACAAGTACTGGGAAAGTTCAGAGAATCATAAGGACATACTCTAAAATTTACATTTACTAAAATGGAAAAATCTAGAAGAAATGCATTTATATCTAGATGCATATGACCTACCAAGGTTAAACTAGCAAAAGTCAGCAATCTATACAGATTTATGATAGTCAATAATATAGAAGCACTAATAAAAAATTTCCTAACTCAAAAAAGCTCAGGGCCCAACTGATTGAGGGCAGATTTCTACCAGACCTCCAAAGAGCTAACAGCAAGGCTCCCAGCATTACTCCAGGATAGAGAAAAGTAAGAAACACTACCAAAATCTTTTAACAGCACCATTATTATTTTAATACGCAAACTAAGAAAAAAAATCAAACAAACAACAACAACAAATCGTAGGTCAATCTTCCTGAGGCAATACTCTAAATAAAATACTTAAAAATAATTCTTAAGAATACTTTAAAAAAAATCATTCATTCTGTTCTAGCTGGCTTCATTCCAACACATGTAAATCAATAAACGTAATTCTTCACACTCAAGGACAAAAATCACAGGGGGCATTCAATTGGTGAAGAAAGGAGCCTTTGACAAAATCCAACAACCTCTCCTGATTTTAAAAGAAAAATGTGGAAATATAACAAAGCAAGTTATAACAAACGGAAAGCCACCTTATGATAAATGAATAAAAATTCAAAGCATTTCAACTAAAATCAGGAACAAGACAAAGGCGCCTGCTATGGCCACTCCTATTCAATATAAAGCCTGAAGCCCTGGTTAGAGAAGTCAGAAAAGAAAAGGAAATGAAAGACATATACATAGAGTCAGAAGAAGCCAAAGTATCTCTGTTGGAACATAGTCCAAGAATGGAATCCTGTAAGGAGAATTCCGAGTACTTGTGAGAACACTCAAGACATGAGTATTATGACCTCAGATTTTTCAAAACACAGAATTATTTTTGGAATGTGCTTCCTTGCTCCTTCCAGGCACACCAGATAGGACAAAATTTGGTTCAGATTACTCATTATTGCCTGCTGGTGCTATTCTAATAAACATCTAAACTATCCTTTGTATGCCTCTACAGAAAAGCATGCTTATGACTGGTCTGACTTCTCCCTTTGATTGTATACAACTTGAACTCATGTGAACTTTCCACATGTGACTCTTCTTAAGCCTCAGTGTCTAAACTATCTAATGTTCTGAATAAAGTTAGCCATTGTATGAGACTTTAGTCTGCCTTATAAATTGGTTTCATTCTCCCAAGTCCCACCACCTCCAGAGCCATGACATCAAGACTTTATACACAAAAGACCCCAAAGACTCCTCCAGGAAACTCCTGGAGCTGACAAACACTGTCAGCAAAGTAACAGGTTATAAAATTGGCCTTCCTATATATCAAGTACAAACAGACTGATCAGGGAAACAACAGCCTCAAGAAAAATAAACCTAATAACAGAGATGAAATATAATGCACACCCCTTCAAGTACTGAAAAAAAAAATGATACCAGAAAATGGAGCAGAGACTTTTCATGTACATAGTATTACTAATACCATGACAATTACTGTTCTACCAAAAGCAATCTATAAAGTTAATGTAATCTCTATCCAAATTTCCAGACGACAGAACTGAAAATAAAATAAAATAAAATAAAACTTCATATGAGAGCACAAAAGGCCAAAAACAATCCTAACTAATAAAAACACTTCTACAGGCATCCCCATTTCTAATTTCAAGTTACACTACAGGGTCATAGTAGTAAAGACAGTATGATACTGGCACAAAAAAAGATATGTTAATCAATGGAATAGAATTAAGGACCTAGATGTAGGTCCATATACCGACATCTGCAGGGAGCTAGTGAAGTTCCTATGTGAATGTGCATCGCTTGATATGTGCACAACCATGTCAAGGATCTCAATCCCATAGAAGTGTGGGAATGGGCTAGGTTCTAGAAATAGCAAAACCTTCCCATGGTTCATGTATTGATGTTGATAGTGCATGCAGAAATGTCCACCATAGCTTTCTACCTATATATGTTTACTGCCTAAAGACTGCTCCCCTATCAAGACAGTTATTATACTAGCTAAATCTGACTCTTTGTTGAGTTATATATCATAATGCTCTCTCCTTGTTTTGTATACAATAGTTTCTCCTTCCTGTTCAATTGTATTTACTAAACATACTTATCTTCCTGGTCACTGTTGCTTCTTTATCAGAGATCCCAGAGCAATCAAACCCAGTTTTTCTGTCCATGTGTCCATGTATCTGTCCTTTCTTCATTCCCTTATTGCCCCTAGTTAGGACACTGGGATCCAGCCATGTAAAAATGCAACCAATAGTAACCTGATTTTTGGCAATATTTTTGCATATATATATATATATGTGTATGTATATATGTACACACATATACACATATGCATATACATATGCACAGCATCTTATATTTTGATTATAAGCCTAGTCTTTAATGACTGAGCCATCTCTCCAGTCCAGCTTGATGCCCCAGAGAAGAAAGATGCTAGAGGGGTGAGGTGGGAGTGAGTAGGTGGGTGGAAAAGCACTCTCTTAGAGGTAAAGGGGAGGAAGGATGGGATTAGGGCTCTCATGGAGTGGGAACAGGAAGGGGGAACATTTGAAATTTGCTTATTTAGCAAATTGTGTCAGGAAAACTTGAAATCAACATGTAGAAGAATGAAACTTGATCCTTCTCTTACCCTGAACAGAAATCAATCTAAATGAATAAAACTTTTCTGACTAGTATTCCAATTATTTATGAAATAAAGCCAACAATTTACAGCTGGGACTTTTGAAATTAAAGTTTTTATATTTCAAAGGAAACTGTTGATCAACTGAAGAGGCAGCCTATAGAATGGGGTTGGAGGAACAGGAGATAAGTGTCTAGAATATATAAAGAACTCAAAAAAAATAAATGCCAAGAAAACAAATAATCCAATTTAAAAACTGCTCTTGGAAGAAGTAATATAAATAGCTAAGAAATATTTTTAAAGTGTTTACCATCCTTGGCCATCAGAGAGATACAAATTAAAATGACTTAGGGATTTCACCTTAGTCAAAATAATATCACACTGCCCTCTAAATTTATATCTTCATACACACAAATTTTTATACCTCTTAGATCTCATCAGAGATGTGGTCTGTGCAGTGGATGATTAGTATGAAAACAAGCTTACAACTGATCAAAGTACAGAGTCATGTACAAAGTACAAAGTATAGGTACATGTCAGTGGAATTCTAGGACGATATCCACTACCCCCTAACACACACACACACACACACACACACACACACACACACACGCCAGAGAAATGACAAATTACACATTGAACCTTACTCATTACTAGTGGGAGACTTCAACACCCTACTCTCGCTAACTGAAAGGTCATCCAGACAAAAACTAAACAGAAAAATAATGAAACTATTAGACATTATGAATCAAAAGGCCCTAACAGACATCTATAGGATATTTCACCCAAACACAAAAGAATATACCTTCTCAGTACCTCAGGGATCCTTCTCCAAAACAAACATATAGTTCATCACAAAGCCAGCCTCAGGAGATACGAGATAATTTAACTAATGCTTTGTATCTTATCAGACCACCATGGATTAAAGTTGTACTTTAACAACAAAAACACCAGAAACCCTATACACTATGGAAATTGAACAACTCTCTACTCATTGATCTCTGGGTCAGAGAAGAAATAAGGAAATAAATAAAGAATTAAAGACCTTTTAAAATTCAATGAAAACGGGGCCATAACATACTCAAATTTTGGGGACATAAGGAGGAAAGTTCATAGCACTAAGTACCTTCATAAAAAAACTAGAAGGTTCTCATACCAGCAATTTAAAAGTACAATGAAAATTTGAGAAAAAAAAAAAAAGAAGCAAGCATACAGAAGAGAAGTAGATGACAGGAAATAACAGGCTGAAATCAATCAGTTAGAAACCAAGAAAACAATACAAAAAAATTAACAAAACCAATAGCTGTTTCTTTGAGAAAATCAACAAGACAGACAAACCCTTAGCCAAACTAACCAAAAGACAGAGAGACAGTATCCAAATAGACAAAGTCAGAAATGAAAAGGGAGGCATAACAACAGACACTGAGGAAATTAAAAAAAAAAAAAAAAAAGGATCATTGTCTTACTTCAAAAGCTTACATTCCACAAATTTGGAAAATCTTAATGAAATGGATGATTTTCTAGACAGATGCCACTTAACAAGGTTAAATCAAGATTAGGTAAACTATTTCAACGGCCCTGAGGAAATAGATGCAGTCATCAAAAGTCTCCCAAACAAAGAAAGCCCAGGGGCAGATGGTTTTAGTGCAGATTTCTACCAGACTTTCAAAGAAGAGCCACTACCAATACTTCCCAACTATTCCACAAAATAGAAACAGAAGGAACATGCCAAACTCATTCTATGAAGCCACAGCCATCCAGATATCTAAACCACACAAAGGCTCAACAAAGAAAAAGAATTTCAGACTGATTTCACTTATTAACACTAATGCATAAATACTCAATAAAATACTTACAAGCGAAATCCAGGAACACATCAAAGACATCATCTACCGTCATCAGGTAGGCTCCATCCCAGGGATGCAGGGATGGTTCAATAGATGAAAATCCATCAACATAATCCTCAGATAAACAAACTGAAAGAAAAACTCACATGATCATCTCATTAGATGCTGAAAAGCCTTTGACAAAGTACAACACCCCTTTATGTTAAAAGTCTTACAGAGATCAAGGATACAAGGCACATACCTAAACATAATCAAAGCAATATACAGCAAGCCAATAGCCAACATCAAGCTAAATGGAGAAAGATTTCAAGCAATCCCACTAAAATCGGGGAGAAGGGTGCCCATTCTCTTCCTATCTATTCAATATAGTACTTGAAGGTCTAGCCAGAGCAATAAGACAACTAAACAAGATCAAGGGGATATAAATTGGAAAGAAGACATCAAAGTTTCCCTATTTATGGATGATATGATAGTATACATAAGCAACAATGAAAAATATACCAGAGAACTCTTACAGGTGACAAACACCAAAGTGGCTGGTTACAGAATTAACTCAAAGAAGTCAGTAGCCCTCTCTTATACAAATGATAAATGGGCCAAGAAAGAAATTAGCAAAACACCACCCTTTACAATAGCCACCAATAATATAAAATATCTTGGTGCAGCTCTAACCAAGTGAGTAAAAGACTAGTGTTAAAGAACTTTAAGTAGCTGAAGAAAGAAATTGAGGAAGATATCAGAAGATGGAATGACCTCCCATGATCATGTATCAGTAGATATGACAGTGAAAATGGTCATCTTACCAAAAGCAATTTACATATTTAATGCAATTCCCATCAAAATTCCAACACAATTCTTTACAGACCTTAACAGAGCAATTCTCAATTTAATACAGAAAAACAAAAAACCCAAGATAGCAAAAGAAAAAAAAAATCTGGACAATAAAAGAGCTTACAGAGATATCATCATCCCAGACTTCAAGTTATACTACAGAGCAATAGTAATTAAAACTGCATGGTATTGGTAAAAGAACAGACAGGTTGATCAATGGAATTGAACCAAAGACCATGAAATACACCCACACAGTTATGGACACATGTTTTTTAACAAAGAAGGAAAAAAAACCATTCAATGGAAAAAATAAAATATCTTCAACAAGTGGTGCTTGTCTAAACTGGATATCTGCATGTAGAAAAATACAAAAAGATGCATATCTATCACCCTGCACAAAACTCAAGCCCAAATGGATCAAAGACCTCAACGTAAAGCCTGATTCACTAAATCTAATAGAATAGAAAGTAGGGAATAACCTTGAATACATTGGAGACACCTTCCTGAACAGAACACCAATGGCTCAGGCTCTAAGATCAACAATTGATAAATGGGACCTCGTGAAACTGAAAAGCTTCTGTCAGGCAAAGAACACTGTCAATAGGTCAAAACAGCAACCTACAGCAAAGTATAGGTTGGAAAGTATCTTCACCAACCCTATACCTGACAGAGGGCTAATATCCAAACTTTACCACGAACTCAAGGAGTTAGACACCAACAACCCAAATAACCCAATTAAAAATGGATTACAGCCGGGCGTGGTGGCGCACGCCTTTAATCCCAGCACTTGGGAGGCAGAGGCAAGTGGATTTCTGAGATCGAGGCCAGCCTGGTCTACAAAGTGAGTTCCAGGACAGCCAGGGATATACAGAGAAACCCTGTCTCGAAACCCCCCCCCAAAAAAAAATGGATTACAAACTAAACAGAGAATCTTAACAGAGGAATATCAAATGGCTGAGAAGCACTTAAAGAAATGTTCAAAGTCCTTAGTCATCAATGCAAATCAGAACAACTCTGGGGCTCCATCTTACACCTATCAGAATGACTGGGATCAAAAACTCAAGCAACAGCACATGCTGGTGAGGATGTAGAGCAAGGGGAAACACTCAAAATGTACAACCACTTTGGAAATCAATTTGGCTGTTTCTCAGAAAACTTGGAATAGCTCTACCTCAAAACCTGGACATATATTCAAAAGATGCTCCACTGTCCCACAAGGACACCTGCTCAACTATGTTCCTAGCAACTTTATTCATAATAGCCAGAAACTAGAAACAACCCAGATGTCCCTCAACTGAAGAACAGATAAAGAAAATGTGGTACATCTAGGAACACTATTCAGCTATTTAAAACAAAGACACCATGAATTTTGCAGGCAAATGGATGGAGCTTGAGAATATCATCCTTAGTGAGGTAAACCAGACCCCAAATGTCATGCATGGAATGTACTTATTTGTAAGTGGATACTAGCCATAAAATACAGGATACTCATGCTACACTCCATAGACCCAAAGAAGCTAAACAACAAGGAAGGCCTAGGCAAGGATGCTTGAATCTCAGTTAGAAGAGAAAATAAAATAGTCATAGGAGACTGATGGAGAGAGAGAGTTTGATGGAAGAGGTGATGGGGAGGTAAATAGAGGGAGGGTCAAGATCAAGTGTGGGGAGGGACAAGAAAGATGGCCAGATGGCCATGAGAATGAATGGAAATCTGCAACTGACAGAGATGGGGAAGAGAGGGGCCATCTTAAGAATGTGATAGAGACCTGGGATAGGGGAGGCACCCAAGAATCAATAGGGGTGACCTTAGATATGACTCATAACATTGGGGATATGAAACCTGAAGAGTCCACCTCCTGTAGCCAGGCAGGAACCCTAGTGAAGCAATAGAAACTCCAACCCCCACCCCACAAATGTTTCAACCCAAAATTTATCCTGTCTACAGGAAATGCAGGTGTGGTGGGTAGAGCAGAGACTGAGGCAATGCCCAACCAATAACGGGCCTAACTTGAGACCCATCCCATGAACAACTACCAATCCCTGACATTATTAACGATACTCTGTTATGCTTGCAGACAGAAATCGAACATGGCTGACCTCTGAGAGGCTCCACCCAGCAGCTGACTCAGAGGAGTGCAGAGACATACAATCAAACATTGGATGGAGCTTGGGAACTCTTATGGAAAAGTTGCAGTAAGGATTTCGGGTCCTGAAGGGGATAGAAACTCCACAGAAAGACCAACAAAGTCAACTAACCTGGACACTTGGGGCTTTCAGAGACTGAACCACCAACCAAAGAACATACACAGGCTGGACCTAGGACCCTCACTTCCTGAATATAAGTAGCAGATGTGCAGCTTGGTCTTCATGTGGGTCTGGAGCAACTGGAGCAGGAGCTATACCAAAAGCCTGTATGTGTGGTATGTTCTAGCTAGGCTGCCTTGTCTGGCCTCAGTGAAAAACCATGCACCTAGCCTCACAGATGCTTGATGTGCTGGGGTTGGGGGATACACAAGAGGGCCTCCACCCTCTCAGAGAAGAAAGGGAGAGGGGTAAAATTGTGGGAGGGGCTGACTGAGAAGGGGGCAGCAATCAGGATGTAAAGTAAATAATTTTTTAAATAAATAATTAAACAGTTGACTCTGATCTTCATTCAGGCTGAGATTTCTTCTAAAGATCCTCTTAGTTCCCATTTGGGGATGGGGTATCCAGTAATACCTGAAACTCTAGTCTTGGGAATGACTCCCATATATCTCTTATCTTATGATTCTTCCTCCTAGAGAATTGAAAAGGGCACGAGAATTTTAAAAAGAAGGAAATGAAGGAGGTTGAAAAAATAGGGGGATAGGGGGGATTGAATGTTCCAAGTTGCCACTAGGGATTTTATGTTTTTTGTTTGTTTGTTTGTTTGTTTGTTTTGTTTTGTTTTTAGAGACTTCATTTCCAAATTAGTTTCTCTTACATATCATACAGAAGCCACTAAGAGGTGGAAGTGACAGAGACCATTCAATGTAATGGTTTTGTATTGTTGTTGTTTGTTGTTGTTGTTGTTGCTTTTTGCTGTTGTTGTTTGACAGTACCTCATGGTGTAGCCTTGGTTAGCTTGCAATTCACAGATATGAGTGCCACCATGTCAGGCATAAGCAGCATTTTTAAACTAAGAGGGTTGAGTATGATGCTTGTCCTTGCAAACAGTAGTCAATGGCTGTCACTGTAAGCAATTCACTACTTCAGAATTTCCTTCACTGTGTGTGTCAGGGCATGATGTGTGTGGATCAGGTCATGATGTGTGTGGATCAGGACATGATGTGTGTGTGTCAGGGCATGATGTGTGTGGATTAGGGCATGATGTGTGTGGATCAGGACATGATGTGTGTGTGTCAGGGCATGATGTGTGTGTGTCAGGGCATGATGTGTGTGTGTCAGGGCATGATGTGTGTATGTCAGGGCATGAAGGCATATCTGTATTACTTAGTTTGCTTTTTTTAAGCCGAAATGATTGGCAGAGAGCAATGATAGTAAAGACTACAAATTTAAATTCTGGTCATCTTAGCCTTCAACACTTGAATGTAGTACTTTCTCCAAAGCACTGAGCTACTAACAAAGAGCAGATAACAGTGTTTTGATTCCTTTGTTAACAAATGGTTTGCAGAAGGGACCAAACAACCAAGAGAAAAGACTCGTGGCATTCAATTTAGACGAAGAAAGAATAACTTCAAGCAAATGGATGTCCATCTGAAGCATGATTCTCAATCCGTGGATCATGACTCTTTTAGGGGGGAGCGTCAAAGGATTATTTCCAGGGGGGTCACTTAAGACCAACAGAAAACACAGATATTTACATAACAATTATAACAGTAGCAAAATTACAGTTATGAAGTAACAGCAAAAAATAATTTTATGATTTAGGGTCTCGGTAACATGAGCAACTGTATTCAAGGGTCCCAGCATCAGGAAGGCTAAGAAGCACTGGAAAGTTTACCCAGGTCACAAAAACACTCCTGAGAGTAGCAAAAGGCTAGGACTCTATAAACTAATACCAGAAGAGTTACTTTCAGAATAAGTTTACTTAATGCTAAAGCAGAAATCAAGCATAAGAGGGTTATTAGAGGGATCTGCATCCCTCTACTTCAGCAAGCACAACCTGTAAGAGGATCAATTACTCATGTGTTCCTCAACACCACATTCCACTCACCCAGAGCTTTCAAAAATCACATGATGCGCTGCACACGGTTCTGCCCAGACTGTAGTTAATGGGGGGAGGGGGGACGACTGGAAAGTCCTCTCTAAAATGTGTTACTTAACATCCAGCATTCAGGAGATAGTCAATATTTTTTAACTAACAGTTAAATTATTTTTTATTCTGGTCTTAAAAAATCACTACTCATTATGCAATAAAGAAAAAAAAAACCAACAAAAAAAGACAAAAACAAAAGAACCCTGCAGATTTCAGTGTTTCTAAATTGTGTCATATGGCTCAATGTTCCCATGAATCAGGTAAAAGTGACTCAGCTAATGAATGCTTACCCACCGTGCTGCTGTTCCTAATCCTTACAGTGAGCCTTACTGTATTGTCCATGCAGGACACATGAACCATAGACTGACTAGTAGCTTAAAATAAAATTATGTGTTTTAACAGAACAGGCAAACAAACATGTTCAGCATGTTCTGTTTCAGAAATTATGTCTCCTTTGCCTAATAATAGATAATCAAATCCTAGGGATACAATATGGGAGTGAATCAAATGAAAATGATTTTTTGTCTCCTATTTTCCTTTTATTGAAATAAATTTCATATTCATACAATATACCCTGATTGTGGTTTTACAACCCCCTCCCCCAGTTCTCCCAGATACTCTCTCCACCACCACCAAATTCCACACCATCTCTTTTTCTTGTCAGAAAACAGACATCTAAAAACTAATAATAACAGAAATATTTTAATAATGCAATATGACAAAACGAACAAACAAAAACAAGAGACAATGAAAAAGTAAAAGGGAAAAAAAGCACATTAATACGCAGAGACACAAACAAATTTCATAAGACACCCAACCATAAAGTACAACGTCTTAGTCAGGGTTTCTATTCTGGCACAGACATCATGACCAAGAAGCAAGTTGGGGAGGAACGGGTTTATTCATGAAGCACGATATCGAGTGATGAGTTTGAAAGGACAATTCCAGTTAACCTTCCTACTGTGAATAGGAAAATAAAGCCTAGAGCTCATAGTATAGCTGGGGATCACTTAATATTACCTCCATGAAGAGTTGCAAGTCAGCTAAATACTTTTACACCATGTTCTTACACTTCCATGTTGATGTTCATCACCAAAGGAAGTCAGGACTGGAACTCAAACAGGTCAGAAAGCAGGAGCTGATGCAGAGGCCATGGAGGGATGCTGCTTACTGGCTTGCTTCCCCTGGCTTGCTCAACTTGCTTTGTTGTTGTTGTTGTTGTTGTTGTTGTTGTCTTTTTTAGACAGGGTTACTCTGTGTAGCCCTGGCTATCTTGGAACTCACTCTGTAGGCCAGGCTGGCCTTGAACTCAGAAATGGCCTGCCTCTGCCTCCCAAGTGCTGGGATTAGAGTGTGTCACCACTGCCTGGCTCAGCTTGCTTTCTTATAGAACCCAAGACTGCCAGCTGGGGGATGGCCCCACCCACAATGGGCCCTCCCACCCTTGATCACTAACTGAGAAAATGCCTTACAGCTAGATTTCATGGAGTCATTTCCTCAAGGGAGGTTCATTTCTCTGTGATAACTCCAGCTTCTGTCAAGTTGACACAAAACCAGCCAGTACACATGATATATACATAAAAGAACTATAAGGGTTAAAAAGAGAAAGAAGGAGGAAGAGGAACAGGGGGAGAAGAAGAAAGAGAAGAGAAGCCCTGAGACAAAGAACCACCTTCCAAAGTTGCCATTGAGTTAGTTTTGTATTGATCATCTACTGCTGAGCGTGTGGCCTGGCCTTAAGCATGTTTTGTATACCCAGTGAACTCTGTTGGAGTAAACTAAGTTTTCATTTGTAAGCAGTTACCAGTTGGAAACATATTCTGGATAAAGGATGGGAGATTCTTCATACAAGGACCCCCCCCCCTCCCTAGTCTCTCTAGTCTCAGGTTCTTGGCCACCCAAGCACTGTTGGGTATGAGTTCCATCTCCTGGAGCAGGACTTAAATTCAATCAAATATTAGCTGGTTATTCCTCCAATGCGTGCACCATTACTGCCCCAGTGTATCTTGCAGGCAGGTCACAGTTATAAATGGAAGGGTTTGTAGCTGGGTCGATTTTTACCTTTCTTCTTCAACTAATCCATAGGAGTGAAGTCCCAGTGTTGGCGATAGCACCACTTCTCCACGTTCAATGAGTTGTGTAGGTGTTGTCTTTACCAATATGGCTTCACTGTCAGCTACTGGAGAGCCACCAATATCTTTGGCAATAGCTTGGGTTGTTTGGGGCTTCTATGGGCCCCTTTGAACAACAACTACATTAACTGTAACCTATCCCTGGACTTGGAAGTTTAATTTAGTTGAGGGATGTGTCGGTGGGGCTCTGTTTCCTCGTTATTTGGTGATTTCAGTTAGATCACCTTCATATATGTGTACATTTTAGAAGTTTCTACTGTATTAGGTTTCCATATGACTCCTCAAAATGACCCTTAGCTTTAAGTGTCCCTCCTCAAATCCCCCCATCCAGTTTTCTTCCTTCTCCTTCTTTGATCACCCCTCCTTGCCGTGTCTTGAATGAGAACAGTCTCCACAGGCTCATAGACTTGAACCCTTGACCCCCACCCCAAGGAGTAGCTATTTGAAAGGATTAAGAGGTATGCCTGGTAAGGAGTGTTTCTGAGACGCTGTCAGGGGTGGTCACCGGGATTCCTGGGATAGAAAGTGTTTCTAGGTATTGGGAGTTGACTCAAGACAAGGGAATGGCTAGATAGGAGTGGTGGAACTGAGAGAGTGCACTAGAGGGAGGGACGCGGGTTCCGCTGGCGGGAGCAGAGTGGTTCCCTGGGAACAGGGGCAGAGAGTTAGGAGGGGCCCCACGCAGGTGGTCTGCTACAGGTCTGGGGGATGAGTCTGGGTAATTATAATTGTAAGGCAGGAAGGAAAGTGAAGATTGCATTGGCTACCCAGGCAGGTATGGCCAGAGGGTTTCCAGGGAGTGCCCCCGGGGGTTAGAGACTGAGATAGAAGGATTCAGTGAGGAGAAGCTCTGCATTATCCTGTGGGAAATGGGGGCTGAGAGAACTTTGAGGCAGCAGCAAATGGTCTTCTACAAAGCTGGGGATAAGACTGGTGGCTTGGAATTGGAAGACAGAGTGAAGACTATGTGATTCAGGGCTGGTGTGGAAAGGGTTTTTAAACTAGGAAGTTGCTTTTATCATAGCCTGTGGTAACTTTATCATAGCCTGGGGTAACTGCTTTCTAATTTTATTTTGTATCTTCAGCTTCATTGCTGATTTACACCAACTTGAATTAGAGGAATTTAGAAATTTAGACGGGGAGGGGATTGTTTTGACGCCCCCAATTAAAGTCCTTTGTTCTAACAGACTGAGGAAAAGACTTCAAAAGAATTTCTTTACACCTAAGAGTGTGCCTGTAGCTGATTGCACTGAACATAATCCCCCACCCTCCTTTGTCTCAGAAGTCATGTCTTCCGCGCTGTTTAAGCCGCCAGCAGAGAAGAAACTGAAATCAAGCTGTGTCTCTCAGTCACGAGTTATGATTTCAAAAAATAAAACCCTGATGGATGGCATATTTCGTTCTATCATCTACTGACGAGGATTAAATGCAGTGAATTCAAAATTTCCTGTTCACAGTGCTGGGTAAACCCGTCTTCTGATGAACCTCACTGCTGGTGATAAAAAGTGTTCTTAACTAGAATGTTCTCTATCCCCAAACCATCATTGTTCCAAGTCGTTTAAAAACAAATTGTAAACAGGTGTCACTCTACCTCGCATGACCTGTCTTCTGATTACTTTTATTTAAAAATAAAAATAAAGATCCGAAGGACTGGAACGGGGAATAGCTTTTCCTTTCTTTCTTTTTTTTAAAGATAAAGAATCCTGGAGGGACCAGGGAGGAGGAAAGTTGGATTGAAAGGGAGAAATGTAAAGAGTGTGACGGACTCTCAGGAAGGTGTGTGGAGGGCATGGTCGCCTCTGCCCCCGCTGCCCGCGCCAGCCTGCCATTGGCCGCGCCGCCCAGCACCCGGGAGGCGCCGTTCTGCGCGCCGCCGCCCCTCTCTCCCCGCCGGCTGGGCTCCGCGCGCGCCTCCGAGCGCTCCAAGGAGAAACGCAGACCTGGCAGCAGCGTCCGTTGGCGCGCGCCGCCCTCCTGCGCCCTTGCCAACCATGGGGCCAACTCGCAACTCTTAGGACTCTGCCTCAGGCCAAGGGAGATCAACGAAGCTGCGAGCAGAAGCCAAGATGAGTTTCCGCAAGGAGGACGGTGTGAGCAGCCTGTGCCAGAAGGCGCTGCACATCATCACCGAGCTGTGCTTCGCGGGTCAGGTGGAGTGGGACAAGTGTTCGGGCATCTTTCCAGCCGATAGGAGCAGCCAGGGAGGAGGTGGAACAGGTAAGGGGATCCGCTTGGGCTTCCCGGGACAAGGGGCATTTTCGGGGCAGACTTCCTGGCTGGAGCTTGTCTTGCCGGGCCTCGGGGGACTTGCTCGCTGGATTTGTCGTCTGCACCTGCTAGGTCTCTGCTCCCAGGCTGCTCTAGCGCTCTCCCACCTGCTGCTCTGGCGTCCCAGGGACTCGGTGCTCTAGCTTGTCCCGCAGGGTGTAGCAGAATTATCCAGCCTGGCAGGAGAACCTGCGCTTGGCCTCAAGGAACCTAGTTCTAGAGGGAAGGCTGCGTCGTCAGCCCCAAACGCAAGAAGGACCCCTCAGCTCTAACTTTCAGATGCAACCTGTCGAGCTCTTCAAAGCTTCCAATGCCTTTTATAATGCATATGTAATTTTCTAGCGCTTCTTGGCTACCATGGCGAAAGGGTAGGGACTATTGACACCAGGCGCTCAGGACACTTGTCAAGAAAATGGAAAAGAGACTCTAAATCCTTTCCACTTGCGTCCAGAACCTTGGAAGCAAATATGGGGGGCGGGGAGGGGGGAGATGTAATCAGATGACCCCAGGATCACTTGATCGCTTTAGGAGATGCACTGGCTCCGTGCGTGGGGGTCTTGTCGCATTCACTTTGTTTTCTCGAATCATTTTGGGCTCCGGGCAAGGGTTTCTAGCTTCTGGGTAGCCAGGGCAACAGGTAAGCGCGCAACCGCAAAGTCAGGCTCAGGAGAGAAGTGCAGAAGATGAAAGAAGAGTTATGTTTTCACCATCAACCCTAAAAGCTAGACAAAGGAAGGGAGAGTCTGGTGGGATGGGAATGAGCTTCGTTTAGCTGAGTCTTCGCGTTGTTTACATTGACTGTCTCCAAGGTTTTCAAATGCTCTGCTGATGGCAACAGAAGCAGAGGGGGGTTGGCTGAGCTTGTCAGAACCAGGGACTCTTGAAGCAGAATGATACATTGTTGCTGCCGTCAGTGTGATAGAAGCAGTCTTTTTTCCGTATAAACACAACCAAAACCCTTTAAACCCTGTGTGTGTGTGTGTGTGTGTGTGTGTTGCAAAGGATGTAAAAAACAATCAAAGTGCTACTAGTGTAAAGACCATTGTAAAGAGAGTAAGCTCTTCTGAAATGCCTTTAAGTGAACATTAAGCTCCGAGTGGAGGTAGTGAGAACACTTCATTCTAAGGACATGTATTTTGATCACCAATAGTCAATGCAGAGGCCATACCCCTAATTCTTATTCTTTCTTGGCCCTTGTGATTACACACGAAGAGGTGGTTTCCTGGCTCTCATTGGCTAACAGTGTTAGAAATTGCATGACAAATGGACACTAAAACAGGTTCGGTTCTCAACCGTCCAAAATGTTTAATTGTGTTCATTTGAGGTATGTAAATTTCATAGTATGTAAATTACAGAAAGAGTTCTGAGGCTTTCATAATCACTATAGTGCTTAACTGCGGTCCTAAGTCTCCTTAGACATTCATTTGGGGGAGAGGGGGGGATGATAAAAGACTCTAAAACAATTGAGTATTTTTCTCTCTTTAAGGAAAATGTGTACTATTAAAGTGGGAGATCCTGTCTGATACGTGAACATAGACAGTAGCTCTCACTAGAGAAAGACAGTCCACAAATTACTCACAGCATATGAAAATAACGGAGTCCTCTGCTTTCTTTATTTGTAAACTGTGAAGTCAGTTCAAGGCAAAGGGCTCTGACTTTAGTGCTCCAATATTAATGGATAATCGAGGCAGACTTGATGATTATTTGCTAAATGTTTAATCATATCAGCTACCAACTCAGATGCCTGCTGTTCTGTGGATTTTCTCACAACGTGAGCCCTTTTTATGGCTCCTGCATAAAAGCACTTCCAACAGTTGCTGTTGACTGCATTTGTAGGTGACTTTTATTGATACGATAGTGGTTCACTTTTAAAGTAACAGGTTCACTATAACTAATAGTGCTCATTTTACATTGCAGTGACAATCTTGAGATTTGAAATTGCATCACTCTTTAATCCTTCACCCAGTAACAGCAAGAGAAAGATTCACATAATCCCAAATAAAGTCATGACGACAAGGAGGGAGTTAGGAATCTAGTTTATCACTAGGACAGAGATGCAGGCCCCGGAGGGTCCACCGTCCAGCCAATCAGGCTCAGGTATTGGTGAAATGTTGGAGATTTAGACTGTAGTGACTTATGCTGACTAAGCTGCCCCTTTAAAATGCTTCGTAAGTCATTAGATGAATCAACAGTGCTCCACCGACTACAATGTAGTATAACAATAATACTACGAGGTGCGCCATGTGTACAGTTTAAAAAAAAAACTAGATGTGAGAGAAGCTTAAAAACAAAAGACATTGAATGACCCCAAAACCGATATGTGACCCTACAAAGTCATTTAGTGCACAATATGATATATCCAAGAAAGCTGATGGGAAATGTAAAGAAATAGGTTCCATGGACCCAATGACTGTGGCTGCCAGGGATCCATCCCACAATCAGCCACCAAACATAGACACTATAGCATATGCCAGCAAGATAGTGCTGAAAGGGCCCGGATATAGCTGTCTCGTGGGAGACTATACCAATGCCTGGCAAACATGGAGGTGGAAGCTCACAGTCAGCTATTAGATGGAACACAGGGTTCCCAAGGAAG
>LR749535.1:1303067-1320959 GCA_902729485.2 Mus minutoides
ATATATAGAAGAGGATGGCCTAGTTGGCCATCATTGGGAAGAGAGGCCCCTTGGTCATGCAGACTTTATATGCCCCAGTACAGGGGAACGCCAGGGCCAAGATGTGGGAGTGGGTGGGTAGGGGAGCAGGGCTGGGAGGGGGGAGGGTATAGGGAACTTTCTGGATAACGCTTGAAATATAAATGAAGAAAATATCTAATAAAAGTTGGGAAAAAAAAGAAATAGGTTCCTCTTGGGTGTTATTTCTACTATATACTATATATATAGTAGTATATATAGTATACATAATCATTTTTAGCTGGTTTTATGCTCACTTCTGGACAGGTTTTGATGGTTGCGTAGATGTTTATCAAGCTTAAGAACCTTATATTGCTTGGAAGTCAGAGCTCCAAATCCACCGTTAAGCAAGACCATGGAAATTCACAGTCACACACCACAACTGTGGATAACTAACCTTAACATAAATATTTTAATAAGCATCTAATTCATCCATGTTTCAGATTTGTTTTGTACAATTTTAATATGGGAAAACAGATTCTAAAAAAAATAGACAAATTATTCCAAGTTCATTCTGTCCTTTAGAAGTACTATTATTCAGCAAATATTCATCAAAAATTTTCTTTCTAATGGGCAGTAATACGCTTAATGCGCATGTTACATCCATAAATGTATGCTCAGAAAAACCTGGCATGCATTCTAAAGACTCAACAGGTACCTGCCAAGTGAGGGAAGTGTCACATAGTAAATGAACTTAGCTTATTGAAATTCTAAGAAAACTGGGAATCTCTGTATAAAAGAGATACCCTTCGAGTTATGATGAGGTTGTGTCCCAATCAGAAGCCAATAATCAAATTCTAAAGTGCACTTAATAAACCCAGCCCACTGAACTGAAAGTGTGACCACCACTCTATCTTAACCCTATACTACAAAGACTTGAACCACTACTTCAGCTTGCAGCCAAGCATCTCAAGAAGCCGATACCAATATTTCTAACTTAAGAAAAGGTCAGCATACCAAATTCAAAATATGGTTTCTACCTTATCTCTTGTTCCATTATAAACTTAAAAAAAAAAAAGGCATGAATCAGAGCCACTCAGTGGCAGTTGTCTCTATTTTGACGGCATAACAAGGACTCTCTAGATCTACATTGATAAGATTAATGTGCACTCTAAGTCACTAGAATATTATGTCTTTGAAAACAAAGCTTTGTCTTCTCTTCCATCCCCAGTGCTGGAAGCATCCAAGGCCCATACTAGAAACTTGATAGATCATTTGCTCAATGAACAAGATGGCTTCTTTAATGATCCCCAGTAGCAACAGAAAGCATGTGACTTTGCTTAAGGAAAAAGTACTTGATGTAATAAAAACTCATCATTAAAACTCTTATTAGTTATTCTAGCTTAACCAGGAACCATTATTTTGCAGATATAAAAACAAAAGCAAACAAAATGGTTTACACTTTAATCACAAATCACAACTAGTTGCTGATGAATACATTTAAGGGCCTCAGGCTTCTTAAATCCCAGCTGTTCCAGGAAATACTGGTAAACATGGAATTTTAACTATATGCCATAGGCTCTAACATATGAGAAAGTAGAAACGAGATTTTTCCCAGTTACAATTAACTCAAACCTTGAACCTTTCTTTAAGTTAGATTTCTTACCACACAAATAGAACATAGATTATTCATTTGTCATACTTGAACATATGCATTTATGTGCGCCAAAGTGTGTGCAACTATTTGTTGATCCATGTTGTAGTGTAATAGAATTGATTCATATTAACAATGAGTTTATGTAAAAGATTATTAAAATTCTTTTATTTTATGCATATGGGTGTTTTTCCTGCATGTGTGTCTCTGCACTGTGTAGGGAAGGACCCACAAAGGCCAGAAGAAGAGGTAAGATTCAATGGCTGTCAGCTGCCACATGGGTGCTGGGAACTGAAGCTGGATCCTCTAGTAGGACAATCTGTGCTCTTATCTACTGAGCCATTTCTCCCACCTAAGGGAAAGGATTTTAGTGTATTAAACTTACATAATGTTGACTTCATAAATGCAATTCCAAATATACAGTTTCACATGTGGCTTTTTTTTATGTGCTCATAGATAAATATATAATGGAAAAAGGTATTAGGTCAAAACAAATTGGTTTTTTTTTCTAATTTGTAATTACTTTTGAAAAAAAATCAAGAAAACTGATTTGTGTACTTTCCTGCCACAGTTAGGAAGCAAAAATCTATGTTATTAACTTAAAATTCATTATTGTAGAAAAATGCAAACCGTGTGATAGTGCAAAGGAGCTCGAGTCCTCTGCTCGAAGATTCTGAAACAGTTATTTCATGCACCGAGGAGACTACACTGCTGATAATGAATATTTTAATAAAGGTCAGCAAATCGTACCTTCTCATTTCTAACTTGTACAGTGTCAATTTCAGAAATTTAATCCCTGTGTGAAGATACAGTTTCTTATTACTGACAATAGTTTCTCTTTGATTTATAGCATCAGGTATATCATCTGTAAGATGTAAGATATATATCATCTGAGCCATAAGAACTGAGAAGGCCAGGAGACTATCGTGAAAAACTACGTGCACACATTCTCTTACCTGTGTGCGTGATACTGAGTCAGCCCCATAGGTCCATGGGCTCCACATCAATAGGTGGAAAACAGAAACAACCGCATCCATCTGGAGGTTGTACAGATTTTTCTTCTTGTGACTCTTTTAACAGCCAGCATAGCAGCTATCTACAGAGCATTTACAAGATGATAGGTATTGTAGGAAATCTAAGGATGATTTAAAGGGCTTTGAAGAATGTGTGCTGATCTGTGGCGATACTACCTCATTTTATGTAAGAGAGTGGAGCAGCTGGAGAACCTCTTTCATTCAGTTCTATGGGATAGTTAATTCTCATCTGTCTCTGCCCCAGCCCCACCTTATTCTCCTCGGCAAAGTTCTGCTATGATGATGTTGGAGTCAGAATGATAAAGTAATCTTGGGTAGAAGGAAGAAAGGAACCATTTATTACATTATTGTTGAATAAAAAACGTTACTGCCAGTTTTTAATTATGGCAACAATAGGCTAAATATTCTCAGTTTTACTGTCATTTCAAATCTACTTCAGTAGGAGTTATTAATATAAATGAATGACCCACAGGTTAAGAACTGCTCTAAGCCTACCTACGAACCTCTCCTTGCTGTCTTTCAAACCCTTGACCTCCTTTTTCATTATATGTTATTATTTGCATATACGTATGTCTATATTCCTAAACAGAACCTGTAAATCTATAAAATGTTGCTTGTATGTGTGTTTTGGTATTAGACAACTGATTGATGTTCTCTTCCCTGGAGGAGAAGACTTTTTTTTTTAATTTAAAAGTTTGAATTTTCCAAATTATGTTTTTTATTGGATATTTTATTTATTTACATTTCAAATGTTATCCCCCTTTCCCAGTTTCCCCTCCAGAAACTCTCATCTCATTCCCCTTCCCCCTACATCTATGAGGGTGCTCCACCACCCACCCACCCATTCCCACCTCACAGCTCTAGCAATCCCCTACACTTGGTCATGCCTTCACAGGACCAAAGGCCTCTCCTCCCATTGATGACTGACTAGGCCATCCTCTGCTGCATATGTAGCTGGAGCCATGGGTCTCTCCATGTGTACTCTTCGGTTGGTGGTTTAGTCCCTGGGAGCTCTGGGCCGTCTGGTTGGTTGATATTGTTCTTCCTATAGGTTGCAAACCCTTTCAGCTCCTTCAGTCCTTTCTCTAACTCCTCCACTGGGGTCCCCGAGCTCTGTCCAATAGTTGGCTGCGAGCATCTGCCTCTGTATTTGTCAGGCTCTGATAGAACTGCTCAGGAGACAGCCATATCAGGCTCCTGTCAGCAAGCACTTCTTGGCACACACAATCGTGTCTGGGTTTGGTCGTGGCTTTCCTCGGGTGCCTGTAGTTCTTTCTGTAGCGATGAGGCCTCTTGGGCTCTTCCCCATCCACTTTGGCATGACCATTGCTATTGTCCTTGCACAGCTCGCGTTTAGGCGGCCATGTTGGTGAGACTTTACAGATGCACCTTCTGACATTTTGAGAAGACACAGCAAACACCCTGATATTCTGGCCCTTAGCATTTGCTGCCACACTGCCTTATGCAGTATTCCAGAGCCTTAGGTGTGGGAGTTCAGTGCTCTCTATTCACGTGAATTTTTTATATCATATAATATATATATATATATATATATATATATATATATATATATATATACCTTCTTTAAACTTAAACAACAATTTTTAAATCACGTATCTCTTCCTTAAAAGGGGAAAATCCCCAAAGAAATAAATAGATTTAAGTAATTGTGTTACTTAACTTCTTTATCTTTTCCTTCACAGTGTTGGGAACTGAACCCAACGTCTTGTGTTTATTAGGCAAACACTCCTGACCACTGAGCTACACCTCAGGGCTTAAAGCTAAAATTCTGAGTCCAAATCTTACCAGTAGGTTCTTAATTCAGGATCCATGACACTTGTTGGTTGGCCGTTTTCTGACAGTGTCACAGAGAGAATTGGGGCCTCGTTTCTTTCTAAAGGGAATTCATAGTAACATAAGATCCGTTAGCTACTATTCTGGGCAGCATTCTGGGCAAAATGTTGAATGTCAGCAATATTGGCAAATACAATTTATTCATCACATTTATTAATGAATTCCACTAAGAATTTAGTGTATAAGGATGAAATACGGCATCATCTTTTGCTAGAGGATATTTTTTTTTCACACTGTGAAATTCTTGCCTGGATTTTTATGTAGACGCTTTTGCTTTACTGCAGGCATAGCTACATCACAGTAGCTATTAGAAATCCTAGTAAACCATAACTACTAATACATATAGCACTGGTTCTCAACCTTCTTAACTCTGCTCCCTTTAATATAGTCCCTCGTGTTGTAGTGACCCCCAATGATAAAATTATGTCATTACTACTTCATAACTGTAATTTTTCTACTGTTATGAATCAGAATGTAAACATCTGTGCAGGATATCTGATATGTGACCACCTAAGAGGTTGTGGCCCACAAGTTGAGAATCACTGATGTATCGTGACCTCAGCAACAGGAAATATTTTTAAAACACACATTTTATCATCAGTTAAATATGATATTAATGCAAACTTTTTTTCTTCATTTACTGTAACTCAAAGGAAGGGCAAGGGGAAATGAAATTACGCTGGAATTCCTCAGAGGCACAGTACAAGGGCGTGCTGATTATATTACATATCTAATGTAGGAATGAAGAACAGTAATTACTTACCAGTGTTCAGACCTCCCTTTCCTTTGTGGATATAGAACTCTTGACGCTTAGTCAAGTTTGTGGTATGCTCATCTGACCAAACTGTGGTGATAGGAACACCCGAATGTAAGCAGCAGTGTGATGTGTCCTCCAAACCCTGAGGAGGCGTCTTCTCACCCTCCCATTACCATTGACAGACATTCTTCATTCAGACATGGGATGTGGGCATGGTAGCTTTCCATGTAAAACTGGGAATGAAAATCTGGCCAGGGGAGCAAAAACTCCTTGGTGTTGCTGAATCTGTCTTTGGCGGCTTGGGTTAGCAGTTTCTCTCCCTTAACAAGAGGAAAAAAACCTCCTAAGTCACTATTAGCTTGGCCCTTTGTTACAGAAACCACAACACAGACTTCACTGTTATAACAGGAATTCCAAACAAATAGTATAAACAAGTTAACTTCATCAGTAATTCCTAAATGTCCTTTCATTTAAGAAAATACGTTGATCTGAGTTTTATTTTCCTCTCTCTCTCTGTGGTATGGTGCCATAAACAGGTGTGGGCTAGAGTCTGTGGTCATGCAACGAGTAAAACAAGTTACCATCAAGGAAACAAAACACTGGACACCCCCCGGATAGAACCATAGCTGCTCATTGACTTTTAAGGTCGTGATTTCAGACATTTTGAAAAATGAAAATGACTACAGTTTTTTAAATTACAATCTAAAATAAGAAGAAGTCAAGAATTTGAGAGGGAGGGGGAATGCAGAAGAGATGGAAGTGGAAAGGGAGGGACAGAGGGATGGATAGAGGGAGGGAGGAGAGAGGGGGAGAGAAGGGATGGAGGAGGGAGGGAGGGAGGGAGTGAGGGAGGGAAGGAGGGTGGGGGAGAAAGGAGCAAGTGTGATATAGATGTAATGTTCATAAAGTTCTCAAAAATGTAAAAAGAAGGAAAGAAAGAAAGAAAGAAAGAAAGAAAGAAAGAAAGAAAGAAAGAAAGGAAGGAAGAGAGAGAAAGAAAGATTAAAAACAAGCTAAAATAATCCAGAAAAACTGGTTACTTTCAAGGATTGAGACATACAGAATTCACAACAGTATTTAAAGGAATTTGGAATTATTCAGTATTAGTGTGCTGGGACTACCATAAAAATATATGAATGGCTTAAACAATAGGAACTTACTTCCCCATCCAGGCAGCTAGAGTCTGTGGTTGAGGTATTGGCAGTGTTGAATTCTTCTGAGGCTTCTGAACTTGGCAAATGTACTGGCTAGATTTATGTCAGTGGAGCACAAACTATAGTTACCTAAGAAGAAAGATCCTCAATTGAGAAAATGTCTCCATAAGATCTGGCTACGAGCCAGCCTGTAGAGCATTTTCTTAATTAGTCATTGATTGGGGGGGGGGGCTCAGCTCATTGTGGGTGATGCAACTCCTGGGCTGATAGTCCTAGGCTCTATAAAACGCAGGCTGAGCAAGCCGTGTGGAACAAGTCAGTAAGCAGCACCCCTCCATGAACTCTGCATCAGCTCCTGCTTCCAGGTTCTCATCCTGCTTGAGTTCATGACCTGACTTTCATCAGTGATAGACGATGACTTGGAAATGTAAGCTGAATAAACCATTTCCTCCCCAGTTTTGCTTTTTGGATGGCTGTGATGTTTTGTCACAGCAATAGAAACCCTAAATAAGACAGCCAGTGATGGCTATCACTGTCCCTAAGTCTTTATGTGACTTTCCACCTGTATCCTCACCTCTTGCCCTCTTTAAACATGAGTGTCTATAGAAGAAGACTGGTTCATATTACTTGATTTTACCAAAAGTCCCTTTTCTCAAATATAGTCATATTTTGAAGTATTGACTGTTATTACGTCAAGATATAAATTTAGGAAGGGATAAGAGACAGATACAATCATTCTGTGATATATTCCTAACAAATTTACTTAAAACAAAAAGAGGAGATTGGACTTATATTTGATATTGAGGGTAAATAAATTTGGTAATAAAAAAGTATAAGGTTAATCAAATCTTTAAAAATTGTCCTTTACTGAGAATCTATTTGACATTCAAGATTTTAATAAATTTATAATGTCATATGGCTAATTCGGGTCACTTTAGAATGGGAAGATTAATTTTTATTTGTTTAGACTTCTTGTTTTTCAAGCCATTTAAGAATTATAGAAAAGTAACATAGGACTGGCTCCCATCAAATCCATGTCCAGTTTCTCCTAATATTTATGCCTTATATTGAAATGACGCATTGGTATTATTCATATACTGCTATTGGGAGACTTTACTAAAGGCCATGCCTTTTTCCTTGAGATTTTTCCTTTTTGTTCTGGGGCCCTATCTAAGATGATTGACTCCATTAAGTCTGCTTTGATGATCCTTGACTGGGACATTTCCCCAGACCTTTTGTGGATGACCTTGATTATGTGTAGAAGTACTGGTTGGGTGTTTTTAGGATGTCTACTTCTTGGAACTTGTCTGATTTTATTTTTTATCGTGATTAGACGTGAGTTCTTGGTATGAGGTGCGATGACCACAGAAGCACAGGGCCACTTACATTATTCCATGCTGTGCCTGCCCACTGTGACTGCAGCTCATCGCTGCTGCCTTCCTTCACCTCCATTGTCGGTAGTTCTCTTATAGAGAATGTCCACATGAGGGTGTGCAGCCCACCCAAAAAAAGACAGGAGTTATGCTCTTTCCTAGAGAGTAGACGATATAAACAAACCTCTTACAATTCTTACAATTTTCCTTAACCTATTCTGATTGATATTGCAAAATCATACTAACTATTCTGCATGTAAAGAACAGAAATTTGTTTCTCGTAGTCTGCAGGCCAGGAGAGACTGAGTTACTGGAATGCCAGGCTCCTGTCTGTAAGCACACCATAGCATCAGTACTAGTGTCAGGCCTTGGAGCCTCCCCTTGAGTTAGATCCCAATTTAGACCAGTCACTGGGCCTCCTTTCCCTCAGTTTCTTCTACATTGTTGTCCCTGCAGTTCTTTTAGAAAGGGACAATTCTGGGTCAGAGTTTTTGACTGTGGGATGGCAACCCCATCCCTCTACTTAATGCCCTGTCTTTCTACTGGAGGTAGACCCTTTGTTTTCTTTGACCATGGGAGAGTACATAGGATGTGAAGGCAAGAGATTTATTTTGTCTCATCATCCCAGAGGCTGATAAGTCTACTTCCACCCAGTGAGGGCCTCTTGCCTCTTCAGCACATGATAGACATTTGAAGAGGCAAAGCAAGGAGTAGCCTTGTTATTTTCACAATCCATTCTCCAACCCACTAGTCCAGTGCTCAAAGAGGTAAAAATCAGGAGGTATAGTGGAGCCGTTCCTGAAGGCTCCACCCTTATCACCTGCAAACCTCCCACAAGGTCCTGTCTCCCAAGACTGGCATCAGAAAATTAAAATTCTAATTGATGCATTTTGAAGGACCCATATTGTATGATGCCTATTCTTGGTTCATAGGTAGCAGCTACTTCCTGTAGCCTCATGTAGACAAAGGGCAAGAGAGCTCCCTCAGACCTATCTGAAAGGGCACTATAACCCCACCATGAAAGCATTCCCTTCATGCTGGTGCTGCACTTGCCTTCACAGAGGCTATGTCTCCTGTGTATTAGCAACCACTGAGTTGTGACTAGAGATCTGAGAGAACTTGAGGAAAGAAATGATTTACTCTGTGTTTCAGCTCATTATGATGGGGCAAGAAGCAGACAATGAGAGCATCAGATCTCACCTGACTCTCTCTTTCCCGTTTGTGTCTCTGCATCTCTAGACAATGAGACAGTGTTATTCACATTAGAGGTCAGTGGTTCTCAGCCTGTGGGTTATGACCCCTTTGAGGGTTGAGTGACCCTTTCACAGGGGTCTCATGTCAGATACCCTGCATATCAGATATTCACATTATGATTCATAACAAAATTACAGTTATGGGGTAACAACCAAATAATTTTATAAAGGGAGATTACCAGAACACGAGGAACAATATTAAATAGTCATGGCATTAGCAAGGTTGAGAACCACTGTACTAGGTAATTGATTCTCCCTGAATTATTCCGGACTGGAAATGCCTATAAACCTGCCCAGCAGTGTGCCTTATACTCTCTTAGGTGGCCCCAAATTCAGGCAAAGTGATTGAAGTTAACAGTTATATCCTATCATGGGAACTGGGATTTAAACATAAGAATTTTAAGAGGGCACGGACATTCAGATGATAACCAAATTCATTTATTAACTTACAATTTAAAATCACATGCGCATGAACTTAAAATTGCACAGGTACAAAGTTATTAGAGAACAGGGTTTGAAAGTCTAATCATTAATTATAGCATGGTGTTATTCTCACGTATGATACAGGAAGATAGTACTCGATCCTATTCTCTGTATAGACCAGGGAAGGAGATCATTGGATCAGAGGAGCAAATACTTTCTATCACATACAGCTTCAGAGTTCAACTTTCTGGTTTTATAGCAGGAGGCAAGTTGGCAACCTTTACTTGCAAAACTCTTGAATTCCTTGTGGTGTTCTTGGATATGACATGTGTTCCCTAAATTCAGTTGATAATTCTTTATAGGATAAAACTTTTCAAACCACCCCATTATGTTAATCATTTACATCCCCTTTTCTGCTTTTGATTTATAATGTCTATTGATAGTTCTCTCCACTGTGATTTTTTTCCCCCAGATATTTCCGTCAGCCTGTTAGCGGTTGTTGTAAGCTTCTGTGGCCTGGCCTTGCTGGTTGTCTCCCTTTTCGTCTTCTGGAAGTTGTGCTGGCCGTGCTGGAAGAGCAAGCTTGTGGCCCCCAACCTCAGTGTCCTTCCACAAAGCATCTCAAATGCTCCAACTGAAGTTTTTGAGACCGAAGAGAAAAAAGAAGTGGAAGAAAATGAAAAGCCAGCACCCAAAGCCATTGAGCCTGCAATAAAAATCAGCCACACGTCCCCTGACATCCCAGCAGAAGTGCAGACGGCTTTAAAGGAGCACTTGATTAAACATGCTCGGGTGCAAAGGCAAACAACCGAGCCTACATCTTCGTCCCGGTAAGGAAGGATGTCAGGTGGGATCCTATGGGTGGGTGTGGGAGTGAGGATAAAGAACAGAAGAAAAGAGAAAGAGAAGTCAACAGCAGGAATGGAAGGAGG
This sequence comes from Mus minutoides, assembly GCA_902729485.2. NCBI lineage: Eukaryota > Metazoa > Chordata > Mammalia > Rodentia > Muridae > Mus > Mus minutoides. The sequence goes on from LR749535.1 coordinate 1,313,499, forward strand.
AAAAAGAAAGAAACCGGCAATAAGGAAACACATAAGTACATAAGGCAATCAAGAGACAAAGGGTAGGACACAGAAGGGGATGCAGATAGAATGATGGGGGGCCAAGAAGAAGATAGGGGTGGTGTATGAAAAGGATTTAGTAGTAATTGAGTCAAATCACACCAGTTAATTAACTCTTGCCCCTGAAATGTCATCAGCTCATAGCAGCCACTTGGAAGTTTTCACTTTAATTTTGTTAATTAATAAATAGTATACAAACAGTCATTGGGAAAAATGTATCACAGAATCTGCGTGTGTGTGTGTGTGTGTGTGTGTGTGTGTGTGTGTGTGTGTGCACGCACGTGCACATGCGCGCACCACACTCCACAACTACCTAGCTGCTCACAATAAAAACAGAGGAGTGTTTTTAGTCTGCAGTTAGTTAGCACCTAAACTGCAAAGGCAAGCATATCTGAGCCCCTGTAGATGAAACTTCAATGCTAGATAATTCTACAGGGGCCTACACTGTCACAGGAATAGCATGCAGTACACACTCTTTCTGAAATGTGTTCCAGAGAGTTGAGTAAGAAACTGTTACCACTGACAAGTTTAACTTCAGGAACAGGGACAAGGAAAGCAGGTAGGCTAGCCTGCAGTCCTGGTTACAATATAAAAGCAAGCAACAGCTGCTAGCTAGTGATTTGGAGAACATTTTTAGCCAGTGGCATTTATGGTCATTTAAAACTGTCGGCATGCGTGCAAGGTGATTCCATATGCCTCCCCTGATTATTATGTTGTTATCCCTGAAAAATCACAAAGCTGTTTTTAAAAGAAGCAGGTTTCCCCTGTCCACCAGGGATGTGTCCTGAGACCCCAGTAGATTCCTGAAAGCACCAAGTTCCATAAATGCTCGATTTTCCTACATGTACATACCTATAGCAAAGTGATAGCTATTGATGGTGGAAAAGAATGATGGTAATTATAACTGTGAATCTGGTCCCTTTGTCCCCACATATTGCATCTTATTATATATAATAGCTTTCTTGCTGTTGTGATATGCAACGATATTCCCTCCATGATACAAAAAAAAAAAAAAAATAGGGAAATGAATGATACAGGCATTGGCACATTGTCTTGGGCTTCTACAGCAAAGCAACTTGAATGAACACATGGTGATACACAGGGCAGAGAATCTGATAACCAAGATGATATATTAGTGTTCATGAAAAGTTCCATGAAGGGCATAGTTGTGAGGGGCAGTGACTGAGCCACATCCCCTGGAGACAGAACAAAGTGACCGGTAATTCACTTCACCAGTCGGAACAATATTCATTTTTAAATTTATGAATTGTTTACCTCTGGAATTTTCCATTCGTTATTTCCAGCCCTAGGTTTGCCATTGGTAACCAAGACAACAGTTTGACAAAGACCAGAGAACACAAGACAAGATAAGAGGAAATACTGTCCTAACAATCATGAATAGGTGACAGCATGGTGTTCAGAATTATTCAACTTTAGCTGATAAGTAAATAAGTAAATTTACATAAGTAAATCTGAGCAGTGAAGATAATGCATGCATTTTATTTCAGAAAACATCATAAAAGTGAAATTTTATCTCTAAAATATAAAGTAATATTAAAATATTTAAATAAAATTTTAAAAAATTAAAGAAAGAACACCTGACTCTCCTAGTAAAGGGCAAATGAGAGACTAATGTACTGAACATAGGGGCTGGGCCCTGGATATAGAATGGCCTCTTTCAGTCAAGAGAAATAATTTTATTCTTGGATTTTTCAGTAATTATAGGCAAAAGAAAACCCATAGCAATTAAGTGAGAAAACTTCCTCTCTCGCTCTTAGGAAACATAGAAGTGCGTTGCACACATCCGGTACTGCCTGAGTGAAGGAATACTGTGCAAGTCGGGGATTTAGTTGGGAGGGTGCTATTTCCTGTGCCTACTGACATGCCCTTGTCTATAGGAGAGGTTGGGGAGATGCAAGTCTTGGGTAACTTAGTCCCTTCCCTGCTGTTCCTTTACTATCCTGCAGAAAAGATTAGTAATCATCTCTGTTCTTTATGAATTACCCAAAGCCCAAGGAGATGTTGCCTGATACTAAGCAAGCTGCAAGGAATGAGCATTCGAATTTATCCAGATGGGTGGAACGTTTCAGTTTCTAAACGAAATGTGGGTTGTATACAAATAAAACTGAGTTACAAAATCAGCTGAACATAAGCAGTTTGGAGTTGAAAAATATCTCCCTGCTTGTTCTGCTTAGTTAAAATCTAAAATTGGGTGTGGCTACTTTACTGTGAATGATTATAGAGGACTCCAAATATGCTTGGCACTGTGATGGGTGCCTTGTAGAAAATTCCAGCACTTCTATTTCTCAAGAATCCTCCTCTATGTTGACCACTTCTTCATATGTATTACCTTTGTATGGAGAAGAGGAGATTGCAGAGTTTTCTATGCAGTCACCTTGGACATGAAATAGAGATTACATCAGCCACCAAATCCAGACACTATTGCATATGCCAGCAAGATTTTGCTGAAAGGACCCTGATATAGCTATCTCAAGTGAGGCTATACCAGTGCCTGGCAAATACAGACAGGGATGCTCACATTCATCTATAAAATGGAACACAGGACCCCCAATGGAGGAGCTAGAGAAATTACCCAAGGAGTTGAAGGGTTCTACAACCCTTTAGGTGGAACAACAATATGAACTAAAAAGTACCCCCAGAGCTCGTGTCTCTAGATGCATATGTAGCAGAAGATGGCCTCGTCGGCCATCACTGGGAAGAGAGGCCTCTTGGTCTTACAAACTTTATATGCCCCAGTACAGGGGAATGCCAGGGCCAGGAAGTGGGAGTGGGCGGGTGGGGGAGCAGGGCAGAGGGGGGTATAGGGAACTTTCGGGATAGCATTTGAAATGTAAATAAAGAAAATATCTAAAAAAAAAAAAAGAAAGAAAGAAAGAAAAGAAAAAAGAAATAGAGATTACATTATGATAAATCAAATTGTCCAGCTCAAGTGCCAATTTTGCCTGGCATATGGCAAAATCAAAGCTACACGCATATCCAGGCACATGTGTCCAAAATAAACGTAACTTTAATTTTCCTTTTCTCATTAATTCAGACAAGAGATGACATCACACTCTTTCAAGTTTCAGTTATCTTTCTCTCTAGGGAGATAGCATCCCATCTGGACAAGTCTAGAAACTAGCAACGTTGCTGAACACAGGAAGGTTTTTGACATTTGACCCCTCCAGCTGTCAGTCAAACTACTCAGATTCACTTTTGTATCCATTACCAGGATTCTCATGTGTCCATCTTGTGTGTGTGTGTGTGTGTGTGTGTGTGTGTGTGTGTGTGTGTGTGTGTACCCTTCATTCACTCAAAACACTTAGATGTTTACTTCTGGGTGCAATCAATGTGTTCTGTACCCTATCTACTTAAAGACTCTGTAAAGAAATGTCCATCACCTGATACAGACTTCAGCATAAGTAATGATAAATATGTTCAGTAGAAGCCACTTTCTTTCAAACATTAAATTCTCAAACTATAAGGACACATGACCTTCTTTTATGCCCTCCTATCTTCCCGAACTGTGTAGGGAGACACAGTAATTGTCAGATGATGCTTTTGATTGCTTGATCATTGCTCCAATTCGGTTTATTCTGCTAGACATCAGGTGTTAAGGGCACATGGTGCTCATGATAAAAGGAGGGTAGGAATGATGTATTCAGCAGATGAATAGGAAGACCAGTTTTCTGTTCATTCATTAATGGTGTGAAGATGAAATAAACAGTCACTGGCAAAATAATTAGTTGAAGATGCAGAATTACATAGGTTCATCCTGTTAAAGGATCCTAAAGGCTCATGAAATGATGAGAAAATATGAGAGATCTAATTGAACATGAATAAAAACAAGGAAATGTGTATAAGATAAATGATGGCCACGTATTCTGATGGAATTAGCTATGAATGATTAAAAATCAATTCATGAAATGACCACGCACAATTTCACAAAGAATAGTTCAATGTACCTTGTTATAAGGGAAATTAAAAATTATGTAAAACTGTAAGTTCTGAGTAATTTTATTTACTGTTAGGTTTTTTAATATAAATTAAATTCCTTCCAAAGGACAACAAACACTGAAATTACTCATGCCAGGCCGCTGTAAGGAATAGGAAAGAAGATAAAACAATAATAAAGGGAACATTTGAAAAAAAATATTGTAGCTCACTAGGAAATCAGGAAGCAATGTTTGTCCATAACCATAGACAAACATTGGCCTGAAAGTTCATGAGGCATGTGGTAATGAAGTCTGTGCACATGTGCTCTTACAAAAGGGGTGTATTTGGTATGTACACATGCTGCTTTTCTCAAATGGGGTGCCTCCTTTGATCTAGGGTGTACATAGCACAACAACCAGAGAAAAAAATTCCTCAAATGTGAAACTATTTCAGCTTTCTGGCACTAGCAGTGTGTGTGTGTGTGTGTGTGTGTGTGCGTGTGTGTGTGTGTGTGTGTGTGTGTGTGTAGATATAGATATAGTATAGATATAGTATATATAGCATGTTTATACTATATATAATATATATGCTGTATATACTATATATGATACATATACTAGTATATAGTATAATATATACATGCTATATATACTATATGTCATATATATACTAATTTTAGGTTGCCTGGATACTTTTTCTATATGATATAGATAAGTCCTGAAAGTCTCATGATATTTGTCACAAGGACTCTATCATAAATCATTTATAGGAACAGACATTTGTACAGTCCCATAATGCTTTTAATTAAAAGTATAAGAAGATGAATAATAATTTTTTGATATTATGAATGTCACAGTCTAATAAAATACTGAAGAATGGCAGACAGGAGAGACAGAAGATAATTCCAAAAGACCTGATGCTAAAACACATGGAGAGCAAAGGGTACCAGATCAGATCAGATCAGATCAGATCAAGATTTCAACTGTTCTTCAGAACCTAGCTCAGCTCAGCCAGGAGTTGGTCAACAGACGGTCAAAAGAGTGTTAAAATGTAAGGAAAAGCCTAAACTGCCACTCTGAGTACAGAAATTTAAGCCCAGAATAAGTTCAGTCAGTACACATTTCAAGGTTCTAGAAATAATATAAACTTAGTCTAAGATTTGTTATATTGTTATATACTAGGTTTTTGATAATTTTTAAAAAGTTCTTCTGACTGTTTAATGTGATTGTGTCATTTTCTCTTCCTCTTCTTCCATTCAAACCCTGCTCTCTCCCTCTACCTGCTCTCTGTGTATGTATGTTCCTAAACAGAAACACAGCCTGCTTAGTCTATGTAATGTCATGTGTTCCTAAACAGAAACACAGCCTGCTTAGTCTATGTAATGTTACATGTTTTCAGGGCTGACCATTTGGTATTGGATAAGCAGTTGGTGTTCGTTTCCCTGAGATAGACTATGTCCCTCATTCTAAACATTCCCTAATAGCCTGTAGCTCTCTATGTCTGATTGAGGCCCACATGGCTTCCCCCATCCCCCTTGGCTTGTATCTTGTTGCTCTCCTTCAGCTTACATTTAGGCAGTTGTGTGGGTGAGACTTTATGGATGTAGTAGCTTCTGGGGTTTCTAGGAGACACAGTCGTACAACACTCTCTCTGATCTCACCATCCCTTTGCCCCTCTTCCTCAGTGTTCCCTGAGCTTTGAGTGCAGGGATGTTTTATAGACACATCATTTGTGACTGGGCCCCACATCAATGCATTTTGGTTGGTTTGTGGGTCTCTGTAGTGGTCTTCCTATGTCACAAGAGGGGCTTCCTTGACGAGGACTGTTGATAGAAGGACAAATATTTAGAAATTAGTGAGCAATTTTGCTGGCTTGCTAACGTAGTTACAGGATCTCTAAGATTTAATGACTTCACTAGTCCTGAGTAGGTAGCTAAGTTTCCAGTACCAGCATGGTTTGCCACTTGCTGAGTGGGTCTCGAGTCTTGGTGAACTGTTGGTCACCTCAAGGATATCGCGCTCATGAACCCCTAGAGTTACCATGCAATGCTAGTCACTGATGTGATTCGCAAATGCCGTTGGTTGCTTCCTTCCTTTGGAAGCTTGCATGGGAACTTAGAGTACCGTGAAAGCCATTCTTCAGGGAGGACATTCAGGTCAGAACCAGCTCAAGGCTGCTGGGCCATGTCTGAAGGACATGGTGTCATCAGCAATAAGGACTCACCTTCCTCTGGGGTGGGGGTGCAGGGACAGCCAAAGGCAATGACAGTATTCTACAATGTTGGGGGATCTTTTGGACTATTCTGACTCAAAGGGGGGGGGGGGGATGGGCTTCTCATGATAAGTGTTGAGGCTTTTGTTAGATAGTCTTTGATTCTTAGAAGGAGCATTGTCAGCCAAGATGGGAAAATTTAATTTAATGTACGATGCACTAGCTTACTTATAAGTGATACTTATACCTCATTATAAGTACTTTTAGGTAGATGATAGTTGTATTGTTCTTTATGAGTTTTTTTCTTTACTCTTTCTTTCTCCTCCACCTTCTTTATCTCCTTCCTCTTCCTGAGTTAGAGCCCTACCCGTCTCCCCATTCCCCTTCTGATCATTTGTATTCTGTTTTCTATTGATTCTGTACCCTGGAAATGGTCCCTTTTTTACATTCCTGGGTTTTGGAGTTACTCCAGGAAATATTCTCACATCTGAAGATTTTGTGTTAGGAGCCTCAGATGAGCTAGAATGTGCAGGTTTGTCTTTTGGGGACTGGTTTAACTCACTCAACAACACCATTTTTCTAGTTCACCATCCATTTACCAGAAAATGTCATGGTCTCATTTTCCGTGTAGCCGAATAGTATTCCATAATTTTTGTGTACCACATTTTCATTATCCATTTGTCTGCTGAAAGACCTTTCTATTGTTCCCATTTCCTAGCTATTGTGAATAGAGAGAACATCAGTTAGCATGGCTGAGCAAGCAACTGTGGCGTAGAACGTCAAATCCTTTACACATAGTCAAATGAGTGCTAAGTTGGGTCATATGGTAAGTTTGTTTTTAGCTTTTTTGAGAATTTTCCACACTGATTTCCAGAGTGGCAGTACCAGTTTACACCCCGCCCCCAAACAGTGAACGGGGGTCATTATCATCACTTCTGTTCACCACCATCACCACAAAAATCCCTTCCAGTGTTTGTTGTCAGTTGTTTTGTTGATCTGGGGTAAATGAAATCTCAAAGTTATTTTGATTTTCATTTTTCTCCTCTTCTTCCTCCTCCTCCTGCTGCTGCTGTTTCTTCTTCTTCTCCTTCTTCTTCTTCTTCTTCTCCTCTTCTTCTTCTTCTTCTCCTTCTCCTCCTCCTCCTTTCCCTTCCTCCTCCTCTTCCTTCTTCCTTCCTTCTTCTTCTTCCTCCTTCCTCCTCCTCCCCCTTCTTCTCCCTTCTTTTTTTTTTTTTTTTTTTTTTTTTTTTTTTT
>LR749535.1:1321402-1341589 GCA_902729485.2 Mus minutoides
AGACAGAGTTTCTCTGTATAGCCCTGGCTGTCCTGGAACTTACTTTGTAGACCAGGCTTCTTCTCCCTTCTTTTTAGAACTCTATATTCATGCCTCAAGCTCATGCTCATGATTCATCTGTTTTATGATTCTCTCTCTCTCTCTCTCTCTCTCTCTGTGTGTGTGTGTGTGTGTGTGTGTGTGTGTGTGTGTGTGTGTGTGTGTGTGTTAGCCCTCTGTATATTCTGGAAGTGAATTCTGTCAGGTGTGTTCTCTCATTTGGTGTACTTCATCTTCACCTGGTTGTTTGTTTGTTTGTTTGTTTGTTTGTTTGTTTGTTTTAAACTCTACAAAAGCATTTTAGTTTTATAAAGTCCCACTTGTTAATTTTTGGCCTTCTATCTTGGGCAAAGTGTGAGTCCTAGTCATGATGTCCTTTCCTGAACCTATATCATGTAGGCACTGCCTATGGTTTCTTCTGGCAGTTTCTGTGTTACAGGCTTGACGTTTGCATCTTTGATGCATTTGATGTTTTTGTGCAAGTTGAGAGATATGAGTCTAATTTCATTCTTCGGAGTATGAACATCCGGTTTCCATAGAATCATTTTCTGAAGATATATTCTTTTCTTTGCCTTATGTTTTTGGGGTTTTGTCAAATAATAAGTGCCTGAGGTTATCTGTACCTACGTTTGGGTCTTCAATTTCATTCTATTAATCTATGTGTCTGTTTTGTGCCATCTGTACTTACATTTGAGCCTTTAATTTAATTCTATTGATCTTATGTCTGTTTTGTGCCAGTAACATACTGTTTTATAACTATGGCTCTGTAATACATAGCTTGTGTCTTTTGATAAAAGAATTGAAACCATTAGTATTTAAAGTTATTATTGAAGTATGTGTATTAATTGTAATCATATTGTTGGGTTTTGGTGGTGTTGTTTCTGTTTTCAGTAGTACTGTGTTTTTAATAATTATGACATTGCATTTCTTTTCACATTGTCTATAGTGCTCATTCAGCCTGATATACTGCTTCCCGTGTTATCTTTAGGTTTAGCTTGTAAATAATTTTTAGGTTGTGTATATCATGGAAAGTTTTTCTTTCTCCTTCAATGATGAAGGATAATTTTGCTAGATACATGAATCAAGCTTGGCCATCACAGTCTTTCAGGTCTTGGAATGCGCTGCTCCAGACTCTTCCTCTTTTCAAAGTTTCCACTGGGAAACCCTCCATTATTCTGATGAGTTTTCCTTTACATGTGACTTGCGTTTTCTCTCTTGCAGCTTTCAGTACACACTTCTTTTGTTCTGTATACTTAGTATTTAACTATGATAGACCAGAAGGATCTTTTTTTTTCTTTCTGGTTTTGTCTGTTCCATGTTTTGTGTGCTTTTTCTATCTGTATGTGTATGTTTTTCCTTAGTTTGGGGAAGTTTTCTTCTATGATATTGTTGAGGGTATGCTCTATGCAGTTGGCTTGAGTTTCTTCTCCCTCGTCTATGCCGATAACCCAACGCTTTGGTCTTTTTATGGAGTTCTACCTTTCCATATGTTTCTTCGTAGTAATTTGATCTTTTTTTTCTATTCCTTACTTATTCAGCATAAATCTTCTACTTTACCTTCGAGTCCTGATATTCTATCTTCTGCCTGATTCATTCTTCCTGTAAGGCTTTCCTTTGATGCTTGCCCTTCTATTCATACCTATGAACTTGAATTATGATTTGGTCTGGTTTGATTATGGTTATCTCCTGGTTCATCATTCTTGGAATAATATACATATATATATGTGTGTATATATACATATATATATATGTATGTATATATATATATATATATATATATATATATATATATATATATATATATATATCATATTTCTTATTTACAGGAGCCCACAATTGAGAGATTTCAGTCATTTTAATGACTGAACTTTTTAAATGTTTTATTTTTTAAATACTGTGGGACTTCTAATTTTATGTGTGCTTTATATTGTGAAATTAGCATTAATATGAGATCATAGGGTTGAACAAGAGAGGGATGTTTACCATAGAATGCAGATGTATTTGTGTGCCAAGTCGACAAGGAGTCAAATGTCATGTTTGCTTTTTTGTCAACTTGACACAAACTAGAGATATCTTGGAAGAGGAACTTCAATCCCTCCAATGCCTCCATCCAGACCCGCAGCAAGTCTAAGGAGTTTTCTTGATTAGTGATCAGAGTGGTAGGGTCCAGGCTTTCTGGGAGATGCATATCCTGGGAAGGTAATCCTGGGCTGTATTAAAAAGTAAACTAAGCAATCCATAAGAATCAAGCCAGTAAACAGCATCCCACCATGGCTTCTGTTTCCATTCCTGCCTCCAGGTTTCAGACTCAAATTTCTGCCCTGGATTACGGATTTCTGAGTTCGAGGCCAGCCTGGTCTACAAAGTGAGTTCCAGGACAGCTAGGGCTATACAGAGAAGCTCTGTCTCAAAAAACCAAAAATAAATAAATAAATAATAATAATAATAATAATAATAATAATAAAGAAAAGAAAAGAAACCATTTTCTTCCCATATTTGACCACAGTAGCAGACAACAGCCAATCCCTTCATGCCGTACCATACCGCCACTTGTTGCTAAGTCTTGTTATCCTTCATAACAAATGCTCCTTTCCTATTCTGCATCACTAATTCTGTCTACGTGATGATAAGTGTTCGGTCTGTCTCAAAGGAACATAGAAAAATGGGAGATATCGATCAGACATGTGCTCAAAGTTGGAGCTGTGGAATAGTTTGCAATTAATAATGAGACAGAATCAAACTGTTTGCATAATGGTGATTAAGATACAAAACATCTCTTCAGGAGAGTAGTTCACTGAATTTAGAGAACAAACTTTGAGAAGAAACATGTATATAGTGGCATTTAGAATGAAACTTCCAACGTGTTAAGGAACCAGGAGACTAATACAGAGTTTTAAGAGAATGATTTGACTATCAACACAGGGCTAATAACAGATTACCATGAAGAAGTGCTTAGCTGACAAGTCACTGAGGGGGCATTTATTTCTGAACTGTGGTAATGTGGTAACGGCGGACAAGAACAATGGAATATTCCAGGCCAAGACACAATAGAATAAGGAATGGGGAGAAAATATCAGCAACCACATGAGAAGTCTGGGACAGGTTTTTCTCAAGCAGTGAAGCATAGAGGACACCCGTACACTAAGTGACTTATGCAGTTAGCCTCTCTGTAAGACAACCAGGGTCCAGTTGTAGTCCTTTAAGGCTCTGCATTTCTCCCAGAGCACTTGCACGGGTCTCCAGAAGTCTGAATGGTAAAAGGTGCAGTGGTTCGCATTTTCAGTGTTTGAACACTCGCTAATCAGTCATTCCGAGAGAAAAGGGGGAAGAGGGAGAAGCTGTGTGTTGTCATGGTGACAGTTCAACATTGTAGCCATGAATGCTTTTGTTAACCTGCTAGCTGAAGTGACTTAGAATGTGCACCATTTACCCTGTAATTAGGGCACTGTTCCTTGAATAAAAAAGTAACACTACTTTTTTTTATTCTTTTAGAAGGGGCTCGGTAGAAGTGAGTACTATTAGAGGCTTCGCAACCATACACATCACATTCCAGGCATAAAGAAGACGTGTCTAAGTTTGGAGAGAAAAAAAGAGGATTAAAATATTATATTTGAAAGTCTTTGAAAATATAAAATAAGCTTAGGATGTTCAATGATTAACTTCTTTCAGGTTCTCTTCATATGAATCAAAATTGTTGGCCAAGTGAAGTGATTTTAATAGAAATATCTATTGTTACATAATGAACTCTCTCAAGAAGCTAAGGCTTGCCCTGTTATGTAGTGATTAGCGCTCGGCTTGCTAATTAGATTATAGTGGGCCACTTTAATGCCTCAGAACAGCAATAGCACCTACAGGAAATATTTCTTCCTATTTTATAAATTATCTCTGACCTTATTCTGAATATAATTTAGGCTGCTGGGTCTTTTATTTTGGAATGAGTTTAGGGTCAATATTCATTACATTGTATGTCTAATAAATTATAATGGGAGAGGTCTAAGAAGACAGATTTCCTCAAGATTTACAGTCTTGATGTTTTAGTAAAGAATTTCATATATATATATATATATATATATATATATATATATATATATATATATAATTTTCAGTTACAGAATCTGAAATGGTGAGTTTTAAATTAACTATAGTTTTAATTAGTAGCTATTTTTTATTCAGACCTAAGATGTCTAGCATATTTCTTTCTATAAAAATAATGTTTCAATTATGGTCAAAATTTAATTTAGTCATTATTATTATTATATAATATAGCACAAATTATTACAATATTTTGTTGCTGTTTTCAATAAATATATGCATATATATATATGATATACACTACAAAATATCCTTTAACAATATACTTAAATATTTTTATAGAATAGTTATAATTTGGCTTACAAATTCAACATTCTTATTTTACTTCTGATTTAGATAGCTATTTAAAGAAGTGGGGGGGAGGGGACCCTCCAAAAATACACCTTAAGATATTGCAACAAGTAAGCTTTTTTAGTATATATAAGTAGGTTATGCACAATGTTTAAGTAAAATGTTATATAACGCATATATGAGTACTTTAAGTAAGTTCACAGTTACTTAATACAACACATTATTTAGTGCTGTTAGAGATTTGGGGAGGGGTAGTGGCTCTGGCCTCAACAGTGATGATCAAATGATGAATTTGCTTGAGTTTGGGAGAAGGATAGTAGGTCATGTTGAGAATCTTGTTTCTTCACCACAGTGTTTAATGATGTGTTTATGAGGGAAAAATAGCAAAACCCCTATACACTGAACATCTGTGTGTTTCAATTATCAATTTTAAGACTTTTTCTTTGACAGCTGTCATCCAAGACAGCTCTTTGAGTGTGGGACACAGACATAGGCATAGTAATCCTACACAAGGACAATGACACTTTTCCCCTGATCCTGGTGGGTGGGGAGCGTGCATATATCAGTTCCAAGCCACCTCAGAAATGACTAACATAAACGATCTTGTGTATGTGTGTATGTGTGTGTACAGCCACAACTCCTTCAGGAGACACCTACCACGGCAAATGAACGTCTCCAGCGTCGACTTTAGCATGGGCACTGAACCCGTCTTACAAAGAGGAGAAACTAGAACCAGCATCGGGAGGATAAAGCCAGAACTCTACAAGCAGAAATCAGTTGACTCCGAAGGCAACAGAAAAGACGACGTCAAGACCTGTGGGAAACTTAACTTTGCGCTCCAGTATGATTATGAAAATGAACTCCTAGTTGTTAAAATTATCAAAGCTTTAGATCTCCCAGCTAAAGATTTCACGGGAACTTCTGATCCTTATGTGAAGATCTATCTTCTTCCAGACAGGAAGAAGAAATTTCAGACCCGCGTGCACCGGAAGACTTTAAACCCTCTATTTGATGAGCTATTTCAGTTTCCAGTGGTTTATGATCAGCTAAGCAACCGCAAACTACACTTTAGTATATATGATTTTGACAGATTTTCCAGACACGACATGATTGGAGAAGTGATTCTTGATAATTTATTTGAAGTCTCTGATCTCTCCAGAGAAGCCACAGTATGGAAAGATATCCACTGTGCTACCACAGTAAGTAATATACCTTCCAACTTCTCTTTGACCGCTGGTGATATTTAAGACCAGTCATTGCCCACATGATTAGAGTAAATTCTTTAGAGCCATAGAACTTAAACTCCAAGTTTCTGCAAAGGTGGCATTTGATTACATAGCAATATATCTTGGGATCTTAATATGCCATTGGTAACATTATCAGGTGCACAGAGAGCAAAGTAGCTTTTACATGCTGCTCCAGATGGGAAGACTTTTCTTCTACAAAATATTTACTTGTAACCCATTCCCAGCGCCAGTTTCTCCATAAGTGACACTGAATTTCATTATTTAAAGTGATTTTATCTCACAGGTCAAACCTAAACTATACGCTGATGCATCATGGTTTGATCTGAAACAGCCCATGACTTTAGAAGCTTCTATGGAATGTGCATGGTTACAGTATATGGGTGCTAAAGGATCAAAAAATAATTCTCCATATTAGAATTATTTTTTCATGATATGTATTTTTTTCAATTACAAAATGATACAGTATTGAAACTTTGGAAAGCAGCACAAACAGAATAGAAATAAAGTAATCAACAATGCTGCCAATTATGTAAATGTTTTGGTTTCCTGTTTCTGCTCTGAATGCATTAAAATAATTATGATTACACTGAATTTTTATTTTGACACTGATTTTGCTCCATGATAATTTGTCTCAATTCATGATCCTTATTGTTTTGATTTTTTAAAAATTATTAGTGTGTTTGTGAGTGTGTGCGCATGTGTGTGTGTGTTTCTGTGTGTGTGCCCACATATGCACGCAAAGTATGTACATGTACCATGATAGGCACTTACAGAGGTCAGAGGACAATTCTACGGAGTCGGTTCTTTTCTACCCTGATATGGGGTCCATGGATATAATTCATATTCCCAGGCTTGTACTACAAGCACCTTTACCTGCTGAACAATATCATTGGCCAAAATGTACAGTATCTAAATATGTTATCCATTTAATTAACGATTTCCTTCTTACTTAGATGAAGCATAAATTTTGTTTTTAAAAAGGAAGTTCTTTCAATTCACTTATATAAGACTGTCTGTCTACCATAGAATTACAGAAGAGGAATTAGCGACTCGCTCTCGGATTTGATTACTAACTTGTTTTGATTCATTAATTTTAAAGTGGGAGAATTTTACTTTTTACCTTCGGGTTGTGTTGATACAGTTTGTCTTAACATTTTACTGAAATTCATGTTGAATAGAGACGACAGTTTATTTTTAAAAGAAAAAAGAGCATTTTATAAATTCAAAATAACTCCTTCTGTGGCTTTCTTTCTATTGGTATTTTCCTGAGGCGTGTCTGAAGTAATTGTTACAGATTGTGTGAGAACGGCATTGTTGCAACCTTGTCGCATTTTCAGTCACTGGGCTTCATTGTTACAGCATATTCTTTAAGAAACAAAGGGAAAGGCTGGGAAGATGGCTCAGTGGTTAAGAGCACTGACTGCTCTTTCAGAGATCCTGACTTCAGTTCCCAGCAACTACATGGTGGCTCACAACCATCTGTAATGGGATCCAATGCCCTCTTAGGTGTGTCTGAAGACAGCAAGAGTGTACTCACATACGTAAAATAAATAAATATCTTATAAATGGAAAAAGGAAACAAAGGGAAATCGAGAGTAGGATCCTGATTCACAGGCAGGCACATCACAGTCTTTGACTTTAACATTTTAAAAGTCTTGTTGATAATATTCTCACACAGATACTCTTAACAGTAACCACCACAAATTTTAGAGCTCTGATGGGTAGAATTCTACAAATGTAGACGGTGATCAGTGAGCTGTAGCTGCAAAGTTATTTCCTTTGACTCTGAAGTCTTCTATCATGGTTCACTATTTGGTCAACAAATGTTTGCAGAGCACCAATGTTTGGCTAACTCTACACGTTTCTAGAATACTGTTGGAAGCATGTTCTGCCCATATGTTCAGGTTCAGCGGGAGGAAACACACAAATCAAGTGTAAGTTTAGTACCTTTTCCAAGAGCCTCTGTGATGGTTTCTGTTTGCTCAGCCCAGGGAGTGGTACTATTTGGAGGTGTGGCCTTGTTGGAATAGGTGTGGCCTTATTGGAGTAGGTGTGTCACTGTGGGCTTGGGCTTTAAGACCCTTGTCCTAGCTTCCTACAAGCAAGTATTCTGCTAGCAGCCTCCAGATGTAGAATTCTCAGCTCCTCCTGCACCATGCCTGCCTGGATGCTGCCATGCTCCCGCCTTGATGATAATGGACTGAACCTCTAAACCTGTAAGCCAACCCCAATTAAATTTTGTCCTTTATAAGACTTGCCTTGGTCATGGTGTTTGTTCACAGCAGTAAAACCCTAACTAAGACAGCCTCATAGTGGATATTTTGTTATAATTAATTACAAATTTTAACATATGAACAGGTCGCTTTAAAAGTAGGCATTGCTTACAGGATACTAAATTTTTGACACAAAAAAATATAGTTATTTTAATAAATTCTCATAATTATTATTTTATATATTTGATGTACTGTTTCTAAATATTATATCTTGTTATATTATTCTAATAAGCTTACTATAAAAATTCAGGCTGGCTTTGCAGTCATGATCTCCTGCCTCTGCCTTCTAAGTTCTGACAGTATATGTGTGTACCACCAGATGTTCATGAAACTATTTTACATTTTTATTTATATTGTATTTTAATTAAAAAGCAAATATTAATGCAGATCAAAATCTGCTTCAAAAAATGTCTATTTCTAGCTGTACATCTATGAATTCAAATTGCAATTGCAGGGTTTTCTAGAAAGAAGGAAGTAAAAAGGAAAGAAATAGGAATCCAACAGAGAGTCCTGTCACTCACGTCCTATAGAAGCTTGGAAAGGTGAGAAAATATGTAAATTAGATATGAAGGAGTCAATAAAATAAATGAATGCTTAAGTAAAGGGCACATGACCTTTGTGTTAGGAGGCACATCCATGCAAGTGTCTCTAGAGCATTCTTCCTCATATATCTAAAGACCTTTCTAATCTTTCCTAAGAAACTAAGACAGTCCATTCCAGGGAATCATTTTTTTTTTCCCTGAAGCCTGAAGCCATATAACTTTATTCTTATTATATAGTCACCAAAAACTTTCTCTGTGCAAGTTCATATTTAATTTTAAAGTGGAGATAAATAATACTAAAACATCAGTTTGGGTCAAGGAAGAAATCTAAAATTAGAAATAAATAAAGAAATAAAGCAACCTTCAATGCACACTCAGTCCAAGTGTATATTTCATTTAAAATCACCCTGGGATGGCAACAGAATTCTGAAGAGTTCTTTGATACTTGAAGCGAAAATGGCACTAGGAAAAGAAGATAAATCAAGATGGATGAGCATCTTCAGAGAAAATCATATGGGTTAATATAAGGAACTGTCACTTTTTTCTCTTAAAGTTTGTTATTAAATAGCAAAGAAAACATCAGGAGTGAATATTTGTTATATATAAATTTTTTTTTCATTTTACAGATCCTCATATCAGCTACCTATCACACATAAAGCAATCTGATCATCTCTTCTTAACTAACACAGAAAAGTTTCTGACCTTAGGGAGGCTCACACTGGACAGCACAATATGCCCTAGGCGACTGTTTTTGTGACAGGAGAGAAAAGCCCCACGTTTATATTCAGTTATATAGAATGTAATGAAGATCACTACTTACTGTTGAAAGTGTTAAGAACTACATGGATGGTTATAAAAAACAATCTGTGACATTTTCATATTTAAACTGTGAGTCTATTATTCAGTGTTTAGTTGGTGCGTTTGATTTAATTTTTAAATCACTATGAAAACAAACATTTTGTATATTTACATGTAGATTTTCCAAGCAGAGCCAGAAGCCATTTGGGAATATAAATGAGGAAAATAGTTTCCTTAAACATTTATTTTTGTATTTATTCATTCATTCATTCATTCATTACATGTGTATGTCTATCCATGCATGTCTGCCCATGAATGCATACACGCATAATTGGAAGTAACAGGACAACTTGTAGAACTTGGTTCTCTTCTTCTGCAACCTGGGTCGTTGGGCTTGAACTCAGGTCATCAGGCTTGGCAGCAAGCCCCTCTACCTGCTGAGTCCCCTCACTGACCCAATTCTTCTTTTTTTTTTTCAATAAAATTACATTTTGAATATTTGCTTATTTGACCTCCTATTAAATAAACATTTATAGCAATAACCATCTTCTAAAGCACTTAAAGATTCTTACAAGACACACAAAAGAGAGAAGCATGTTCATATAACATGGTTTGTGGATATAAAATAATTTTAACAGATTATTTTATAACACAAATTATTTTATAATAGTATGTAAATGAGTAGATTTTGAATTGAAAACTGAAAGAAATCTCTTGTTCCTGGTGCCAGCCTTTCAGAATACCGGATGTTCCCACTGAGATGCATGTAAATAAATAGATTTAATCATTTATTACATGTATTATGTGAGCACTTAAATTTTTAAAGGAATTTTTTATTCTGATGCTACATTCTCCATTTTTCCTCCATTAATACTAGACCTATCACAGGATCAGTATAATGCTATTTATAAACTTTGCTATTAATAAACTTTCTTCTAAACTTCAACTATGAGATTATATATTCACTGTTAGATTTTTCAAAGTAACCAAATTCCAATTTCCTTTGAAGTAAAAATATGTGGTACAAAGTGGATGACTGGGATGTTTGTCTCACTGTATAACCAGAGACCAGGAGGCAGTACTACAGGCATGGGCTACATGTTAGTTA
Source organism: Mus minutoides (assembly GCA_902729485.2). Taxonomy (NCBI): domain Eukaryota; kingdom Metazoa; phylum Chordata; class Mammalia; order Rodentia; family Muridae; genus Mus; species Mus minutoides. The sequence continues at coordinate 1,331,793 of LR749535.1, forward strand.
AAACTTCTTACCTCCTGCTAATTTGCCATGAAATTGGAACTCATCCTGACAGCAGACAAAATTAAAGTTGAGATATAAAGTTCAGTTGGCTGAATGTTTGTTTTGTATGTACAAAGCCCAAAACTTAATTTCTGGCATCCTAGAACTGAGTGTGGTGGCACACACCTATAATCCCAGCACTGAGAGAAAATGGCGGAAGGAGAAGGATCGGAAGTTAAAGGTCATCCTTAGCCACATAGAGAGTTTGCCAGTCTCAAAAGTCCAGAAAACAAGCAAACAACAAAACCCAGAAAATCCAACTTCCAGAGCCTTTTTGGTTGCTTTCACTGATACAATCCACTTCACAGTTCCTCAAATGACTAGCTGCCCTCCTTTGAAAATTTGATACATTGGAAAGAATTAATAGCAGTTGTAATTTTTTAAATCACTATTCTGTTAAAAAAAAAATACCTAAGATGCTTTAAGATGATAAAGACCTATGGTTTTTATTCTCTGTTGTCCCCTAATTAATTCTGTGACATTTTGAAAGGTCACGATACTTGTTCAGAATCAGCTGTAAGAACCTTGGGAGAAAGCATTTATCTTGATCTTAGTGTCCCCATGATCAGCCAAGTACCTGGTGTTTGGGGATGTTCTCAATCCCAGTGAGCATGGTGATGGATGAGCAAATCTTTGAAGATTGATAAGGTATTTGGTAGAGTTGCAATCAGAGTTTGGGAACTGTGAGAGCAAAAATGAGAAATTAGTAATGATAATTAATAATAATAAGCCAAACTTTTCAAGGGCCTATGTGTGTCAATATATGAAGTTTGGACTTTATAAGATCTCTCTGAGACACACACTAGATCCCTTTGAGGCTTTTAGCAGAACCAAGTGTTACGGGAGTTGTTGAAGGTCAGAGCCTGGGACTGGGCGCCCCGATAAGCCATATTCATCCAGCTGGACTTAGTAAGCAAATAAGCAATGGCAGAAGGCAGTAAAGGCAGATTCAAGGTGGCCACACTGGGGAAAGGGATAAAAAGTTCCAGTTACACCCACTCCTCCACTCCCATTGCCAAGTCTTCAGGGTTCTGACAGGAAGGTGACTTTCAAACGGAAGGAAGAGAGATATGTATAATTAAGCATACTTGGTTCTGCCCCCTCATTGACCCAGTCTGTCTTCCTTACCAAGCAATCTGAAAAGTTGTTGGTCATGTGTGAGATCCCCTTCCAGGAGACAAGCTCCCTCTCTCTGGAAGGCACCAGGATCCAACCTTTCCCTTCTCCTAGCATGAGATTTTGTGGAGAGAAATTCCAAGTCTCTGGGTGCATTGTTTCAGTAGTCCAGATTGTTTGTATGGGGGAAAACAGGTGCTTTTAGGATGTCCTTCCAGGCATCCTGATTACACCGGCACAATATAAATAACATTTTACATCCATTAACCTTTATGCCTTCCTCATTAATCTCCAGTTCAATGAACCTAGATGCTGTCTAATTGAGGGGTACCACCTCCCTCATCTGGCACATTTTAGAGCAATTGAAGTGATAGCTATGGTTTGTTTCTACTTTTTCCTCTTTGAGCTATTAATGCCCTCACTATAGCAAAAAAAAGCATGAAAACTGTTCTGACATTATTTTTGATGTATTTATTTTATGTGTATGGATATTTTGCCTGCATGTATGTCTGTGGACCATGTGTGTGCCTGGTATCTTTAGGATTGTTGTAAGATCTTTGGGGGATGAAGTAGTTATGAGTTACCATTGAACCCTGGTCCTCTGGAAGAGTAGCCAGTACTCTTACCTGCTATGCCATCTCTCTAACTCCAGGTTCGGATACACTTGAGCATACTTCAACTCTATATCCTCCATGGGCCTTGTTTTTACTAGTGTTTACATGTATAAACATTTGCTGCTGGAAAATAGTTTATTTCATCTTACTGAGTACCATCTTATACCAATGACACCAAAGACACAATAAGGGTAGGTGGATTGCTCAAGACAAAATTACAGGAGGTCTGTCATGAAGAAGTGATAAGAATTTTATAGTCCTTTGAACCCAGAACTTGAATTTCACAATAAATTCATTTCCTCAGAGGTGGACAAAGGACTAGTAATTTGATAAAAGAGTTCGCTTGATCCACTTAGTAGCACATCTTGCTTTTAGCAATATACTACAGAAAACCATCTGTTTTCTTACCCTCCAGGAAATGTGGAAGGCAGGCTACATTTAGGGTGCTAAGTAAATGTGATGACTGCTGCAACCATAGCAACCAGAGGGTTTTTTTTTCAATATGTCTTTATTAGTCGACTTCCCAATATATCCCTGAATTCAAACTTTTCCCTCAGCCAACATCTCCCATTCCTATTTTACTTAATTTGCCTCTTCTCTCTCTTCTCCTCCTAACCAGGTCACAAAAGATAAAGAAGCAGTGCAAATAGTACTGCTGTCATTATTGTGTTCTGTATATATTTACATAAAGTACTTGCTTGACCTCATAAGGTAAACGTTATTGTCATTTTATTTGTGATTAATTAAGGAGGTTAGGTTATTTTGCTTTATGTTTGGGAATCAATAAATGGAAGATGTACATTTTTTGCTGGGGTCCATGTACACATCCATACATGTGTGTGGATAAGTGTGCATGTGTGTTATCATGCATATAGAGGTCAGAGGTTAAGGCTGAGTCCCTTCCTCAGTCATTCTCAGTCATATTTTTGAGAGTGTCTCTCACGGAAGCTAGAGCTCACCAGTTTGGCAAGACCATCACCTGGCCAGTGAACTCTGGAGATCCTCATATCTTTACTTGCCTAAAACTGGAATTACAGGTGTGCACTGTCACACCAGGTGTTTCCGTGGATACTCTAGGGGCTGGAGACTGATCACAGGTCCTCATCCTTAGGTAGCAGGCACTGCTATGATTGACCCATCTCACTAGTCCTGAAGCTTTACAGCTTCATCTCCATCATCTCTGATTCAGAACCTGAATCCTTCCCACTTTGTCAAGCTCACAAACACCTCTGGATTCTTGCTTCCTTAGAAGCCTTCAACTGCCTGAACTAAGCCTCGTTAAATATAACGTCTTCTTTTCCCCAAGTGAACTAGTCATTATTATCTTTGAATACTTATCAAAGTACTCATATATATTATACTTTTTATTATCTCACCACTTCAACTCATTAAACATCATACATCAGGATGTCACCATTAGGACAAAGAAATCAAGTACGCAAACCCCTCTTTGTTACCTTCCTCTGTATTCCTCACTTTCCAACTGTGCACTTAGAAAATTGTCACGATGAGCACATAACTAAGATCTAAGATAGTACATACATGGATTAAACGTGTTAAAAATATGCTCCTTGGAAGAAAAGCTATGGAATGCCAAGCATTAGACTTTACAGTGGTTGTTTTCTCAGAGATACAGGAGTTTCTAGAGGACTAAGAAGGGGAATTCTTACAATAGTACTGCAGACAGTGACATAACAATTAGTGGATTTTCAGGAGCCCCGCAGAAGCCAGCCTTACTTTAAGCACTTAAAGAAGAAAAGGAGCAGAAACAAATGTGCACAATTCTCTATTGAAGCAGAATGTACAAAACATAGTTTCTTATCTTGATGACACTGCTCATCATTTTGTGTTAACTTTTGTTTACACTTTTACACTAAGATCATATACTTCTATGTATCTAGGGGATATTTTTCTGTGTATCCCCTTATAGCCATATTCAAAATGACTAAATTGATGTGGTTTTGAAATGTTTGCTTCTTTTATCTACATTGTGTCACCATATCTACTTTTATTTCTACTCTTTATTATCTCTTTAGGTTCCATGTGTTCCACCTGTTGTAGATTGATTAGCAGATAAACATTATTGTTAGAGTTTTTGAAACTATGAAAACAATCTTTGAATGATGAGATTCAGTAGCCAGTAAGTGGAAAAAATTATTAATTTTTGTGTGATGCATCCTGATCAGTTAGATGATCTGTTAGATGATCAGTTAAATATGGGACTATTATTCATTAAGCTGTTTAGATGATACTGGTTTTGTATTTTTTATATTTTTTTCAAATATATTTGGAATGGTCAATTTGCAATGGTCAAGGTTGACTAGAGAAACAGAACTGAGAGAATGAATATGACTACCCTGTCTCTCTCTCTCTCTCTCTCTCTCTCTCTCTCTCTCTCTCTCTCTCTCTCTGTGTGTGTGTGTGTGTGTGTGTGTGTGTGTGTGTGTGTGTGCACGTGCCTAGTGATGCCCAACGAATCTCCTGCACTCTACCCATAGTCTTTTTTACCTCCATTGTGGAGAATCAATACAATTTCCCCAGGGTAATCTGGACACAGTTATCCTTTGGTTTAAGGGCATCAGAAACCCAAAGTAGTTAGGGAGGAGTCTGAGCCTCCAGTTCAATGGAATGTTTATTGTGTCTCCTAGCAGGAGTGCTCCCAATCTGAAATCAAAGCTTGTCAAACAGAAGAACTTAAGGTTGTGGGGGCAGGAAGAAAAAAAATTATAGTGGATTACTGTGTGTGATGGTGAGTGGAATCATTAGTGGATTACTGTGTGTGATGGTGAGTGGAATCATTAGTGGATTACTGTGTGTGATGGTGAGTGGAATCATTAGTGGATTACTGTGTGTGATGGTGAGTGGAATCATTAGTGGATTACTGTGTGTGATGGTGAGTGGAATCATTAGTGGATTACTGTGTGTGATGGTGAGTGGATTCATTAGTGGATTACTGTGTGTGATGGTGAGTGGAATCATTTTGTCTTCCATCCCTTAGTTTCTATATCCATAGATCCTGGCTAAAGAAAAAACCATACCATATATAGGATGTTGATTCAAAGCATTTGCCACCTGGAAAACTCTGGCCTGGCCCAACCCTACTCCCCACCCCCCAGCTCCTGTCACATTATTAACCCTCTAACTATTTCTTCAAAGGCCATTTTATTGTTCTACCAGTTTACCTAGATGATGGAGAACATGCTAAGACCAGTGGATTCTGTGATCATGGGCCCACTGACACACTTCTTTGGCTGTGAAGTGAGTTCCTTGGTCAGACTCAATACTGTGTAGAATACCATGACAATGGATGCGGCATTCTGTAATTCCACAGATGGTAATTTTGTCAGAAATATTACATGCAGAAAAGGCAAATCCATAACCAGAATAAGTATCTACTCCAATAAAGACACAGTGTTGTTCTTCCCACAGAGGAAATGGCGCAATGTAGTCAGCCTGCCACCATGTCACCCAGAAAGGGGACATATCAGGGTCTCAGTCTTGGTCTCTGCCATTGGCCTACCTGCCACTCAGCAGCAGAAGAAGCTGTAGCCAGGTGGGCTTGATGAGTGGGAGTCCACATTGTCAAGTCCATGCATAACCTCCATCTTGGCCACCATGACCCACTTTGTTCATGGGACCATTGTACAATGGCATGGATGGTTAGGGAAAGGGGCTGACTATCCATAAAATGGGTCATCTTATCTACTTGATTGTTGAACACCTCAGATGAAGAACACAAGTATCTTCACACCCTTGGTCCATTTGAAGGGATCCATCCACAAGTCTCTTCCAATCATTTTTCAGATCATGGCCTTTCGGAGTCCCTGATTATCCACCCAGTCCATTGGCTCCAGGCTATGAATATGAGTGAACAATCGCACATCTGTCCAGTTCTTCCAAACAGCATGTAAGGCATGTGTACTAATCAAAGTTCTGCACACTATGAAGATTTCCCTTTGGTGGTGTGTTGCAGGGATGTCTCAGAAAGGGGCTATAATGCTACTGCTCTCTACTTCTGCATGGTCCCTTCATACTGTGCGGAACCATCAGCAAACCATGCTACTTTCTTATTCCATTTACCATCATCCCACAGCCTTGAAATCCATTCTAACTCACATTCTTCAGACTTCTGTGTGAAAGAGTTATCACACTCATTAGTGGTGTAAAACATCTTCTCATGAACTAGACTTTAGATGAAAGGGGATAAGATATCTCCTCTTAGCCTTATACCTGGATTTAGGTCAAACAGTAATTTAGGTGTACTCTGGGGGATATCAGTATTTTCAAGTCTGTTATATCCTTCAAAGGAAGTCACCAATGACTTAATAGACAATGAAGGACAATTTTCTTAAAGGTGAAAGGAGCAATATTTCATGTGGTAGGGGTGGGGCACATCTGATAAGGAGGGAGAAATTGCCTCCATAGCAACCATGGCTGTCTTGGATAGAAAAGCCAAGAATCCAGTAGTTGTTCAGTCCATGAAGCAGTTGTCTCAGTTGGCCTTCAGAATCCCAAAGAAGTCTCTGATACCAATGAAGGAAGGAGCTTGCCAGAGAAAATGAGGGCAAGCAGGCAAAGAGCAAGAGCTTCCATCTTCCATGTCTCTTATATAGGCTCTCAACAAGGTGTGGCCCAGTTTTAACGCTGATTTTTTCTCCCTCAAAAGACCCAGATATAAGGTGGGTCTTCCTGTTTTGCATAATTCCATTAAGAAAAAAATCCCTCACAGGTGTACACAGTTGCTTGACTTTTAGTTAATTCCAGATATAGTCAAGTTGATATCCGAGGATATCCATCACACTACTTATTCCTTGACAATTTCATGCATATATAAAACATACCTTGACCATATCTTCCTCAAATTACTCCTACCTACTCCTCCTGAACAACCTCTGCCCCACCCACTCCCTTCCAAATTCATTTATTTATGTACATATATGTGTGTGTATGTGAATGTGTTTCCTCTGTATATTTCCATATACATATTTCTTCTCAGTCCAATTAATGGTACCTATATGTAAACAGATGTATAACCATCCTACCAGAGAGCACACTTCTGAAGAAAGCTGACTGCCCCTCAGTAGCCATCAGCTGCCAATAATTCTTCAGCTAGGGATATAGCCTCATAATCCCCCTCTACCTTCCCTGTTGGGATATTGACTGGCTTGATCCAGTGCAGGCATCCACAGCAGATTAGATCATGGTATAACTGTCCCACCATGTCCCAAAAGATATTATTTTGCAATAATCCTCTCTCTTTTTCCCCCATATTTTCCTTTCATTGAAATTCTATTTTTTCTCACATACTATATCATAGTTACAGTTTTCTTAAAGACTCTTCACCACCTCTTCCAAGATGGTCCCAGGGGCTTTGGAGCAAGAAGAATGGTATAGATGTTCCATTTAGGACTGGCCACTCCACACTCAATTATTCTCTGGACTTTGACCAGTTGTGGCTCTCTGTGGTAGTCTCTGTCCACTACAATAAGAAGTTTCTCTGATGAGGTGCAAGAACTGAACTAATCTATAGGCAGAAAGATAAGTAGGGTGCCTATAGAAGCCACTCTTACGTTCTTTTAACAAAACATTAGTTGTAGGTTGTCCCCTCTGGACTATGGCCTTCCTAGGGAAGGGTTACAGTACCAGGCATGAACTGCCTCTTGTGAAGCAGGCTTTAAATTCAATTTAAAATTATGCTGACTATTCCCATGACTTTACGCCACCATTTCACCAAAGAGGATATCTTGCAATCGTGGCTGCCAGGGTTCACAGCTGGATAAGACTGTTTGTGATTCTTTTCTCTGAGTAGCTTCCACACCTTCCTGCCATCACCTGGTGTGCCTGAGTACATCAGTTCATCTTCATACCCAGGTCACAGTAATTACTCCTTACCTCGGTACCCTACACCTGTGTCTGCCCAGCCCTCTCTCTATTTGAATCTTTCCACCCTTCCAATTTACCATCTCCTCTCTATGTGCTACCACCCACTTCCTTTAAGGTAGTTCAACTCCAAGCCCTTCATCTCTATTCTGGCATCCTGGCTTTGAGAGATACTCAAGCTAAACACCATTGCAGAGCCAAATCTAGGATCCGGACAGAAGAGAGAACGTGAGTGTTTTTGTTTCTGAGGGTAGTTTACCTCATTCAGTATAATTCTCTCCAGTTTCATTTTTCTTTAGAGCAGAATACAATACCACTATATACATTCACCATGTCTCCATTTTATATTCAACTGGAAATCTGGACTTATCCCATCTCCTATCTATTGTGAATAGAGTGGTAATAAGCTGGATATGCTAATATAAATATCTCTGTACTAAGATATAGAGTCATTTGGACACATGCTAAGGACTGGTACCGCTGGGTCATGTGATAGATTTACTTAGAGTCTTTTGAAAAACCTCCAGATTAATTTCCAAAGTGACTGTAGTAGTTTGCGTTTCCACTAACAGTGTATAAAGTTCTGTTCCCCTAAATGCATACCAACATTTGTTATCAAATGAGATAGAATCTTAGACTAGGTTTTGACTGCATTTCTCCTGATAGATAAGAATTTCGACTGTTTCCTATCCATTTGTAAATTTTCTTTTGAGAACTTCCTGCTTAGTTCAAATCCTATTTTTCACTTGGGTTGTTTCCTTTGAGTTTAGTTTGGTGAATTTCTTGTGTATTCTGGTTGCTAATCCTGCATCTCATATACAACTGGAAAAGATTTTTCTCCCATTCTGTTCACTCCCCTAACAGTTTCCTTTGCTGTTGAGAACCTTTGTAGCTTCATGATGTCCTCTGTGTCGAGGGTTGGTCTTATTTCCCATGTGGCTGGAATCCTGTTTAGAAAAGCATTACCTTTATTTATACTGCAGTCAAGGGTGCAGTGAAATCACTACTCCAAGGCTGGAAGGAAATTTCTTTTCAAACTGCCAAACCCCCGTCTCTTGGGGGTCAGTAAGAAGAGCAAAACTGTGGGGAAATTCCTGCCCATTATAAGAAAGGGATTAGGTTGCGGTGGGAGGTAGGCACTGTGGGAGGTAGGCATGTTAGCTGAAACAGCCTGGGAACTAGCATGGGGCTTTGATCTGCTGACAGCTTATGTGAGTGAACCAGGAGTGAGATGTCCATTCTGGAGATACTCGGTTGTAGGAGACAGATAAGAGAACTGATGACTTTCCCTGACCAACAGAACCCCACTTGTCAAGATTTCTGGGGAATTTTGACACTAGGCAGCAGTCCTTCTGTTTACTAAGTGAGAATGCAGCCTGGGTTGAGCATAGACTGTCATTTAGGACATTGCCAGCGGCACTGACATTTTGGGGTTTGGAAGCCCATGTTACACCTAGCATATATGTTGAACTGTACTCCTGTAACAGTTCTAAGGTATCTGGTCTTATATTAGGATCTTTGACTCATTTACAAAATTGAGTTTTGAGCAGGGCAAGATAATATGATTGTGGTTTCATTCCTCTACATGTTACTAGGTTTCTAGCACTATTCATGAAGATGCCGTCTCTCCTTTAATATACATTTCTGGACCCTTTGTAAAAAAATAATCAGGTAATTATAATTATTTGTACTTATGTATGAGCCTTCTATTCCATTGTTCTATGAATCTATGTTTGTGCCAGAGCTGTGCTGTTTTATTCCTATGACTCTGTGTACATAAATTAAAATCAGATATGGTGATATCTCATACAATGGTATTTTTGCAAATACCATTTGCAAAATGATTGCTTTAACTATCCTTGGCCTTATATATATATATATACATACATATTTTTTTTTAAGAAGTGTGTGTGGCATGTCTGTGTGTGTGTGTGTCTGTGTGTGTGTGTGTGTGTGTGTGTGTGTGTGTGTGTGTCTATGGATTGTGCCCCTGTGGTTTCTTTGAACCTATATATTGCTTTTGGTAGAACAGCCATCTCCACAGTTTTGATTCTTCCCATCCATGAGTAAGGAAGGACTTCCCATCTCCTCGTGTCTTCCCTGTTCATCAGTGTCTGAAATTTTTCTTATAGAAGTCTTGTTTTCCAG
>LR749535.1:1342163-1382236 GCA_902729485.2 Mus minutoides
GTGTGTGTGTGTGTGTGTGTGTGTGTCTATGGATTGTGCCCCTGTGGTTTCTTTGAACCTATATATTGCTTTTGGTAGAACAGCCATCTCCACAGTTTTGATTCTTCCCATCCATGAGTAAGGAAGGACTTCCCATCTCCTCGTGTCTTCCCTGTTCATCAGTGTCTGAAATTTTTCTTATAGAAGTCTTGTTTTCCAGTACTTGATTGTTAATGGCTATTATGAATGGGATTGTTTCACTGATTTTCTTTTCAGTATATCCATCATTAATATGGAGAAGGTCTACTGATTCTCTGTGTTAATTTTGTATTCTTTCCTTTTCTGTAGGTGATTTTTAGTTACCAGAGATTTTGTGGTTTTGTTGTTGTTGTTGTTGTTGTTTGGTTTGGGGTTGTTTTTGTTTGTTTGTTTGTTTGTTTTTTGATAGAGCCTTTGGGGTCTCTTATGCATAGCAGCCTGCCATTTTCTTATTTTACCCGTTTATTTCCTCCTTCTGTTTCCTTGGATAAGGCTTCAAGCCTTATATTAAATAAGCATAAAGAGGGTCTGCATCCTTATCTTATATCTGATCTTAGTGGGAATACTTTGAAGTTGTCTCCATGTAGCATGAACATGGTGTTGACTACAGGTTTTTGATACACAGAATTTATTATATGAAAGATACTGAACCATTCATTGCCAAAGTGTACCAATGAACAAGACAGCATCTCCTATCATATGCTGATCTCTGTTAAATTCCTAATGCTATATTAAAGTTATTTCACTGTTTATAATCCTTATGGCTATTGATCAATTGGTAACAAAATATTCCTCTAATTTAAAGTGTGTGTGTGTGTGTGTGTGTGTGTGTGTGTGTGTGAATGCTTTGTGTATCTACGTAAAATACTGCAACCACGTATCAGAGAAAGCATTTATCTGTCAGCCTGACAGGGGCTTAATTTGATTATCTCTAGTTCTCTCTATTTCCCTACATATAACATAATTGGTTCCTCGTGGATTAAAAAAATTTTCATTGTGTATATTCCCTACATTTTCTTTATGCATTCCTCTGTTGTTAGACACTTAGGTTAGTTCTGTATGTTAGCTATTAGGAATAGTGCTAAAGTACACACTGAAGTGCAGTGTCTCTGTGGTATGTTGACTTAGAGCTTAGGGTAAATACCCAGGAGTAGTACATCTGGGTCGCTGGTAGATCTATATTTAGCTTTATGTGAAACCATCATACTCGTTGCCATAGTGGCTGGACTAGTTGAGCTCCCCATCAGCATTATGTAAAGGTTCTCATTTCTCTATGTTCTCTACAACATTGGTGGTTACCTGGTTTCTTATTCACTACCATTCTGACTGGAGAGAGACCAAGAATCAAGGGAGAGACAGAGACAGAGAGAGAGACACACACAGAGAGATAGTTTGCCTGTTCATTCACATGCAGATACCCATGAGCAATGGTGCATGTTTGGAGTTCAGAGGACAATCTTGGGTGTTGGCCTTTGCCTTCCACCTTGAGAAAGAGTCCTTTGTTTGTAGCTATGTATAGAGTAGCTAAACTGTAAGTTTCCAGGCTCTATTCTGTCTCCACCTCCTATCATTGTCAGAACACCAGGGTGACAGTTGCACACCATTATGCCCAGTGGTTCTAGGAATCAAAACTCTGAATCTTATGCTTGTGCAGCAGGTGTTTATCTACTGAACTATCTCCTTAGCCTTTCATTTGCATTTCTCTAATGGCGTATAAAGTTGAGTATATTTTTATACGTGTGTTGGCCATTTGTAGTTCATCTTTTGGGAGCTGTCTGCTTGTTTTATTAGTTTTATTAAATGTTGATTGAGTTCTTTGCTTTTTGCATTATTTGCATATCCTAGATATTAATCCTTCAATTAATATGTAATTAACATAGATTTTTTTCCCCATTCTTATATGCTATCTCAGCCCTCAATTAACTAATTCCTCTGTTATGCTTAAAGTTTTGAGCCTGATGAAGGTCTTTTTCATTTGATTTTAGCTTGATTTCCCACGTGACTGAACTTCTATTCAGAAAGTTTCCTCGATGTCAATTTCTTGAAATGTTTCCCCACTGTTTCCTTCAATAGTTTCTGAGTTTATGGTCTTTCATCTCTTTGGATTTGATCATATACAGGTTAAAGGAAAGGAATTTAGTTTGATTCTTCTACATGTGCACATGCTGTTTCTCTGCACCATTAGTAAAGAGGATGTCTTCTTTTTTCACTGCAGATTGTTGCCATCATGTGGCTTTTGCTGTAGGATTCTATCTGGGTTCTTTGTTCTACTCGTTGATCTCACTCTGTGGATGTGTTTTTGTTGACATGGCTTGTAGCATAACTTAAAATCAGGGTGATTTTACCTCCTGCATTATTCTTTTTTTGCTCCAAATTGCTTTCACTATCTGGGCTCTTGTGTGTTCCCACAAACTTGCAGCTACCATTATTCTAAACCTCCAAGCATTTCCACTAAAAGCAGGACTAAGACACGGCTTTCCACCTTCTCCATTCCTACTCTTGGTGTGCTCAGGTCTTAGTGAAAGCTGTAAGACAAGAGAAAGAGATAGAGACAAAAAAAGAGTTTCAAGTATCCCCATTTGCAGATGTTGTGGTTGTGCCCATAAAAGACCCTGAAGACTGTTAAAGCTCATAAATACTTTCGGGGAAGTGGCAGGATACAAAACTAACAGACAAAAGTCAATCCTCTTCCTGTGTATCAGTAACAAACACGCTGAGAAAAAGACCAAGGAAGCACTCCCATTTAAAAGGGAGGGTGGGATAGAATAAGTACAACCAGGAAAGGAAGACCTTTTCAATGAACCTTTAACACATCAAGGGATAAGACAAAGGATAAGAAAGGATAAGACAAGGAAGATGGGAAGCCCTCCAAAGCTTCTCACAGAATCGATTCCATGAAGGTTGCCATACTGCTGAACAAAACCCACAGGCTGACTGTGATGCCAATCAAAATTCTGACTTCATTCTGCAGAGAAAGAAGTATTCAAAAACAATGCTTTGTGTTTCATTTATTTTGTGTGTGTGTGTATGGATGCATGTTTGCCAAAATGCACTGTGGATGTCAGATGTCAGACTACACTTTGGAGGATTCTGGAGTCAATGCTTGGCCTCTAGCATGTGGAGTCCTTTTCAAAGACTGAATTCAGGTCATCGGGCTTAGAGGCATCTTTCTAGCCCGGAGAAACAAAAGACTTTTAAGAAATTAGTTCTGTGATCCTGGGTACTGAATTAGAAATGTGTTTTCTCCAAACTAAATCAACTTCAATTTTTTTGTCTTTACAAACGATTTCATCAAATCCAGTAACCCACCGTTAGAGAGAAGTCCTTAATTCTCACTGCTCAACAGTTTTCACATGCTCACTCGCTAGCTATGCAGTTATAGCATCTACATCTACACCAGGGTGCTAGGGGCATTGCTAGTATGTAAGTGAAATTTAATACAAGTCCGTGTTTATCCACATAACTGTCATTTATTCATTCCTTCAAAGACTATGGTACTAAAACGATTGAGGATATAGTGTGTGGTAGAGAGAGTCTTGGAATCCTGCGTCCACTCCTCAGATCCATAATGTTTTTCAAGTACTGACAGCCATTGATAAACTATGTCTCTCTAGGACATTGGAAATAAGACAGAAGCCTTGATATCTTGGACATTATATATGAACAACAGGAAACCAAAGGGGAATTTTAGACAATGAATCACATCCATGTTGTGGTTGTTATGAAAATCTGTGAAGGGTCTGGGAGGGACATGGAAGGGGCATGGGCAGGGCATGGGCAGGGGACAGGCCAGATGCTGCCTTAGGACGATATCTCATTGAAGAGAATCTAAACAGCCAGCTCCCACATAAGAAGTGAAGCAGCTGAGAGCTGAGGATATAGGTCATTGATTTAAGCATTTGCAAGTTTGAGGACATGAGTTCAGATCCCCAGAATGTACATAAACGTGAGTGGGTGTGGTGGTTCACCAGTAGTTCCAGCCTGGAGAGGCAGATACAGGATTCCCAGAGAAAGCTGGCTTCCAAAACTAGCCATATTGTGCTGGTGAGCTCTGGGTTTGATTGAGAGACACTGCCTTAAAGAAAAATCCGGTGGAAGGTCAATAAAGGATGATTCCTAACATCAATCTCTGGCCTCTACATGCATGTACACACATGTGCACATGTGCACATGCAGTGTGTGTGTGTGTGTGTGTGTGTGTGTGTATGTGAGAGAGAGAGAGAGAGAGATGTATATATGTAGAGAGAGACAAAGAAAAAGAGACAGAGACAAAAAGACACACAGATAGAAACACACACATAGAAACAGAGACAGAAAAAGTAATAAAAGAAAAAAGGAGTCAAGCAATCAAACATGTGAGTTAAGTTTCAACAAGCAGCTCCTTCAAAAGCAGAGGCAAGCATCACTTGAATCATAGGAAAGAGGCTTCTGTGCTTATAATGGGGCCGATCTGGTACACTGGAGATGAATTAGAGAGGTAGGATCCAGTCAGTGTGGGTTTATGTACAGGGATTTTAAGTGCCCTGCTTAATGAAGACACAGAAAGGAAGCTCTTCAACTCACAACCAAGAGAATTGTGAATCAAGAGTTTTCCAGGAACAACAGGGCTTATAGTCAGTCATCCTATCTCCAGGCCAATGTCAGGAGTTTAAATTATATTGAGTACATCATGATCCCTTGAGTGGTTTTCAGCATGGGACATGTGTGTGTGTGTGTGTGTGTGTGTGTGTGTGTGTGTGTGTGTGTGTATGTGTGATGTATATGAATAAAATTTGCTTTTCATTTCATAACTGATCACTTTGATAGGTGAATCTTAATTTGTGGAGTGGAGAAGAGTTTTAGAGGCCATTCGATCCTGATGGGAGATAGTGGCTTAACCAGTCACAGCACAGTAGATTCCAAGAGTCAGTAATATATGGCATATTTTGTCAGTAGTGTAGAGAAGACCTGCTCTGGCTTGGTTGGATGCAGAGGGGAGAGGAAATGAAGAATAATTCCCTACTAGGTACCTACTAGGTTTGACCTCAGCCTCTAAATAAGCTGTGCTGTCCTTTATTCAATGTGACAAACAAGATGAAGTGAATGTGATCGGTGGGTGGCATCAGCAGTCTCATCCTCTCTGCTAAGTTACAGATGGTAAGTGAGCAACTGGGATAGACTCTTCTTACTAACTCCATTCATAAAAACTTCGTTACCTGTTGTCTTAATCCTCGATTTAATTATTTAAAATTTTCCAATACTCTATTAATGCAAATGTTTTCACTGATCTTCCATTTCATTTTTCTTTCACTGTTTGGTGTTGTTTGAAATTACTAACATTATCAATTTCCTCTCTAGGAAAGCATAGACCTGGGGGAAATTATGTTCTCCCTTTGCTACTTGCCAACTGCTGGTCGTATGACCTTGACAGTAATCAAGTGCAGAAATCTAAAGGCAATGGACATCACCGGGTCATCAGGTGCGTGCACAGTGTTCAATAGCTTATTCCTGTACAAATAATTTCACACATAGAAACTTGTATGGCTTTTAATAATTTCTCTGCTGTGCGATAACATAAAAGCAGAAGGAGGAATTACAAATTAAAATGTTATAAATCACCTTTTAAATAACATTCAAATAATGTTGAAAACTATTAATAGATTGATTTCAAACTTTAGTTTTGCCTTGTTTTTCCTTCTTTGTTTCTTTCATTCTTTCTTCCTTCCTTCCTTCCTTTCTTTCCTTCCTTCTTTCCATCCTTTCTTTCCTTCCTTCCTTCCATCCTAATCAATCTAATCTATCTAAAAATGCCTTATTCACTTTGTTCCCCCCAAGCTTTCAGTTAGTCTGTTTGCAAAGGAAGATCCTTAGACTTTCAGCTTTGAAACAAGACCGTACAAAGATACGATTAAATTGAATATATTCCCTTTACCTTTCTGCAGAGAAGCGGATGAAATGTAAGCTCACCATTGTGTTTGCATTCTTGACACCTTCCCAGTAAACTCTGGGAATGTCTGAAGACACTACAAGAAATAAACAAAAGCAAGCTGTCAAGAAACTCTTGAGGGAAATTTCTCTTGGGGGAAAATTTGGCAAAGGAGTAAAACACGGCGCTTCCTTCTCTCTTCTTCTTATGGTTTTGAACATAAACTTTTGTTGCAGTGTTTGCCTCGAGAATTATAAAGTGATACAAAGCAGCAGGTGGCAAAGGAAGGGAGCAGTTACTGTGGATGCTCTTTATGTGTATTCTGTTAACATCTCAAATGGGGACTTTATCCTCAAATTAAACGTTATATACTATAGAATGAAAAGAAGAGGTAGAAGAAAAATTACATTTATCTTAGTGAAAAACTGTGGGTTAGTATACATTGTTGAATGTCAACAAGGTGCCCAGCATGTTATTATTTACTCTGGTCTTTTATTGTGTGTTTTGAACCAAGCAGAGCAGTGTCAGGGTTATTTTGAAAATTTGAAGTTATTCCTCTCCTCCTCGGTTATGTGAAGCTTTTCCTCACAAGCATCTGTGTTTGAAGAGCATTGTCTGACTCTACCTCACAGCAGGCATAAGCATCAGCAAATGAGCCAGAGAACTTGTGAGAAGCAAAGAATGTGAAAGCAGAGCTGTGATAGGGGAGCAAAGGGGAACTAGCCCTCGCTCTCTTGTTAAGAGGCTAAGGCTCACGAAGAAGAAGGAGAAGAAGAAGAAGAAGGAGAAGAAGAAGAAGAAGAAGAAGGAGGAGGAGGAGGAGGAGGAGGAGAAGAAGAAGAAGAAGAAGAAGAAGAAGAAGAAGAAGAAGAAGAAGAAGAAGAAGAAGAAGAAGAAGAAGAAGAAGAAGAAGAAGAAGAAGAAAGTCTTGCTTGCAATGCTCTTTGCTCTTTCAGGTGTTAAAGAAAAAAAAAGTATTTCTGAGGTTAGGAACTGACATTGTCCCCTTGCATGCACCGTATGTATATAACTCTAATAACAAAATACCTTTTGTTCCTCAAAATATAGAGACACTTTTTCTAGGGTTTAAAATGCTCAAAAAACTTGCTCAAAAAATTAAAATCTGAGTATAAAAACTCATGACTATAGGAATAGACAAAGTAAGGCCAA
This sequence comes from Mus minutoides, assembly GCA_902729485.2. NCBI lineage: Eukaryota > Metazoa > Chordata > Mammalia > Rodentia > Muridae > Mus > Mus minutoides. The sequence goes on from LR749535.1 coordinate 1,349,257, forward strand.
GAGTCTGTAACTCCCAAAGTAAGTTATTTAACTTAAAAACTATTAATACTGAAGAGCTCACGTATACTTTCTTATTTAGTAAAAATGAAAATACAGTGTTTTATGCGTTACCACGGATGCTTTCATTTTAATAAAATGACCTTCCTTCTCGTAGACCCTTATGTCAAAGTGTCTCTGATGTGCGAGGGCCGAAGACTTAAAAAACGGAAAACAACTACAAAGAAAAACACTCTCAATCCGGTGTACAACGAAGCCATTATCTTCGATATCCCTCCAGAGAATGTGGACCAGGTCAGCCTGTGCATTGCAGTCATGGATTACGACAGGTGGGTGGAGGCTGCTTGTCCGTGAAACAGATCATCAAATAGTCACAGCCAGGTCGCATCTAGGTCCGGGTTACTCACCGTGACACCAGATGTAACTTAAACAACGAGGATACAATTCATCAGACCCTATCGTTCTAGTTCCGGTTTAGTTTCATCTCCAAAGCTGCCTTTCTAACGTTCGCATGAGGCTGAAGCAAGAGTGGGTCAGGAAGTGGCATGAAAGTTCATGACACACAGAAGAACTATTCAGAAGTCTTTCCTCAGAATAACAAATAGAGCAATTCAGAGTTGGCTGTACTAGAGGGGATGCCATACAAGGGCTGTGGCGCTCACCCTAGCTCTAGAATGAACCAGCATCAAGGGCCAGTGCAGCAGGTCTATGGGATTCACTTTCTGCACTAGTAAACTGTTAACATCCTGTGGAACTGGGGTGGTGATGGGAGGGAAGACATAGCAGCCTGGGAGGCTCATCACCTTCGTACATGGTTTTATTCATAACTCTACCACTCAGTGAGAACATGAGTATAAAATGCCTAAGAGAGTATTCACGGAACACTACGGGGAATGGTAGCGGTGTCCCGTTCAGTGTCTCCAACACAGCCCCCCAAAATTAATTAACTAACTAATTAATTAAATGGGTTTATATTAAAGGAAAAGCATCTATGATGACTTTTCAGGGGTAACAAAAAGAATCTTGAACCATCCCACGTTTCAAACCTTAATACTGTTGTAATTGTCTTCACGAACAACTCTCCATCCCACGTTTCAAGCCTTAATACTATTGTAATTGTCTTCACGAACAACTCTCCATCCCACGTTTCAAGCGTTAATACTATTGTAATTGTCTTCACGAACAACTCTTCTTTGCTTTAGCAGCTACTCCTATTGATCTCTCAAAGCCGTGAGGTTGGGTAAAGACAGCTGAGCATGTCCTCAAGCCATTGATAAGGAAATAGATCCTAATATCACATAAATCGGGATTACAAACATCGTTTCTATGAATATTCCTGCTGGGAAACATATTGAGAAGAATTTTCATAGAAGAGGGCAAGAAAACATACAATCACACCCACCACTGTGATGCCCATCGAATCTCTTTGATACCTGTCTATCAAGGTGACTCTGTAGACAATCTTTCAAAGTCTTTCAAATTACATTACTTTTCATGAAACAAGATTATCAAGAAAGTTGTGGTGCAGAGACCTATAATCTTAGCACTCAGAAATCACAAGCAGGCGGCTCATTCTCAGCTACATGGGGAGTCTGAGGGCAGCCTCAGCTACATAAGATACCATCTGGAAAAGAGTAAAGGGAATGAAATCTAGCTTGTCAGGGCTTTCCTGGGAGACCAGCTTCTGCTGTTGACTCTTAGGAACACTTCTAGGTATCCAGGGTTTTGTTTGTTTGTTTTTGTTTTTTTGTTTTCGTTTTTGGGTTTTTTTGGTTTTGTTTTATGAGATAAGATGATAGGGTCAGAGTCATGGGCTTGGGATTAATTGTATTACTAAACTCAAAGTACTTGGAAAACAAACAGTCTTTACACAGTGGACTCTCAAAAATATTAGTTTCCCAAGTCCCAGTGGATATATCTACAAAACATTTCCACACCTAAGGCTTGGGAAACATTGCCAAAGAGATGGGTAGAAAGATTGGAAGAGCCAGAGGGTCAAGGAGTTTGCTGTGAGACAGGACATACTAGCACACTCAGAAGTCCTGCCCATAAAATATCACCAAACATGAGTGCCTAAGTGTGAGCAAATCAAGGACTACACCAACTGACATGCCAAAGTGGAGAGATAAAAACCCACTAGGCCCCAAGTTTACACAAAGAACTATAGGCAACTGAGGAAAACTGGGAGAGAGAGGTGGTCTTCCTCAGGCAAAAGCATGCCAATAGGTTGTTCAGTGCTGAACAGCCAGCCCTAGAAACATATATAAAAATAACATTACACAGACTGATCAACTTTTATTTTGGAATATGTGTCTAAACATGTACATATATGCATACAGTAGCATTTAACTGCAGGAGCCATGAATGTTAAGGAAAGTGGGAAGCAGTATTTGAGGGGATTTGGAGGGAGGAAGGGAAATATGGTATAATTATATTTTAATATCAAAAATAAAAGAGTTAAAATAAATATCAGCTATCACTGCTATTGATTGCAGTGAAAACAGGGTATAAATAGAAAATAGTAATGTCAAGGAGCATGCTTTGTTATGCAGTGATAAATCACAGTGGGGCGACTAAACATAACCCTAGCCTACTTAATTATATTGCCACCAGTAGCAAACTTACTCTTATAATTTGGAGTCAGTAAAATAGAGACTTTTATGCAAAAATGTGAGCACTGTCCTCCTGACATACAGTCTAAGCACCATTACAGAGCAAGCCTTGTGAAAAGAGTGGGGTTTTCTTTGCAGTATAGGGGTTTGATGGGGCTCCTGCCCAGAAAGCAGCATTGTAAAAGGGAAGCGGGTCTGCTGGTGCTCCAAAGCACGTGATCTCATTATCAACGTAGCAGAGAGCTGAAAAGGTTTGAGAGTGTTTTATACAAATTTATACAATTTACTTTGTATGTTGATGCTGTTTAGTAAATTATTTTTGCATCTTTTTTGTTGGCTGGTTGGCTGGCTGGCTGGTTGGTTGGTTGGTTGGTTGGTTGGTTGGTTGGTTGGTTGGTAGTTTGTTGGTAGTTTGTTTAAAGACAAGATCCCATGTACCCCAGGTTGACCTCAAAACTTTCTCTGTAGCTGATAATGAACTTGAAATTCTGAGTCTCCTATCTCCACTTCTCAGCCATGCCCTATACCTGGTCTAGTTAATGTTTATTTAGGAATTTCCATTTAATCAAAAGGGGTATATAATAATCTCTTCTCTGTATGGAATGTTTCAACATATTCCATACAAAATGGAAACCAAAAACAGTAGTGAGTCTCATAAACACTCTTCCTCCTACATATACACATCGCCATGAATACTCTTCCTCCTACATATACACATCGCCATGAATACTCTTTCTCCTACATATACACATCGCCATGAATACTCTTCCTCCTACATATACACATCGCCATGAATACTCTTCCTCCTACATATACACATCGCCATGAAGCCTACTTTATAAATTGTACACAAGAAGAGGCTAACAAAACACATAATAAATTAGAACAATTATAGCAATATACTGTATTATAAACCACTGCATAATATTGGTGGATTATTTGGTTCTAGAACTTTGTGTTTGATATTTTCTGACCATGGATCACTAGAAAGCACAAAAAGTGAAATCTGGGTCTGGAAACTACCCAAATCTGCAGGACCTATTGCTTTGATGATGAGTTTAAAATTCTACTGAAACGTGCAACATTCCACTGACTTTTGAATTGTGACAATGAAAATATGTTACTCCTCAAATCCTAGGGTGGGACACAACGAGGTCATAGGCGTGTGTCGAACTGGACTAGACGCTGAGGGTCTTGGGAGAGACCATTGGAACGAGATGCTGGCCTATCACCGAAAGCCAATCACACACTGGCACCCCTTGCTGGAGGTAAGGATGCTGGTGCCACCTCTGCCCTCAGTTACTGCTGATGCTAAAACATTTTTTAATCTGCTAACTTTCATTTGACATTTCATTCATTCACCTGTTTGACAAAACATGCTACTGCTTTTGTCTCAGAATCTCTGACATTGTCTAGTCAAAGTTCTGTGTGACTTGAGAGATTAAATAAATAAATAAATAAACCTCTAGATGCCTGGGGCTCCTTGTTCAATAAGCCCAAGAAAGGCGTGTGTCTTTTCCTTTGCATAGCCATAGGCTTTTGTCAGTGGCCAGGAGCCAGGGTCTTAAGTTCATTACTCAGTAGGAACTGTGCTCTGGCACGGCTTCATTAAGAAAAGATCCTCTTCCCCTAAAGCCCCTTTTCATTTATAAATCCTTAATTAAGCGCTGTCATCTGATGTACCTCCTGGTACATCCCAGATGCAAATCTGGTCAGAAAGAACATACAGAGATTTAAAATATCAAGACACCAACTTAGCTGTGGCCAAAGCCTGGCCATGCTATGTGGCTTTAATTATAAAGCTTGGTGAATGGTTGACCTTCTCTAAGTTTCTATTACACCTCTGCAGTAGAAGCAACGTACAATGAGGACACGGAACACTATGCCACACAGCCTGACTCAATACCAGGTCTTGACTTCTGTGTCCCTGCCTCATTATGTTAGGAAATAGGATTACCCGTTTTCCTTCTTAGAACTTTGGTCAAAGTTGGTCTACTGGAGGTTCAGGCTTTGCTTAATCCCTGTCTCTCCCACAAAATCAGTTGGTAGAATCTCCTCAAGAGCCATGTCAAGAGATATGATGGATGTCCACAGAAGGATAGAAAGGACTTTGTGAAGTTTCATAAAATGAATACTTACAATAGTCACAAAATAAATTAATAAAAATTTAGCCTTTTTAAGGAGTAAGTTGCTGCTTTGTGCATTAAGCTTTGGTTTTCAAACAGAAAAGACTGCACTGTAACTGACTGAATGTATCAGTAGGACAAAGTTTCAGTCTCAACTTAATTACAAGAATGAGACTCTGGCTATGTTAGTCAAGACATTTTGTGGGAATGGGGCAAACATTTCATGTTCAGGCAATAGAAGTAAACTGCTACCCCAGATTCCTGTTGTAGGGATCCTCTTCTATGCACTGTGTAAAAGCACTCACCTGTCAATAAAAAGCTGACTAGCCAACAGCAAAGCAGGAAAGAATAGGTAGGACTTCCCAGGACAGAGAGAGGAACTCTGAGAAAGAGAGGGTTGTTGGGATTTTCCACCAAAACATTGAGGAAGTTGATGTATGAAACTGTGGAGAGGTAACCAGCTATGTGGCACACATAGAATAGTATAAATAGGTAAGTTAAGTTATGACATAGTGGTCTAGAAACACACCTACCTTAAGGCCTAGGCATTAATTCATAAAAAATAAGCCTTTGTATCATTCAGAAAATGGAGTGGACATAGAAAAGCACAAACAGTTACACCTCATTTGTACATAAATGTCACGAAACTTTTCTTGACTTTATAATTAATGTAAGTCATAAGACAGACACATACATAGACAACACAGATACATAGACAACACTTATACAGACATACACACAGACATACATGCACATACACAGATGTATACATACATATACATACATACATACATACATACATACATACTGAGGCACACATAGACAGACATATGCACAGAGACATACACATACAAAGACACACAGATACATATACACACAGACATGTATTATTTTAGTTACTTTTCTATTGCTGTAAAGAGACACCATGATCAAAACAACTTATAAAAGAAAGCATTTAAATTGGGGCTTGCAAACAGGTTCAGCTGGTAGGTCCATGCTCATATTGTGGGAAGCATACAGTCAGGTAAGGTGCTTCATTAATCAAGAGAGAGAGAGAGAGAGAGAGAGAGAGAGATTCCATTAACTAAACTCTTAAAAATGCAGATATGCAAGGATCATGAGAATTCTCCTGGTCACTTGAGGTTCCCACATGACAAGCTGGCCTTTTCATGAATCCCCCAGATGAAAATCCCTTCCTGTTTTAAAGCAAAGGGAATATGGCCTTGAATTTATTACAATTTGTTGCTGTAATAAAATATCAAAATCAAACTTGGCCTTTGGAAGAAATAACTTCTTTGGCTTATGGTTCCAGAGGAATATCCTCTAAATATAATATAGTGGAGAAGATATCTGATATATAGTATAAGATATATAATATAATATAATATAATATAATATAATATAATATAATATAGGATATACTAAATGACATATATTATGTCCTCTGGATATAATATAGAGGGGAGAAGTGTGGTGTCAGAAAGCCAGAACTAGAAGCAGAGAGAGCGTATTTTCACCCCCACACAGGAAACAGAACAAACTTGAAGAAGGGCACAGAGATTATAAACCTTCAAAGCCCACCCAACAAGGCCATATGTACCAAAGGTTCCATAACCTTTCCAAATAGTCCTTAGCTATGTGAGTCAATGAGGGACATTTCTCATTCAAACTATCATAAGTCTCTTAGGTCTACAAGTTCTTGTTACTCTTGTGGTAATAGTATAGGGAAAAAAAACCTAACTATCTCCCATAAAGTGTGGGACTCTTCTAAAGCCATAAAAGTTGCTGAATGACATTATTCTATATACTTTTTATAACCAAGTACCATGTGTTACAGGAATTATTTGTGTTTTCTCTCTGCCTTGAAAGGTAAGTTCTAAAGAACATAGAGGTTACATAAATCTTCTCCAGACATTTGCAAACTGTGTGTGACTATCCACAGTTAACAGAGATACAATTGCCATTATGTGGGGGTTTTCTTCTTTATTGAATCATATATTCTGAAATTCCTGTCTTTCAGTTACCTGGCCGGGCCACCAGCTTTGATAGTCAAGGGTCCTGTTCTTCTCCCAGGCCACCGTCCACACCATAAAAGCCTCCAAATAAGACCATATCACACGAAGACCTAGAACCGTGTGCTCATCGAATCAGAAACATGCGCACACAGAAAACACAAGCTCGCACAGAACATTTGACTTCATCTAAAATATACCCATGATAATTAATAACTTGATGCATAATTTCTCTTGGCTTATTTGGCTTCTTTGTCTTCAACTTTGAGCATATTAATACATTCTACTTGAGTACTAATGGTCCTTAGTTACATATGGTGTTTTATTTTCGTGTCTTCTCTCTACTAACACAGTGTTTAATCTGTTGTAATTCTTCGCCTAAGCAAATAAGTTATTTGAGAAGAGAATCCACATGTATGTAAAAATTAAATATAGTTTATAACTGTGTTGTGTGAAATAGTGAAACACATCATTTCCAACTGTATAAACAGTTCTATCTGAACTTTTAATGTGCATACCTAAATTCAATAGAATCAACTCCTTCGAATCCTAACTAATGTCATGCTAATTCCATGATCAGCTTTTTTGTCATTGAGGTTTGTCTCTCGAGCTTCTTTTCTGTTCTAGGGACACTCAGCTAAGCTGCAAAATGAAGAGTCATTTTGAATACAAATGTTCAAAGCGATGCTGAGTGCCTGGTAAATGACGCCACCAGCTTACAGATGTCTTACTGTTGCATTAGTCAGACACCTGTGGTACTGCTGATGGATAGTGTTAAACCTCCTAGCAATCTTCACCTCAGGTGTAGCTTGAGGTATTCTTAAGTGGCTGCAGTCCTGAGTTTGTCTTTCAAGGTGACCCAATACCGTGGTGTGCTTGTTCAGTAACTTGGAGCTGTCGTGTGGCTCCTATGCTTTTGATGGATCACACTTCATAGAAACCAAAGGTCCAGCAAAGCTCTCTGTGCCCACTGTCCTTTAGATAGACAGGTGTTGACTCTGCCCACTCAGGAGCTCATCGATAGAGCTAGACAGTCTCTCAAGGACGAAATATAGATGCATGCTATAAACAGTACAACTTTCACACTTAAAAAAAAAAATACATTTCAAAAGTCCAGACAGCCAGCTCTTTAATGAAAGGAAGAATTAATGATCAGACCATTAGAGGTAAGATATATATATATATATATATATATATATATATATATATATATATATATATGCAAATGCTTTTTCTTTTTACAGGATAGAACTTTCTTTGAAATCAGGTCAGCTTTTTTTTGCAGTCTCATTTATTTTAAGACCCTATTGGAAGGCGCCTAAATGGAATCACAATAACCTTGCTTTTGAGGTACGCATATTTAGAGCTCATTCCATAATAAGGTTTCTAAAAGGGAAGAAAATTTATATTTGAATTTTTTAAAGCAAGTTCGTCGGGATGAGAAAGTTTTATCACAAATTATGAATTTTTATATTTGTAAAATCCCTATTTCAAATATTAGGAAATGTACTTTTAAAGTCTTGACATTTCTCTCATAAAGATTCAATATCTTACTGATTTACAAAATCCCGCTAATTTCCTAAGAACAGGCTAAACCTACTGAAGAACAAAAGGAAACTGACAGGTAGCCGGGATATTTTAAATATGAGGCAAGTAGATTAAAATAAGACTGGGGAGGGTGAAACACAAAGTTACACGATAATTAAGTCGGAGCATCAAAGCATTTACTACGCTATGAAAAAGAGTAAAGAGAATAAATCCACAACTGTCTTTCAGTTAGTGTGTGAGAGACATTTTCTCAGAGCTATGCACAAGTTCATTAGAACAACAGTTCATTCAGAGAAAATGCAACCCTTACGCAGGTTACGCAGGCTTACGCAGCTCACTCTTACCTTATCCAGCCACACACAGAAACTTCTCTCTGCTCGTGAGCTACTGCTAGTATTTAAAATATGGTCCGATGTTCCAGATGCCCTTCCCCTGCCCCCACTAACTTGTGGAAGGGCGTGTGCATCAATGCAGGTCGGCGTGGCAGGAAGCTGTCATTTAGGGTTTCGCTAAACTCCCTTGATTTCAGGGATTCATTCAGGGACTTACCACTATATGCATCTAGGAAAAAGACTCAGTGTTGCCTTGTAGGAGAGACAGCACTGTTGCTAAGGACTGAATATGACAGACACCAGTATGTGTCCAGTGCACAATCTTTTCACAAAGCCAGAAGCTGATCAGTTTGGGGGTCTTGATTTTTTTTTCTTCACTAGTGTGAAGATTCGACTTTAGTCCAAAGGTCCAGGCATGATCACTAGCTTCCTAATAGACTTTTCTCAATGGTTCCTGTTTCCTTTCTCAGGCCACTCCGTGTTGCTGGCACTTTACCCATAAAACTCACCCTATTCAGACACACTCAGTTCAGTCTCAAATGCCAGGGAAGTAGCGGCAGGAGGTGGAGCCAATCACGTACCTACATGGCATTCCATGGGGTGTGCACACACTCTGGTTACCGCAGGGAGCTCAAAATGACCAATACTGACTCAGGGTTTATATTAGAGCAAATGTATTTGAGCTACTAGGTTGTAATGTTTAATTGATATTCACAACTGCACTTACTCTCCTGGTGTGTTTATTCCTGTAAAAGTTTCCAGATCCATAAAGAACTATCAGTCTCTTGAAGCATTCACTTAATGGTTACTTCAGAAGTTAAGAAAAAAAAAGTCAAAATTCCATTCCTGTGTCAATTCTACTATCTATAAAACAAAATATAATTTATTCCAGGATGAGATGTCCAAGCATCCAGGAATTATTACAATAAAGGAACATAAAATTATACCACACAAATCAATTTCTTTCTACCTCTTCAAAAAAGACTACTTGATATTATTCTTCAGCAGAATTTCTCTGATTTTTGTCATAACAGCTGTGATATTACCAGTCAGTTTATTTGCAAATAGCTAGAAAACTGGGTTGGTATGGCCCTGAGAAACCATTGGGTCTCTTTGTTAAATGTAAAGAAAATAAGACCAGCATCACAACATGGTTTTATAACAATTACAGTTGTTCTAAGCTGACCTGGTTGGTTTCAGGGCTTGTAATTTTTAGATTAAGGGAATACTACTGTCAACAAGTAGAACTTTAAAAGCCTAAGATAATTTAAGTAACCATGTAATTAGTGAAAAAGATAAGAAAGCATAGGAAACAATATGGAAATGTAGAAAGAAAGGAGTTCCTTCTTATTTTAACTCTTAGAAGACAGTATATTCTCGAATATTGTTTCAAATTTAATTATCACTCAGTGATATAGCTCAGGATATGATTTATATGAACCTGCAGTTAGGACCTAATATTTAGGACAATATGAGTTTAACATTTTACATGAGATAAAGAGCCAATTAAAGTGCTGTTTCCAGAATGTTATCTCCTGGGTATTCTCTTAGCTAAGAATTTTTTCATTAAAAGATCAATATTTATTCAATAATCTCTCAGTTAAGATTAAGGTAACTACTTATCTTGTACCATTAACAGTTAACCAAAACCATATATATTTGAACAATGGTGTTATATATTTGATCAAAAATGCATTTTCAACGTGGTTAAATCATTATTTTCTTTTCATCATGTCTATCATGTAACTAAATTCAAGTTTGCTTGGGTGGCATGATAGTGCTACGGTACAGAAATAGAGAAAATCTCTCAGTTAAGGACCAAGGTAAGCCTTAATGATTTACTTAAAACATTTAAATACTAAAAAGAGTAACTGAAAAAAATAAGTAAAAGATGTTTAAGAGAAATGATATTATTTTGTATGTCTGAGATGATTAAATATACTCCTCCCGGGAGAACTATTTCTATAAATCCTATTTTTACCTCTATTGTGACAAGAGATATGAGTTGCTCTTGATAAATTTATATGGAAACATTTTCATCTCAAGCCTATGATAATTTTTGATGTAGACCGTGAGACCCTTTCCAAATAGTGAAACTGTGTCTGATTTTATCAGAGGGTAAAAGTAAACCGTTGTCTTCTGACATCTTGTTGAGTTGCATCTACTATGTAGAGAATTCCCTACTTGCTGAACGTACAATTGAGTTTTAGCCATTCAACCTCATGAGGTTTTTTGTTTCCTGAAAATAATTTATTGAGCAGTGATGCAATTTACAGATGAGTCAAAATTCATTACGGTTAAATTAGTTTCAATGTTGCAAAGTCAACGTGTGAGGTGGTTAGATTTCCTGAGGCTTTTTCCAAGTAGCTTCTTGTGTGCTTCATCTAAATATTAAGAAAGGAAATATATTTCCATCATTTGCTGAAAATTTTGTGCACCCCAAATAACTCTTATCCCCAAGATTACGTAAAACAACAAAATACTATATTCTGTAGAAACATTCATATAAAACATTTCACAGGTAGGTTTTATCAAGATTGGCTGTTTTTCTTGTAAAATCCTTTAAACTTTGCATGTAAAGAATGCAGTAGTATCAATGTGCAGTGTTCACTGCATAAAGGAGAAACAGGTAAAACTCCAATATGTAAAATATTTGTGTTTATAGCTTCTTCCTTAAGCAAAGAAGTGCAACACCCAGGTTGTCAACATTAGCTGTTATTGACCCAACAGAGCAATGACTGGGTTCACATTCAAACATGGAGAAGCGATAGAACACTGTGAATTCAGAATCAAGACAAGTCAACAAGAAAAGAACTCCCTCCCGTCATAAATGTGATGTTTCCTCTAACTCCTTTACAAGTAGATAGTCACCATGTATACTGGTAGAAACTGCTAATGTTCTTCTCACAGAGCCTCAGGCAATTTAAATCCATCATAGCTCATCTTTTTTGGAGTACCTCTAAGTCACTGTTCTCAATGTAACCTTTTAAGTGAAGTGTGTGATTTAAAACTTAGACATTGTTTAAATCAGTGTCGTTGACTTCTACATTATAGAACAGAAACTGAAATCTTGAAATTTGTGTTTCTGACTTTTGTACGGTGACCAGTCATTTGTGAACTTTGGCATCTTATAATCATATTACTTAGAACAGCTGTTTCTGCAAACCCTCTGAAAGATGTTTTCACATTGTGTTTTAGCATTTTTACTCTGTCTTCTTAGAGTGTATAAACACATTTGTCAGGATCAGATGAATTATGTAACAATGAAACCTCAAAGCTGTTATGAAGGGTAGTTCATAATTCCTTTTGTAAAAGAAATGGAAAAGCACTTGAAATATAATTTTACTGTTTCATATGTATTTCAAAAAAGAAATAAAGTAATTATAAATAATTTTTATCTGTTACTTTTCTTAAAATTTCCTTTTCCTGATTTAATTTTGCAAGATAAATGTGAAACTCTTCTTGAATATAAATTAAATGTAGTTTTTCAGCTGCCTTTAACACTCACTGAAGTGGGACAGAAAAACCCAACACTCTTCTTCACCATAGTAAGGGGCTCTGTAACAAAGCGAACCCTACTAAGAGAAGAGCATAAGAAGTGCACTTGGCTGATCCCAGGGTTGGAATATAGCTTGGTCACAGAGCACTTGTCTAGAAAGCTTGAAGCCCTGCGCTCCAACCCCAGTAAGACAATGAAGGAAACTGTAGCCTGGTATGAAACCCTTCAGCTATGAACATCCAGAGACATAGAAAAGCGACTGCAGTGGTTAGCGCTGACGAGTGGACCGCTGTAGAAATGTGGTAAACTAGAAACACGTGACTCGCTGGTAGAGCAACAACAAAAGCCAAAATAAAAAATCTGGATGGAAACTGCAAACGATGTGGGTAAGTTTCCCTGACGGTCACGGCAAGTAACAATATTTTAAAATATCCTAGCCAGGCGGTGGTGGCACATGCCTTTAATCCCAGCACTTGGGAGGCAGAGGCAGGCAGATTTCTGAGTTCGAGGCCAGCCTGGTCTACAGAGTGAGTTCCAGGACAGCCAGGGCTATACAGAGAAACCCTGTCTTGAAAAACCAAAAAAAAAAAAAAAAAAATCCTTTTCTTGGAATTTTAAAAAAAAAAAAAAAAATCACCGGATTCTAAAATGAGCATAAATTTTGGTAATAGAAATTAATTGGCATTGTTAATGCATTTAATGAGTCTGATTAATTAGGAGCAAGGCTTTGGTGTGCTCAGTTTCTTGGGGAAATACTTTTAAAATAAATTTTCACATATATGCTAATAAAGTGTTTACCTTAAATGGGAAACCTGAGTTGGTGACAAGCACTCAAACCCAACTGTGAGGGGGGCTGATATACCTGAAACATGTTGAGACACCAAAGGGCCACCAAACCCCACAGCTCCAAAAAGTGTCACTCACAATGTATGTACTCTGTATGCACGGTGCCACTAGGAAACACAAAGCCAACCACCATTGCTTGGTAAATAGCAAGGCCTAGGCCCAAGTAAAACCCACACAATTACCTTAACTAGAGGCTATCACTGCAAGTTAGAGTCAACAAGAATTTCAATCCAGATCATTTGAGTTGGTTAGATTGCCTAGAACAGACACAACACGTGTGTGAACCCAACTTGGTTACTCACCTTACTCCTAATCTGTACAAAACTTTAAATATGATATTATGACCATTTTTAAAAGTGGGAGAAGGATGTATTGATACACAGAAATTAATGACAGAGAACATTACTCTGAACTTTAAACTTTACTCAAATCGAAGCTTTGATTGTGTACAAGTCAGGAACTAACAAAGTAAATACTTCAAGATTTTTTTCACATACACTTTTCTTAATCCCTAAAACAATTCCTCACCTTCATTTGACAAATATGGTCATTGCAGATGAGAAGTCAAATGGAAACCCAAGGTCATTTATTTGGGGCTGGAGTTCCGATCTAAGTTTTTCACCATCAAGTACATATACATACTATGACCCTGTACTTTACCAGGGGAATTCATTAAACAGACAGTTGAAGAGAGAATCTCTTATAATCATCACCCGTCAATGGGAAAGCTTGTGGCCAATGAGCTGAATCAGGAAATAAAAGGTGGGACATCCAGTAGAGATAGAAAGAATTCTGGGAGATAGGCGCATAAAAAGACAAGGAGAGGAAGCCAGCCATGTAGCAGAACTCAGGTTAGAATGAAAGGGTTAATAAGAGCTAGTTGGAGAACAAGCCAAAGCTTATGGCCTAGTCATTTGTTAATAAATAATTCGTCTCAGTCAGAGTCGTTATTGCTGGAAAATAAGTAGTCTGGAAGAAAAACTCGTTTTATAGACAATAAAATAAAAGATGTTTTCCTCTTGGATAAATCAACAAGATGAAAAGCATGCAAACCTCCCTGAGACTCATTTGCAAATGGGAGTCAGCTGGGCCTGGCTGATCTAGTTACTGCTTGTACCAACTGTGGAACCAGCATCACTCTGTCGGTGATAGCTGAAACCCTCTGGTGTCACATAATCAGTGTCTGTGTATATAAAGGGGCAGAGGACTGGATAGCCCTGATCTGACCAAGAATAAAAGAAAGGAAGGGAGGGAGTGAGAGAGGGGAGGGAAAGGGAGAGGGGTAGAGATGGAGAGACAGAGAGAATGAAAGAGAGAGGGAAAGAGAGAGAGACAGATAAAATGAAAGAGGGAGAAGGACAGAGAGAAAGATGGAAGGCAGGGAGGGAGGGAGGAAGGAAGGAAGGAAGCAAGGAAGGAAGGAAGCAAGGAAGGAAGGAAGGAAGGAAGGAAGGAAGGAAGGAAGGAAGGAAGGAAGGAAGGAAGGAAGGGACTCTTATGCAAGAGTAGAGGGAAGGATTGAGGGCCCTGGAGGGGATAGGAACTCCACAGGAAGACCAACAGAGTCAACTAACCTGGACCCTTGAGGCTCTCAGAGACTGAACCACAAACTAAAGAACATACATGGGCTGGACCTAGGCCTCTCCACATATATGTAGTGTATGTGCAGCTTGGTCTTCATGTGGGTCCTGAACAACTGGAACAGGCGCTATCCCAAAAGTTGTTGTCCGTAGTGGGATATGTTCTTCTAGCTGGGCTGCCTTGTCTGGCTTCAGTGGGAGAGGATGTGCCTAGTCTCCTAGAGACTTTATGTCTCAGGGTGATGGGATACCCAAGAAGACTCCACCTGCTCAGAGGAGAAGGGGAGAGGGAAGGGGGAAGGATTATGGGAGGAGGTGACCAAATAGGGGTTGCAGTAAGGGTGATGTAAAGTGAATAAAGAAAAATCCACATCAAGGCTTTGTCATTGGTTTTTGCAGACCCTCCCCATATCCAGGATCTCTATTACACCCTGCTAGAAAACAAGCAGTCTCCCCTATCAACTCTAAGTTGAGTTCTTTGACGACTTCCTGAGCCTGTGCTTTTGCCCCCATTCCCTTGCCTTTCTGATCCAGAGTCAGATCCAAGAAATTACTCAGACGGTTGATGAAAGCCAAGAACCTTTTATGAAGTGCATTACAAATGCTATCCTTAAAAATACTAATCTAGAACTTGCCTCTGAGGCCATTAGACTGTACTTGTGTATCCACTTAATCTCCCAGTCCTCCCTTGATATTATAAAAAAATAAATAAATTAAGTTAAAATGTAAAAAGGCCACAAGAGGGTGTTAGCTCAGGTTTGATGGAAGTGGCATAGAAAAAAAGATGCATGGAAAAGCACACATACATCTTCAGAAGCAGAAATGTCCTTTAATCAGAACGATGGAAGTGCCACAGTCTCTCTGTGGAATGGCTTGGTGGTCTTTGGGTCTTATGAGATGGAAAAGAGGGAAATGTAGGTATGCAAGAGCCCATCTTCAGGTTGGTGCCCCTGAAGTATGAAAGGGGTGGATTCCAGCAGGTTTGCTATGGGGATCTCACCAGAAGCTTCCACGGGCGTTGTCAGTCAAGTCAACATTCTCATCCGGAGTTTCTCAGTCAACCTGTGCTTCTTATGTAGTTAGTCCTTCATTCCCAACCCTGAGGACAAATAAAAAGAAAGGAGGGGGAATGATGTATTCTCTTAATGACTACTTCCTAAGGAAGAATAGTGATGGAAGAAGAGGCTAGGCTCGGTTCCCAAAATTAAGGGAACATGGATTGGATTGATTTCACATAGCAGGAGAAGAGCTTTAACTTGGTCAACTGCAGAGGATCATGCTATTTCTACTGTACTCTCATAAAGAAATGTCTAAACTAATCATTAGAGGGCTGAAAAATGATGACTCCATCATGGAGTTAACTGAGAGATTGCCCAGGTAGGTAGAGAAATAGAAATGAGAGACAGAGAAGCCAGTGAGAAGAGATGGGTGTCTGTAAGTAGGATTCCAATTATAGGGGAGAGCGGGGCATTGTATTGTGTCTCAAAGGGTTGTGGGTATTTGGCAGGGTTGAGTAGAGTCAGACGCCAGTAGTATTAATAAGTTACAGTTAATATGGTAATAGAGTTAATAAACTACTGTTTGGGATTATGGGAACAGCAAGGGATGGTAAGAGGCTGGAAAAATCTGAGCATCTTTGGAGATAGGTTACAGATATAGGACCTGGAAAAGGGTCTATCATTATGTAAAGATACAACCTGAAAAGCATGTTAGTTCATAGTGATGGGGGAGGTGGACAATGACAGGTCAGGAGTGCTTTAGTGGACAGACAGACTTAGCAATTGACGAGTGAGCACAACTGGCCAGTTTTAAGAGTTGGTAGGTAGGTTCTGTTAAAGAAGGCTATCAAGCTCCCTGGTCCCAAGACTAAAGGGAGCAGTAGGAATACACTCCATAAAAGGATCCTAGGGAAAAGGGAAAAATAAAGAGGCTGTGGACAGCAAAAAGGGATGCTCACTTTGAAAAGGAAGGAAGGGCACCCAATGAGGTGAGGTAAGGGTGACAGTATATGAAACCAAGGATTACAATACAAGTAAGTGTTGGGGTACGCTGCCTGCGGCCTACCCATGAAATGAACTGGGTTCCCTGGAAGGCAAACTGGGGGCTGAAAGAGACTAGATGGGAGAGAAAAAGGATGCTAAGACAAAGTCCCTCTGTTCAAAGCATCTTAGCTTTACTTAGAATCTTTCTTAGTTATATGAGGGTAGGCCCTGCCCACAGCCAGTCAGAGCAAGCAGTCCGAAGACCCTGGCACTGTGGAATGCCTCAGCAGGAAGCAGGATCTGGGCATGGCATAGCACCATAGCAGGATCCAGGAGAAGTCCAGAGGCATTTAGCACAACAAAGGAAGCCAGCCTTAGCTGGAGAGCCACACAGTAGGTGACCTGCCTTCATGGAGACCAGGTCTGCCCCAGCCTGAAGCATGCTGGGGGAGGGGAGTACAAGTAAGGTTAAAAAACTTCCTCCCAGGTATAGTAATCTTGGGGTGACAGTGACTAGTCCCTCCTCCTCCGGGAGTGTTGCAGCAAAGTAAGCCAGCAGAAACAACATGGGAATACAGAGCATTGAAGACCAGGGACAGGGGAATGTAGAGAATTAATATAAAGGATTATGGCTCATCTTGGGTGTAAGGGATGATGGTTCCTTGAAGCCAGAGCTCCTCCACAGCATCTGAAAGGTCTTGCAGATGTATCAGGACCAAATGGAGCTGGGAAACTTTACGTGGAGTATTCCTGTATGAGTATAGAGCATAGGAGGAGGTCTGCTTAATTTAAAGGATGAGGTCCCAGTAAGCAACCAGAAGTATGAGGATAATGAGGGAAGGCATGATAAGGGGAGGACCCAAAAGGACATCACTGTTCCTGGAAGAGGGTACAAATACCAATACTGCCTTTAGCAGTACTCAGTAGACCTAGCCCTCTTTAATTTTGGAGTACTGAATCAGGCAAAGAACCAATTTAGTCCTGAAGGATGTTTAGCTGATCTGAAATTTCTTAAAGGTTTTTGAGAACTGGTCAAAAGAGAGAGGTTAACTGGAGCAAAGAAAGCTGTAGTTCAGATGTTACTGTTTCGAGTTTCAGGAAAAAAATGCTCAGAGTTCAGAGTAGTGAAAAAAGAAAAAGGAAGACCAAGGGCTCTCTTCCCAGTGATGGCCGACTTCTCTTCCCAGTGATGGCCGACTAGGCCATCCTCTGCTACATATACAACTAGAGACACAGCTGGGGGAGGGGGTACTGGTTCGTTCATATTGTTATTCCTCCTATAGGGTTGCAGACCCCTTTAGCACCTTGGGTACTTTCTCTAGCTCCTTCATTAGAGGCCTTGTGTTCCATCCAATAGATGACTGTGAGCATCTACTTCTGTATTTGCTAGGCACTGGCATGTCAGCAAAATCTTTCTGGCATATGCAATAGTGTCTGGTTTTGATGGTTGTCCATGGGATGGATCCCCGGGTGGGGCAGTCTCTGGATGGTCCTTCCTTCCATCTCAGCTCCGAACTTTGTCTCTTGAAGATTATATGCCCCAGTACAAGGGAATGCCAGGGCCAGGAAGCAGGAGTGGGGAGCAGGATGGGGGAAGAATATAGGGGGCTTTAGGGATAGCATTTGAAATGTAAATGAAGAAAATATCTAATAAAAAGAAATAAAATTAAAATGAAATTTAAAAAAGAAAACAAACTGAAAAAAAAGAAAAAGGAAAAAAGAAAAAAAGGAAGAAGAAGTAAAGAAAGAAAGAGAAGAGATGAGTTGAGAAGCTTATTAGTTACCTTTTCAGAGAGGTCATCAGACTGCTAGAAATTTCAGGGTCCAAATATCTCTTAACTACTTCAAACTGAAGAAAAAAAGGAGCAATGCAGAGAGGGCAGCTGTTGGAGTGTCTCAGAGGATGGTCCACCTAAGTGGCCATGATAAATTTAGCAGAAGGCAAAGATTCAGAAAACAATAAAAGCATGTAGTGATAGATTACATTTTGATCAGAATGGTATGAGCTTTCATGTCTTGTCATTAGATGAGGACTGAAATATTTTAAATTTAAAAATTCAAATTAAAAAATTTCACATTAGTTGTTCTAAATAAATATTTAGAACCATTTTCCATGATCATTCTTACTTTTCTTTTTTTTTTAATTTTAATTTTACTTGAACAAGATGAAATTAAGCCAAGTTATCAACTTTAGTTTATATGACTTGTAGGTCAAATTGGTTCTAAGCACATGGCATATAAAACAAACCATAATCACATGATCTATATATACATAATCAATTATATATAAGACATTTTAGTAAACCAAGATTCTAAGTACTGTTGTTTGTTGGGATTATATTATTATAACTTTCATTGTGAAATGGAAACTTAACATAGAGATCTTTAGTAAACAGGTTTTTAGAGTGGGCAGGAACAAAAACTAACATATGTAGGACAAAAAGGAATGGAGATGGAAAAGAACATTTTGTTTCAGCAAGAGAAAATGAATGCACCTGGAGATGCTAGGCAGAAATAACAATCACTGAGACCCAGCAGAGTCTACCATAACAGCTCTTCAGTGGCAGCAGCTTGACTGCACTCATCAAGTTATCCTTCGAGTGTCTGTTGGGTTCTGTGAAGAATCTCAAAGCGTTAGCTCCCTGTGTTAGTATGCCAGTGTTGGAAACATGTGTCAGGGAAAAGTGTTAGGTCTTCCACAGAAGCCAGTGATACATCCTTTAAAAACTATATCAAAATTAAAATAAAACACTAAAATCACAAGATATATATCTTAGAAGTTTGGCATTGCCTCTTTAGTTTAATATAAGAGAGAGGCAAGGTGAGTCTCCCAGAGGACACAATGAGACCATGAAATTGTAAGAGCGCTAACACTTTGCCTTGTGCCACGTGGTGATATTAACCAAGATGGCGGCCAATTCACATGGTTGCTTACATCTTGGTAAGTTTCCACAGCCAAGATAGTAGCAAATCACATGGTTATTTCCTGCTCATGCCCCATTATAAAGTGACCCCACCCGCAACCAGGGAATTCCAAATCCCTGTGGAATCCATCATTTCATGGATGGGATATGGATTGTAATACCCTTTTCTTCTTAAAAGGACACTCCAATTGCATACATTAGTATTGATTTAGGAGGAGATGGGGAGATGGTACTTATGGCCTAGAGAAGTAGGCCCCAAATAGCAAATTACAGAAACAGAGGAAGGAATTCCATGACCTCAGCTCTAGGGAGGTGAGTCTGTTAAGTAGCTGCTGGAATCACAGCATGAGATTTCTCTCAGTTATAGAACAGCAACTTCCTAAGGAATTGGGGAAGAACCGGTCAGCCATGATCTTCTTTTCTCAGTCAAGAGTCCACCCAACCCAAGACAGGGGGTTGGAGGATAAGCATACAAGAGTCTGGAGTGGAAAGGCCAAATCCCACTCAGACGTGCTTAAAGGGTGCTTAAAGGGCACCGAGGAATTTGATAACATAACTACATATGCTCTGCTTCTGATAAGGAGGGGCCTTGTTAGCCAGATTAGGATCTGAGAGGGAGAGTTTAGGGAATTGGGTTTAGAATTTGAGCAGTAAAACCTGAATGCAGAAATGGGGGAATAAAGCATTCAATGGGAGTCAAAATAGAAAAGACATGAAGATGGGCCTTTTCTGCCATCCTGCTTGATGAAGTTCTCTGAGTCAGTGAGATGCTGAAAGTCAAAGTGTTGTACTGGGTCGAGACTTCAGTCAACAGGCATACTAATTCCCTGAGTTTTTGTTTTCAGGCAAATCAAACATGTCCAGGAATAGAGAGATCTTGGACCACATTTCAGGCAGGGGAAGGGTAACACTGACATTTGATTTTAAAAGTCATCACCGATCTTGTCTCCCAGATCCCTCTGAGACCAGTCAATGCAGATCAGCTTTCAGACTGCGGAGGGTGAGAGAGCAGATTGCAGAAGTGACACAGCTTCTGGGACAGGCAGTAGCAACATAGCTTCTGGGACAGACCCCCGTTTCAGGCTCCAGACATCCAGGTACCTTCCCCACCAGAGGAGAGATGGCTGCCCAGGAGGGATCTGACCCCCCAGAACAGGTGAGGGAGCCATCTTGTCTCCTGGGTCCCTCTGAGACCAGTCTGTGCAGGTGAGAGTGAGGACTGCAGAGGCAACCCATCTTCTGGGACAGGCCCTGTTTCAGGCCTTCATTTTCAGCCAGGAAGCCAGTCTGAATGCCAGACCTCAGTGTACCTTTCCTGCAAGAGGAGAGCTTGCATGAAGAGAGTACTCTGACCACTGAGACTCAGAAGAGAGTTGGACTCCCTGGACAACTGACAGAGGATAACAGAATAACAGGAGGAACAGGCTCCAGCCAGAGACAACTATCACAATTAACACCAGAGATTACCAAATGGCGAAAGGCAAACGTAAGAATCTTACCAACAGAAACCAAGACCACTCACCATCATCAGAACCCAGCACTCCCATCTCAGCCAGTCCTGGATACGCCAACACACCTGAAAAGCAAGATTCAGATTCAAAATCGTATCTCATGATGCTGGTAGAGGATCTTAAGAAGGGTATTAATAACTAACTCACTTAAAGAAATACAGGAGAACACTACTAAACAGGTAGAAGTCCTTAAAGAATCACAGGAAAACACTGCTAAACAGGTAGAAATCCTTAAAGAGGAAATAGAAAAATCCCTTAAAGAATTACAGGAAAACATAACCAAACAGGTAATGGAATTTAACAAAACCATCCAACACCTAAAATGGGAAGTAAAAACAATAAAGAAAAACCAAAGTGAGATAACTCTGGAGATAGAAACCCTAGGAAAGAAATCAGGAACCATAGATGTGAGCATCAGCAACAGAATACAAGAGATGGAAGAGAGAATCTCAGGTGCAGAAGATTCCATAGAGAATATGGGGACAACAATCAGAAAATGCAAAATGCAAAAAGAACCTAACTCAAAATCCAGGACACAATGAGAAGACCAAACCTATGGATAATAGGGATAGATGAGAATGAAGATTTTCAACTTAAAGGGCCAGACTAACTAGAGGGCATAGGGACAGTACTCTAATTAACAAAATCAGAAATGAAAAGGGAGACATAACAACAGAACCTGAGGAAATTCAAAACATCATCAGATCCTACTACAAAAGGCTATACTCAACAAAACTGGAAAACCTGGATGAAATGGATGACTTCCTAGACAGATACCAGGTACCAAAGTTAAATCAGGATCAGATTAACAATATAAACAGTCCCATTTCCCCTAAAGAAATAGAAGCAGTCATCAATAGTCTCCCAACCAAAAAAAAGTCCAGGACCAGATGGGTTTAGTGCAGAGTTCTATCAGACCTTCAGAGAAGACCTAATTCCAACTATCCTCAAACTATTCCACAAACAGAAGGTACTCTATCCAATTCATTCTATGAAGCCACAATTACTCTGATACCTAAACCACACAAAGATCCAAAAAAGAAAGAGAATTTCAGGCCAATTTCTCTTATGAATATGAATGCAAAAATACTCAATAAAATCCTCACAAACCGCATCCAAGAACACATCAAAACAATCATCCATCATGACCAAGTAGGCTTCATCCCAGAGATGCAGAGATGGTTTAATATACGGAATTCACTATAGAAACAAACTCAAAGACTTAAACCACATGATCATTTCGTTAGATGCTGAGAAAGCATTTGACAAAATCCAACACCCATTCATGATAAAAGTTTTGGAAAGATCAGGAATTCAAGGCCCATACATAAACATAATAAATGCAATATACAGCAAACCAGTAGCCAACATCAAACTAAATGGAGAGAAACTCGAAGCAATCACACTAAAATCAGGGACTAGACAAGGCTGCCCACTTTCTCCCTACCTATTCAATATTCAATATAGTACTTGAAGTCCTAGCGAGAGCAATTCGTCAACAAAAGGAGATCAAAAGGATACAAATTGGAAAGGAAGAAGTCAAAATATCACTATTTGCAGATATGATAGTATATAAAAGTGACCCTAAAAATTCCACCAGAGAACTCCGAAACCTGATAAGCAGCTTCAGTGCAGTAGCTGGATATAAAATTAACTCAAACATATCAATGGCCTTTCTCTACACAAAGGATAAACGGGCTGATAAAGAAATTAAAGTAACAACACCCTTCACAATAGTCACAAATAAAATAAAATACCTTGGTGTGACTCTAAGGAAGTGAAAAGTCTGTATGATAAGAACTTCAAGTCTCTGAAGAAAGAAATTAAAGAAGATCTCAGAAGATGGAAAGACCTCTCATGCTCTTGAATTGGCAGGATTAAAATAGTCAAAATGACTATCCTGCCGAAAGCTATCTATAGATTCAATGCAATCCCCATCAAAATTCCAACTCAATTCTTCACTGAGTTAGAAGGGGCAATTTGCAAGTTCTTCTGGAATAACAAAAAACCTAGACTAGCAAAAACTCTTCTCAACAATAAAAGAACCTCTGGTGGAATCACAATCCCTGACCTCAAGCTGTACTACAGGGCAATTGTGATAAAAAAAAATTCATGGTACTGGTACAGCGACAGACAGGTAGATTAATTGGAAAGGATTAAAGACCCATAAATGAATCCACAAACCTATGGTGACCTGATCTTTGACAGGGGAGCTAAAACCATCCAGTGGAAAAAAGACAGCATTTTCAACAAAAGGTGCTGGCACAACTGGTGGTTATCATGTAGAAGACTGGGAATTGATCCATACTTATCTCCTTGTACAAAGCTCAGGTCTAAGTGGATCAAAGACCTCCACATAAAACCAGAGACACTGAAATTTATAGAGGAGAAAGTGGAGAAAAGCCTCGAAGATATGGGCACTGGGGAAAATTTCCGAAACAAAATAGCAATGGCTTGTGCTGTAAAAACAAGAATTGACAAATGGGACCTCATGAAATTGCAAAGCTTCTGTAAGGCAAAAAAACACTGTCAATAAGACAAAAAGGCCACCAACAGATCGAGAAAGGATTTTTACCTATTCTAAATCAGATAGGGGACTAATATCCAATATATTCAAAGAACTCAAGAAGCTGGACTCCAGAAATTCAAATAACCCCATTAAAAAATGGGGCACAGAGCTAAACAAAGAATTCTCAAGTAAGGAATACCAAAGGGCTGAGAAGCACCTGAAAAAAATGTTCAACATCCTTAATCATCAGGGAAATGCAAATCAAAACAATCCTGAGATTCCACCTTATACCAATCAGAATGGCTAAGATCAAAAATTCAGGTGACAGCAGATGCTGGCGAGGATGTGGAGAAAGAGGAACACTCCTCCATTGTTGGTGGGATTGCAAGCTGGTACAACCACTCTGGAAATCAGTCTGGTGGTTCCTCAGAAAATTGGTCATAGTACTACCGGAAGATCCAGCAATACCTCTCTTGGGCATATACCCAGAAGATGTTCCATCTGGTAATAAGGACACATGCTCCACTATGTTCATAGCAGCCTTATTTATAATAGCCAGAGACTGGAAAGAACACAGATATCCGTCAACAGAGAAATGGATACAGAAAATGTGGTACATTTACACAATGGAGTACTACTCAGCTATTAAAAACAATGAAATTATGAAATTCTTAGGCAAATGGATGTATCTGGAGGTTATCATCCTTATTGAGGTAACTCAATCACAAAAGAAGTCACTTGATATGCACTCACTGATAAGTGGATATTAGCCCAGAAACTTAGAATACTCAAGATACAATTTGCAAAACACAAGAAAATCAAGAAGAACAAGAAGAACAAAGACCAAAGATTGGATACTTCATTCCTCCTTAAAATAGGGAACAAAACACCCATGATAGGAGTTACAGAGACAAAGTTTGGAGCTCAGATGAAAGGATGGACCATCTAGTGACTACCCCACCGGGGGATCCATCCCATAGTCAGCCACCAAATCCAGACACTATTGCATGTGCCAGCAAGATTTTGCTGAAAGGACCCCGATATAGCTATCTCCAGTGATGCTATGCCAGTGCCTGGCAAATACAGTAGTGGATACTCACAGTCATCTATAGGATGGAACACAGGGCCCCCAGGAGCTAGAGAAAGTACCCAAGGAGCTGAAGGGGTCTGCAACCCCATAGGTGGAACAACAATATGAACTAACCAGTACCCCCAGAGCTCATGTCTCTAGCTGCATATGTAGCAGAAGATGGCCTTGTCAGACATCATTGCGAAGAGAAGCCCCTTGGTCTTGCAAACTTTATATGCTCCAGTACAGGGGAACACCAGGGCCAAGAAGTGGGAATTGGTGGGTAGGGGAGCAGGGCAGGGAAGGATATAGGGAACTTTTGGGATAGCATTTGAAATGTAAATCGAGAAAATAACTAATAAAAAACAGTCATAACCTACAACCAGAAAGTGACTGGAAAAAGGGCTGGAATGAGTGTCCCCAATTCCAGTGACCTAGTAGGCAAAGCTAAAGAACTCCTGGGTCAGGACAAGTATATCAGTCTAGGGCACCTGCAATTGAATTGCACTTGGACCTTCACTTGGTGTGTGGCTATTGAGCATGCTCTGATTGAATGGTCAATAGCCTTGACTCTAGGGTCCACATAAAAGAAAGAGAGGGAGTGGGAAAAGAGGGACCCAAAATGAGTATACATGGCATATTCAAATCACAGAGGCTCTAAGTCACTGCTCACAGCCATTAAGCCCTGGTAAGCTTGGGCAGGGTGTCTTGGAGTTTTATAAGACAAAAAAGGGGGGAATTTGGTGATGAAAGAGCCAGTCCATGCGCAGGTCACTTCCTCTGTCTGGAAGCATGGGAGTCTAGCTGTTTGCTATGTGGGTCCCCTTAACAGCACCTCTCACAGGTGTTGTCAATCAGTCAGCCTTCCTACCCAAAACATCTCAGTCTGATCACTTGGGCTTTTGGTAATTAACTCTTCAAAGGCTAGCCCTCAGAAAGACATAATTTACAAGGTTTTACGGTCTTTAATGACAGAGAAGAAATTAGGAGCTGCTAATCTGGCTCAGCACACAGCAGAACCTTTTAACCTGAGTTGAATACCCAAGACTTCCATAGCCATATGAGGCCAGGAGTTCGATTCCCTGGTAGCAGACAAATAGGGAGATGGGCGAAGGTGAGGTCATAAAAGTGGCTCACTTCTCAGATTGCCACTGAGTTGGTACAAGAGACTGACAGCTTAAAACAAAGAGCAACCGTTCTGTCTTTCTGCAAACTAACCAATCTTAAATTGGGAAAAGGAAACTCTTCAGAGAGTTTAGACTCTGAAATTATTCCCCTCTCCAATCTGTGGAGCATAAAATTTTCCCCTACCATTTAGTTCTCTTTTTTTTTCCACTTTTTTTTATTAGATATTTTCTTTATTTACATTTCAAATGCTATCCCGAAAGTTCTTTATACCCTCTCCCGCCCTGCTTCCCTACCCACCCACTCCTACTTCTTGGCCCTGGTGTTCCCCTGTACTGGGGCATATAAAGTTTGCAATACCATGGGGCCTCTCTTCCCAGTGATGGCCGACTAGGCCATCTTCTGCTACATATGCAGCTAGAGACATGAGCTCTGGGGGTTCTGGTTAGTTCATATTGTTGTTCCACCTATGGGGTTGCAGACCCCTTCAGCTCCTTGGGTACTTTCTCTAGCTTTTCCTTTGGGGGACCTGTGTTCCATCATATAAATGACTGTGAGCATCCACTTCTGTATTTGCCAGGCACTAGCATAGCCTCATATGAAACAGCTATATCAAGGTCACTTCAGCAAACTCTTGCTAGCATATGCAATAGTATCTGGGTTTGGTGACTGTTTATGGGATGGATCCCCAGGTGGGGTAGTCTTTGGATAGTCTATCCTTTCGTCTTAGCTCCAAACTTTGTCCCTGTAACTCCTTTCATGGGTATTTTGTTCCCTATTCTAAGGAGGAATGGAGTATCCACATGTTGGTCTCCCTTCTTCTTGATTTTTCTTGTGTTTTGCAAATTGTATCTTGGATATTCTAAGATTCTGGGCTAATATCCACTTATCAGTGAATGCATATCTAGTGACTTCTTTTGTGGTTGGGTTACCTCACTAAGGATGTGAGTATCCTCCAGATACATCCATTTGCCCAAGAATCTCATAAATTCATTGTTGGCAGAGAAAAAAACCCTGATGAAGATCCTTAGATTATCAGTGGAAGGAGAGAACAGACTCCTCTAGTTTTTTCTCTTTCCCTCATGGGTATGCAGTGTCATTTGCACTTGCCTACACATGTATACAAGTGCAATAAATGAATAAATATAATTTTTAAGAAAAAAATTAAACATCTTACAGAGGCTTGGGCCTCCAGATATGAGGTGGATCTGTCTACATCTCTTGGGTCTCAGTATCTGCACCAGTTTACCTTGATCCTTGACATTATGACCACTGTCTCTACCTTCAAAAGTAAGGGCCCAGCTTTATACTGCTGTGAGCTATTTGAGGGGGATTAGAAGGTGTGGCCTTGTTGGAGGAAGTGTGTCACTGAGAGTGGACTTTGAAGTTTCAAAAGCTCAGTTAGGACCAGTGTCTCTCTTTTCCTGCTGCCTGTGAATCTGGATGCAGAACTCTAAGGCACCTCTCAGGCATCATGTCTGTCTGTCTGCCACCATGCTCCCTACCATAACAATCGACTAAACCTCTGAACTGTGAGCCAACCCCAATTAACAGTTTTCCTTTATAAGAGTTGCTGTGGTCATGGCACCTCTTCATAGCAATAGAACACTGACTAATACACACTGTTATCTTAAATTCAAGTTAAACTTAAAAATCCTGAATATACACGGTAGGTTATCAGGCTAAGTACATACATCAAATAATCTCAAGGGATATCATTCACTTGGCCGCAAGGTCCAGAAAAATTCATTCTCTTTGGTGTCAAGAGCTATTTTCAGGAAAAAAAATATATATATACTTTTATGTGCCACTCAGTATCCATAGAGCCAAAGAACATCGTTCTGTCTTCAAATTAAGCCACCAGGACATGGCTTCTTTTAATTTTTTCTTCTGAATTTTTAATAATTATAACCTATAAGGATAAGCTGATAATAGAAGTGGAACACACAACTACTCTAAGAGGAGCAAATGTATCTGAAACATGTAGAGAGGCAGGAAGTGTTTCGGATAGCCCTGGGGCTAATTATATTTGATGTTAATTCCGCTCTCTTGTGAGGGGGTTCGAACAAGGAAACAAGGGTCCGCACTCAGGTAATTTCCTGTAAACCTGCTTCCCACCTTAATTTGTAAAATAAAGGAGAGCTGATGATTGAGCAGATAAAGGGAAGGTGGAGCCGAAGGTAAGGAGAGAGAAGGAGAAAAATGGAAGAGGGAGAGGATACAGAGGAGGAGGAAGATGAAGAAAAGCGAAGCAGAAGCACCTGGCCTGGAGAAACCGCAAGTTCTAAGGGGTCTCACAGACGTGGAAGATGGTAGTGTATTGGTAGATCTACCCAATCAAGGCGCACAGCATGTATTCATATTAATTGAGTTGTGTTTTCATTGCCAGGGCATATTTAGGTTGGAGATTTACCCCAACAGGAAGTGGGGAGGGGGTGGTGCGGGTTCTGACAGACTGGGATAAGGAGATGCACACTGGGAGTAAGAGCTGCGCTTCAGCCTACGGAGCTTCCAGGTAACAGTCTCCTATGCTCACTCTGTCTTGGCCATGTGTCTTATACTCAAGTCTTTTAGTCCAGTATAAATATTCTTTTCTAGGCAAAAGAAGAGAAAGAGGAAGTATAAAATAAAAGTGTCCCTGCCTCTACATATCATTTACTAAAAGAAGCGAGCCCAACTCATTTCTAGGAAAAGGTAGCTTTTCAGTGCCCCTTTTTTTGTGTCTTCAAACGTCTTCAGTTTCTCTGATGAATCAACACATCCACTGAATACACTTACACTGAATATTTTATGTGCATATTCCAACTGCAGAATCACTCGTTTTTCAATATCTTTATCAGAATCTACCAAAGAAATATAAAACAGCAGCTAGTCCAATGTCATAAAGAACTAATTCTTAGGCTTCTATTTTGGATTTGGATGCCAGGGTTGTGTCCCAGAGGCAGAATACTTGCCTGAAACATCCTTAAAGCTCTGAGTTTAATATAAGTACTATGTGGCCTGGAAAGAAGAGTTGGGTTTTTTGTTTGTTTGTTTGTTTGTTTGTTTAATCTGAATACTCAGATGGATACAAAGTTCACCCACATTAATAAAAATGACATAACCCACATAGAATTTGAAAGACTAATTTGTTTATAATCTAGACAAAACCCGGGGTGAGGCTGGGAAGCAGAGAGAGAGAGAAAGAGAGAGAGATTCTCAACCTGTCTTTTTTCTCTCCATTGCAAAGACAAAACATAACTACACATTTGTAAATTTAACTGTCACCTGAAATAGGAAAGAAGGCTTTCATCTGGCACTGGGAAAAAGACTAGATAGACCATTTTTACTATCATCATGGTATTTATTTCTTCAAGTTATTCTAACCCTCCAGCTCTATTATATTGTGAACTAGTAATAACAATGGGCTATATTCACAATAATTTAGATTATTTTAAGTATATACATGATCATCCAGATATAGAGGTTTCCTATAAATTTTAAGAGCATTTTATTTCTCCAATATGTTGGGACTGGATATTTTATTTTCTTGTGGGATCTGTAGTTCTTTCTCAAACAAAAACTCTTATTTCAGATGTGGTTCTCTACTGTGGGAGACGTCAGGCATGAGAAAAAGCCTAGGAGAAATGTCCTCCAGTGTAAAGCCACAAAAAGCAGGGAGTACAAAAGGAAGAACAGGAGCCGGGCAGTGGTGCCACATGCCTTTGATCCCAGCACTTGGGAGGCAGAGGCAGGTGGATTTCTGAGTTTGAGGCCAGCCTGGTCTACAGAGTGAGTTCCAGGACAGCCAGAGCTACACAGAGAAACCCTGTCTCAAAAAACCAAAAAAATGTAAAATGCACAAAAGGAAGAACACACAGAACACAGAGTGGTCATCTCTGCTTGCGACACTACCTCTGGAATCTAGCTAAACAATACATAAGCACCAGTGGCAAAAAGTCAATCTGTTCATTCTTGACCCTAACCCAGAGTGTTTTGTCTCTGTCCACCCTTACCCTCCTTCCCAGGATGTCCCTGTGATGCTGTTGGCTGCAATGGCCCTAGGAAGTGGTTCCTACCCTGGGGATGCTCAAATTGTGAAGCAGTTTGGATTTGGAAACAGAGCGTACAAACTCGGGGAACACACGTGAACCGATAAGGACCAAGAACGTGAAGAAGTCCCAAAGTGTTCGGGAACATCGTTTCTCTCTATTTAATCGTATGTTGAAGAGCAGTTAGGTAAATGAGGATGACTGAGATCAAAGTCTAGTCATTATTGTTGAGCATAGTACATGGTCTCTAGGAAAGGGACAGTTAGATCCTGAGAATTGGCAGAAAATAGGAAGAACTGTAAGACAGAGGCATGAAGAAAGTGAACCAAGCCCCGAGGAATCCTTTAGTCCTCCGCATGCTGTTACTGTTGCTTTGGAGTCCCTGAGAAACAAATTAAAGTTGCCTTCCAGTAGCCAGAACACACAGATCGCTGCAACCTTGTTTGTTTTGTTGACTTAAGAAAAAAAAATCTGGTGAGGCCTCTGAGTATAAGCCAAATGTAAAACTAAGCCCTTGCCTTGTGCAGGAGCTAACAGGCCTCCTACTGTGGTAAGAAAAGCTCATGAACAGATTTGGAGAGCACTCAAATTAACACACTGATTTAAAATTGATTTTACTATTCCTTTATGCTCCATTGGTGATCAAAAAATAAGGAAATAAACACCTATGTCTCATGATATTAAGAAAAAAAAGTAAATAAAAAGGTTAAATACACATACAATATAAAGATCTTTTAACAAAAAAAGATGTATATATGAAGGTTTAAATCAGTGGATCTCAACCTGTGGACCATAAACCCTTTAGGGGAGTCGCATATCAGATATCCATATATCCTGAATATCAATATTTACATTACAATTCATAACAGTAGCACAATTATAGTTGTAAAGTAACAATGTTATGGTTGTGGGGGGGTCACCACAACAGGAGGAACTGTATTAAAGGGTCACAGCATTGGTAAGGTTGAAAACCACTGGTATAAATAGATGCATAGTATTCCCAGATATAATATACGTATTTATTAATTAAATATATTATATTGTATATAACATACATTTACATATACATTATTTTTGGAAGTTGTAATAAAGGTAAAAATGACTGGGTGTTTTCAAAATGGAAAGAAAAACATTTATAGATGTCGTGAGGATGTTAGTTATATGATTTAAGGTATGAAAAAGTTAAGACTTAATGGTGACACATATAATATTAAAACTTCAAAGTTCCAAGTTTATCATATTTATATTAAACCTCTACTTAAATTAATGAAGTTCTTATAAGTTATTAATCTTCTCTTGATAACAGTTATAAGAACTGGCTACTAATGTTTTAGGAAATTAATTAAAATTATTATAACTAAAGGCTCAAATTTTACATTTCCTTTGGTCATTTTAAATTTGTTCATGTTATACCTCAAACTTTTCAAGCTGTATTCTTGCTGCCACTCCAACTTCTGAACCTTCTTGAACTGCTTACAGATGCCTACTGATTGCTCTCCCTGTCGTGAGAATCTCAAAACAGGTTAAGACACACTGTGAGCCTGCTTAGACCAACAAATGCTTATTTCCTTCTGCCAACTTTGGGAAAGTCATTATCTCTCATGGCATGCTCTATAACCCCCAGGGACAAACATAACTGAACAAGCTCATTTATTATTAAAAGAAAAAGTCAAATATGTAAGCAAAAATGGAGGGGCATTGTTAAGAATTAACTACTCAGGAGCAACTTTCTTAAGCAACTTATACTCTAAATTTAAATTTCTTTTTCTTACAATTATACCCTGATAATTATAATTAGAATAAATGTAATTAGTATTATTAACATATTAATGTATGTTAATATAATAATTACAGTATTATAATATATTATATACTATTGGTATACTAATATGTATTAGTATAATTAACTATAGTAATTGCATCATTATAACTACAATTTTGTCACAAAATTTGAATTCAAAATAGATAGATAGATAGATAGATAGATAGATAGATAGATAGATAATAAAAATTTGAATTCTACCATTAATTGAATTATTTTAGATGTATTTGATAGTCATAGACATTCTGATAAGTTCAAATCTGTGTCCAGTTTGGCTGTAGCAATGGTACAATTTACATCGTTATAAAATATACTTGCCAAATACATATTTGTCCATTTAGCGGTGGACCAGCAGTCAGAGTTAGCCATTCATTCATTCTTTTCCTTAGACTGTCAGTGCTCCTAGGATTAACCCATTTTTACTCCCAGCATGTTATTTCCTATAGAAGTACTGACTGCTAGATGGCCCACTACAGTAGAGGTTTGACACAATTAATTGTGACATGTTGCATTAAAAATAACTCCTCACTGTATATATGCCACACATTCTTATTTGTTCTCAGGGGACTCTCAGACTGTTTTGTGGGTGAGGCTGCAACGAACAAGGCAGTGTAGATATCTTAGGAGGTGAAGGTGCACCCTCCCTTGAGTTCTTTCCCAGAAGCAGATTACTGAGTCATAGAGAAGTTCTACTTTGTAATCTCTTAGGAAACTTTGTTCTCTTTTCTATAAAGGTGTCACCGACCTACATCCCACCAACAGTGTACTAGAGTTCTCAGTGCTTTCTCTTTCTATCATAGCTGTTGTGACAGAGCTGAGTTGATGCAGCAGATAGAAGTATAACGTGAGATACAGGAGTTGAAGACGTGTGGAACCTGAGAGTATAAAGTAGCAGATACGCAGGCCAGGCAGAGCTGGAGCTCTAGAGCACAGCACAATTCCGTAGATGAAACCAACTGGTGAGAGCACACAGCACACACCATAGATGAAAACGGTAAATCATCCTGAACTAAGTGAGATGAGAGGTTACTAACTTTCTTTATTACAATAACTATTTTGCTACCGATGTGCATCCTATAATATCATGTTTTAAGCCATTCCCTCTGTGGTATCATGGTTTTTCCTGGTTTCGCTGTTATGACTAACACTCTATACAAATGTGAGCTTATCTTTTTTTTAATCTTAACTCCTTTTTTTTTTCCACTGCTACTATGTCCACATTGGAGAACAAATATCAGCTAAGAAAGAGGGCCACACAGAAACCTAGACTACCCAAGATACAATTTACTAAACACATGATACTCAAGAAGAAGGAAGATCAAAATGTGGGCACGTCACCCCTTCCTAGAATTAAGAACAATGCACACATTGAAAGAGTTAAAGGGAGCATTTGTGCAGCTCAATCCAATGGATGGTCCCAACGACTGCGGCTGCCAGGGATCCATCCCACAATCA
>LR749535.1:1499631-1532131 GCA_902729485.2 Mus minutoides
CTTGCTGATGTTTAAACTAGCCAATCATGTGAAACCGCGCCAATTTCCCCAACCCCCCTACCCCATTGCTATAAAAGCTCCTAATTTTCGAGCCTCGTGGTCGACCCCCCTGTCCCCTGCGTGGGATACGGGTCGTCCCAGAGCTCCGATTAAAATCCCTCTTGCAGTTTGCATCAAGACAGGTCTCTCGTGATTTGTGGGGTGCGCAAACAGCCCGTGTTTGGAATAGGGGTATTTCTGGTTTGATCTTACACTACCTGTTTGCCGGGCCTCACCCACATCCTGCTTCCAGCTGAGACATTCCACAGTGCATGAGATTTTGAGCTACATCACCAGGCGCCTGCGCAAAACTGACTGTGGGTGGGGTCTACCCTCTTATAACCCAAAAAAATTTCTAAGTAGAGATGCTTTGAACGGAGAGACTCTGTCTTGGCATCCATTTTTCTCTCCCACCTAGTCTCTCTTACAGCCCCAGTTCGCCTCCCAGGGAACCCAGTTCATTTCTTGGGTACGTCGTGGATGGTGTACCCCAACACTACACCAATAAAACTCATAGAGTCACACACACACAAACAGGACATAAACCAAGAAGGCAGGCTAGTGAGAAAGAAAGAGATCAGCGGGAATAGAAGAGTAAGAGAATAATAAAGAGCTAACATAATTGAATTACATTGTGTAGCTGTATGAAAATGTCATAAGCTCTTGGGTATATAATTATTTTCTACTAATAAAACATTTTTATAAAGATTAATTTATTTTTACTTATATGAGTACACTGTAGCTGTCTTCAGACACCCCAGAAGAGGGCATCGGACCACATTACAGATGGTTGTGAGCTACCATGTGGTTACTGGGAATTGAACTCAGGACCTCTTGAAGACCAGTCAGTGCTCTTAACTGCTGAGCCATCTCTCCAGCCCCCTAATAAACGTTTTAAAACTAAAACTCACCTACTAAGGATAAGGAGGAAAGGCACAACAAAAGTAGCAAATAGAACTTCTGAAGGTCTGTGGATTTATAAAATAAAATGTAAAATCCATGCTAAGTATAAAACTCGATCCAAGGTTCTGTAAATGTTTAGATCCAGAAAAAACGATAAATATTAAAATATTTATCTGTAACTGTTTGTGGTGGTTTGAATAGGAATAGCCCCCATAGACTCATGTGTCTGAATGCTTGGCCCATAGGGAGTGCCACTATTAGGAGATGTGGCCTTATGGGAATTGGTGTGGCCTTGTTGGAGGAAGTGTGTCACTGTGGGGGTGGGCTTAAGGGCTTCAGATGCTCAAGTTAGGACTCACTTGGCATTCACTTCTGCCACTTGCAGATTAAGATGTAGAACTCTCAGCTACCTCTCCCTTACCAGGACTGACTGCATGCCACCATATTTCCCACCATGATGATCGATAATAGACTATACCTCTGTAACTGTAAGCCAACCTCAATTAAATGTTTTCCTTTATAAGAGTTGTTGTGGTTATAGTGTCTCTTCACAGCAATGGAAACACCAAGACACTGTCACCTGAAAGAAACTGGAGTTTTCTGCTCACTAGTAATGGCTGGTACAATGGAACTCATTTAAGACTAACCACCAAACTAGCAAGGAAATTCTATACTCAATAACAGTCAGAACTTAAGTTTTAAAAAAAAGGAGAAAAAAGAAAAGTTTAACTTACTTCCTAAAATTTGGCATGTAAGTACTTCCTCAATTTCTTATTTCTAATTAGTAATGAAAGGGAAGATCACTCATGGACCATATTAGCCGGGCACTGTACTTGGTACTATTTCCTTTGGAATCCTCAAATTCTATCCATTTGCCCACAGAGACTTTATCATCCCTCTTTATAAAGGCTGCCTTAACTCCATCCATGCATTTCATTCTCATTGCCCAACTATCAATCACTCACTCTTTGTACATAATATGAGTTAAGCTTACCACACTATCATGCACACTTTACAGAAGACCGTGAGGCTCCAGGACCCAGATCCAGGGCTTTGACTTGGCCCACTCCAACAACTACCCCACTGATGAAGTGCTGGAGCACATGAAGGAGCTGGTCCTGTGGATCTGAAGCTGCAAGATCTCCATGACAGAGGGCAAAAACAGGATATCCAAGAGGAGTTCTGATGAGGATCCAGTATTGATAGAGTAGCAGAGCCCAGAGGCCTCAAACCAGACCAATGATTCATTGCAGTGAACATTCACAAGTAAAGTTGTGTGAACAAAAGAGTATACTGGGTGCCTGCCTACAGCGTCCACAATGAGATACTTTTTTGCTGTTCTTTTACAGGGGAGGTTGCAAGAGTAGAAGGTGGGTACAAAGAGAAGGGTAGATGAGTGGGATTGGGATATATGATGTGAAATTCACAAAGCATTGGTAAAAAGTTAAATATAATGTTTTTCATTTTTTTTTTATTTTAAAAAGTTTTCAAGGAGGATGGTTTAGAAACAGGGGGAAAGACACTATGAGACAAGTGAAGTAAGACCACAGAGAAAGAGCCTAAGTTGAACACTCGAGGACTGTGTGAGTGGGATCATCTTCTTAAGATTTTCAGCCTAAGTATTTCTGTGAGTTTTCCAACCTAAGTATCTTCTTAAACTTTTCAGCCTATGTGCCTTGGGCCAGTTTAGCCTTACTCATTACACAATAGCAATTAGAGTATCAACATATTCTTCAGCCAAGTTCCCAATTCCCATAGCAAAACATGAAAATGACCAGATATCTGCACAAACAGTGGGTCATATTAAGGGAACCAACCAGAGATTAGACAATCCAGAATTTCCCAAAGGGAAACACCATCTTTAGATTCCAGCACTATTTTATGTATGAACATTCATGAAACAATAGACCAGAACAAAGGCAGTGTGTGCCTCTGCTCACGTGGTGTTCAGAGACATAAATCCATTGAGAAATATCAGAGTGCTTCACACACACACATACATATGAAGTATACATTGAATGCATGGGCTGATATCCCTTTATTTCTGCATCCTGGGCTTCTTTAAAGGAAAAATATGAGTGATACAAGAATTACATCACAAGCATCATTAAATTTCATCTTCCCTCCAAAGCTCCCAACCAAACCTTGGTGCTTTTTCAATTCCCTCCTTAGTGAGCGAAGAGGAAATGCTGAAAGCCTCTCAAGTAGACTCCAGATCCTCTTCACCTACTTTCTCCTTTTCCTCTACCCCACACCCCTGGGCAGCACATGTGCCTCAGATTAAGTGCATGGGAAAGCCCAGAAGGGCAACGGGGAGAAAGAAAGGCTTCAACCTCTGAGGATAGGACAAAGTGTCGGATTATATGTTTTAAAACCTACATTAAGGGTACTTAAATGCTCTAACCTCCCTTCTAGCCCACCACTCACCCACAGGCAGTGGAAAGGAAAGGTTAATAGGGCAAAGGAGGATATGGACCTTGTCTTAGTCAGGGTCTTACTGCTGTGAACAGACACCATGACCAAGGCAAGTATTATAAAGGACAATATTTAGTTGGGACTGGCTTACAGGTTCGAAGGTTCAGTCTGTCATCATCAAGGTGGGAGCAGGGCAGCATCTAGGCAGGCATGGTACAGGTAGAGCTGAGAGTTCTGCATCTTCATCTGAAGGCTGCTCGTGGAAGACTCACTTCCAGGCAGCTAGGACAAGTGTATTAAAGCCCATACCTACAAGGCCACACCTACTCCAATAAGGCCACACCTACTCCAACAAGGCCACACCTCACAACAGTGCCACTCCCTGAGCCAAGCATATACAAACCATCACAGACCTGTTTAGAAATACTTCTTTGAGGTGAATCCAATCTGTGTTGTCAGGACATCAGAGGTTCACACAAATCAGCAGCAGTAGCTTGAGTCACTCATAAATATCATTCATGAATCAGCAATGGCCATTCGATCCAGAAGAAACTGCAAGGCTCTGACAATCAGCCCGAGTCTGAGGAAGTGGCAAGAAGCCACTAGGACACCACCAGAAGTTCTTTGGTGCTTTTCTCTCTACAAAGCCATGACAAACGATGATCAGGCAAGGTAAACCATTGCCGCAGCATCAGGAAAGCCCAAGGAAGACCAGCAAAGAGTGGCAAGGTGAACCAATGCCACACAGCATCATGCACTGTCTGTTGGGTTATACTTATACACTTTCCTAACATCACGTGTTCTCTCAAGCATCCTAGCAAAACATCACATGCCCTTTCTCCAGGCAGCTTCTAGAAAAACACCACATGTCTGTTCTCAGCAAAACACCTGCTTTAGCAAAAACATCCTCTCATAAGACAGTTTCCAGAAAAACATCACATGAAACAACTGAGTCTCCAAAGAAACCAAAAATTTTCACGTCACCAAAGAAGGAATCACGGTAAAGTGTGGACTCTCAAAGCATGGGGTACAAAACTGGGACCACTGAGGCAGAAGAAATAACACAGAGATCTGCCCGCCCCCTACCCAGTTCCCATCCGCCAAGCCAATAAATAAGACATTTGCAGTCTGATATTCTTTAGATTGGAACAGACAATGACTAATCATTTGCCTTTTGGCACCTGTTACAGAACATTACCAGACCATGTCCTTCTCCAGCCCAAGCTGCTTGGTGGTGAAGCTGTTCTGCTCTTACTCTAGGCTAGTCTTCTATCATGGCGACCATGATTTCTGTCATTCAGTTCAAGATACTCATTGACTTTCTCTTAAAGACCTACTCTGAATCTCTTGTTGGATCTCTTGTTGGATCTCTTGTTGCTGGTTTTATCCACCCACTTCTGTAACTCGGGCTGCAGCTTACACATGCTCTTGAATCTCAGCTGTGGAGTCACAGAGCAGCAGATGGTTATCTGACTGAACACCCTTCTAAAGAGAATACATCGGATGAGCCCATATTGGCCTAGCTGTACCTCAGTGTGATCCTGTAACTGTTCTAGCAGCCTGACAGATTGCTACAGTTCTCTCTGCAGGGCTTTCATGTGCAGGGACTCATCCAGAATTTGACTCCAATTTCTCCTTTTCCACCTTCATGGCTCCTGGATGGTCAATACCTCCTACCTTGCGCTCATATTCCAATGTCTACAGTACAACCTGGACACAAAGCCCCCTCCAATCCAAGGTCCTTAGTATCCAAAGGAGGGTTGGGAGGGCAAGGAGAGCCCCTACACCTCTGAGCCTGGCCTTGGACTACGTAGAGGATCATGGAAGCTTATCTAGATCTGAGAGTCCCAGCACTATCCTTGCTGACTTGTTACCCCAACAATCTGTCAGAAGCAAGAAAGCAAGGTCCAAAACCATAGGGAAATGGGAGTCCCAAGCAAGAAGTTGGTACTGTTTATATACTCAACACTTCCCTTTTCTGTGACCCAACACGTACCTAAATAGGTAAGTTAGGAAAACGAATTAGGGGGAATTTATGGAGCTAGAGAGATGGCTCAGAAGTTAAGAGTATTGGATCCAGAGGACCCGGTTTTGATTCCTAACATCTGTATGACAGTTCAGAACCGACTGTAATTCACCAGAGGACCAAGTGCTCTCTTCTGGCCTCTGTCCCTGGTAGTCATACAAGTGGTGGACAGACACACATGCAGGCAAAACTATCCATAAACACTAAATATTTATTTTAATATATAGTTATAGTCAGGGTAGAGTGGAATAACAGAATTAAACAGGAAAGGGAAGAGAGTGGTAAAGGAGGGAATGTGAAGAGGGACAGCTCTAAGGGCCATTTGAGGAGTCATATGGAATCCTACTACTATAGAAGCTTCTCAAAGTATATGCATATATGAAAGAAATCTAAATGGACTGACCAAATAACAGAAAGTGAATGCCCCACTTTCAATACCAAATGAAACTTCCAGTGCCAAGAACGAGTTGTATCTAATTGAATTATTGGCCAAATGGATAACCCTCTCTCAAAGCACAGACAAATAAAAATTATAAGGACCAACTGTTTGTTTAGAAACAACAGTTCAGAGTGTGTAAAAACCAGATTTTTCCCTCAGCTCTCTTGCTGATGTCGAGATTGAAAAAAAAAATGCAATTACAAATCTAGATAGAAATGATTAAAATAGGTTTCACTAAATTCCTACCTAGCAAGTTCTTAACAGACTTAATAGCAAGTTCTTCCTACAGTGGAGCCTGAGACTGAAACACACACACACACACACACACACACACACACACACACACACAGGGAAGCCTTCCATGTGAGCATGGCCTTCATGATGTTAATGACAAGCTCAGCTGACACACTAGTATATCTCTGTGGAAAAGATAGCATCTTGACAAAGCCGTCTGCAATCATCTGTTATTCTTAAGACAGACTCGGATCTCTAGATACCAGCCTCCCGAGAGTGAGTCCCACGGGCCACTGGCTTCTCCTCCCACGCTATTACATTAGATCTTATCCTTTCTGCTCAGTCATATTTCCACATGCTTCAATCACTCCTGCCTGGACAAAAAAAGGCCCATAAGACTCCCAAGGAACTCAGTCCCAGGAAGTAAGCCCTCAACTATGTGGTCCTGATGCTATCGATGTTCAAGTGCACAGTGCCAGGATGAATTCAATTAGGCATCACCACCTATGTCTGCTGCAGAGCCAACTGCTGGCTTCCTAGTGGGTGGAAATCCTCATATTTTTCAGAATGCGATGTGTGCTGAGAATATCCACTAAAGTCAACAGAGTACGGGTTGGTTTTATGCTCTGTTTTCACATCCTTCTTATAAAACATCCCTAGAGAGATCAGTAACCTGACCAAGCTGAAATTTTATCCTATATGCAGATTTCAAAGGAAATTTGGTTAAACACAAAGTTTACCATAAGCTATAAAATCCAAGATGATAAGAACGCTTGCCTAGCATAGATAGACCCTGGGTTCAGTCCTCGGCCACCTAGAGTTCAGCACTCGGGAAGTAGAGACAAGAAGAGGGGAAGTGTAAGGTCCTTTCAGCTATATAGATAGTTTGAGGCAAGCCTACATGAGTCCCTGTGTCAAAGGGGAAAAGAAGCAAATGATCAGAAATATTTAAATGCAACTAAAAACAGCACATGGAAATAACGATGCTAATTTTGGAGGATACTCTTTAGTTCCTGAAATACTTTAAAATTCAAGTTTTTATTATCTTGGCATATGCACGCATATCACGTATCATTTTTTCCCCACTGGGTTAACTAGGAAAGACATATGCTTGTTGAGTTCCTGTTGGAATAACTAACGATGCTTGTGAGACAACCATCAGCTTATCCTCCAAATCCTCGAATCTTTGAAAATAAACACTGGGGTTTTTTTTTTTTTCATTTGCTTCCATTCCATGTAACTTTCATCTTGTTAGACTGATTTCAGTCATCCTATCTTACTAATTTCTAAATTAATCATTATTTGGTGTTCTTATGCATGTAATAACCTAGGGCCGGCATTAAGATAAAGCAAATAATGTACTTATTTAGGGCACAGATTCTAAAGGACACCAAAACACTCAGGAATCAAACAATGACATTTCAATGTAATATTTTAAAAGTTAAAAAAATTGATGCAGATAAAATCCATAATAAACAAAATTATCAAGATTGTAAATGTAACCTTTCTTTGAGTGTTTCGTGACCTCTTGCCACTGTAAGAGTTGTCCCTAAGCAGCA
This sequence comes from Mus minutoides, assembly GCA_902729485.2. Taxonomy (NCBI): domain Eukaryota; kingdom Metazoa; phylum Chordata; class Mammalia; order Rodentia; family Muridae; genus Mus; species Mus minutoides. The sequence goes on from LR749535.1 coordinate 1,507,247, forward strand.
TAAGCTAGACCTGTCACCTTCCTCAGCATATCTCAGGACAGTGGCATGGGACTTAAAAAAATGTTTTATCACAGTCATAATTTCTGCTTTCCATCTTTTTTCCACTTGGCCCATAATATGGGAAGATATTTTGGTATGAATATGAGGAGCACACATTTTCCCCTTTACTTAGCACTTTAATAAGGTACCCATGGTACTAAAATCATAATTTTCCACACCCCAGATTCGTTATTTGTAAGTTAACAGGCACAATAAGTGCTGAAAAGGGTGTGAGGAGAGGAGAGCCCTCATTGGGATTGCAAACTGGTGCAGCCACTTTGGAAATCAGTGTGAAGAATTCTCAAAAGGCTAAAGATAAATCTAGCCATGTGACCCAGCTATACCACTCCTTGGCATGTGCCCAAGGGACTCAGCATCCTGCCTCACTTGGTCATCCACATTTATTGTGGCTTTATTCACAATAGTTGGAGAGCGGAAACAACCTGAATGTCCTTCAGCCAACAAATGAAAAGTGAAAATGTGGTACATATGTAAACCGCAGAATACTATTTGGCTATAAAAAGAAATGAAATCATGAAAATTTCAGGTAAGTAGATGAAACTGGGAAATATTATATTAAATGAGGTAATTCCAACACAGAGGGACAAATGTTTCTCTCATTTATTCTATTTCCATTTGTTGCCGGGTTTTCTTAATTGTGGCTCCTAGCCTGAAATCTTCAGACGTGAATATATAACCTGGAGTGACTGCAGAAGCCAGGAGAGTAAAAAGAAACATGGGATGGAAAAAGAACTCTAGACAGGTCAATAGCAGGACGTAAGTGATATAAAGGAGCAAATGGGGAGGGACTTTAATTTGGGAGAAGAGGGAAGGGAGTTCTGTATCTCATTACAGAATGAGATAGAGAAGGAGCATTATAGGAGGAATGGGGTGGAGAAAGGGTAAATAGCACTAATGATGTTGAAAATAGACATAGAGAAAGACTATTGAATATTGACCTAGAATTACATACTACTTTGGGTGATAACCTAACAAAATCCCAGTACCAGGCATGAGAAACCTTCCTGGATTGTTGGTTAGGGTAGCCCTAGAAACCCCCAAAACAATATTGGCTATTACTGTTGCCCTTGGTTGCCCTGAAGAAGATCTTATGCTAAATATACCACCCACTTTAGATGCAGGCCTTGGAGGAAGCTAACTTGATCTGAACCATGAACTTCCTCCCAATGAATAGCCTTCAGAGGACCAGAGGAGCTACAAAAGCTTCCTCACTGTGACACTTAGAAACCATAGTAATGGCCATTACAGCAAGGGCAAGATATCCCTAAAGGTGCCGTCGTGGTACTCATATCTTGGTGGAAGCTAACAGCTCTCTAAATGAACTTAAGTCTTAATAAACAAAACTTAAATAATGTGTGGTACTAGAAACCTAGCCAAGGGCTAGTGAGGCTATGGATCTTACAGGAGAACATAAAACTGCCACTTCACTAGGCCACCGTAACTCCTAAATGTGTGTAAAACATATCCTTATACCCTCAAGTAAGTACACTTCTAACCCCTAATCAACGAAGCTTCTCTTTGCAGAAAACAAAGATCATTACAGAAAACCACAGCTAGTCCTAAGTGTACCAAGCAAGCCCCACTGGATTCATCTAGAAAACAACTCATACACTGAAGTCTTGGGGAACATTTCAGAAGAAGAATGGAAAGATTCTGAGAGGAGGAAGACCAGAAAGTCTGCAAAATTGTGCCCCCTAGAAATGATGAGGAAGCTGCACCCATAAAACCTCAACCAAAGGAAAGGTTCATAAGCAAAATCTGAACAGTGGCAACACCAGGTGACTTGCCATGGTGCTTTGAACGAGGATGGCCGCTATGAGTGCAGATGTTTGAATGCCCAGTCCCAAATTGGCGCAACTGTTGTTTGATAAGGATTAGGAGATATGGCCTTGTTGGAGGTGTGACACTAGGGGTGGGCTTTGAGGGAATGAAATCCCTGGGAGAGGTAACCCAGTCATATTATGAACTCTATTTGCTGAATGACATATTTTTAAAATTACCTAGAAACACCAATCTCTGGAAACTATCCCTCCACTTTATTAACTTTCCTGAATTAGGAGACTGTTATAACAATCATGCCGTCTCTCTCCATGAGAGTCTATTTGGCAGCCTGTCTAAGCATTCCCAGACTGCTGATCCAACAAAGCTTGGAACATCAATACTTAAAATTAAGACTCTGAATTAAACTCTCAAGTGAAGTAGAAAGACATGAAAGGAACAGCCCCACCTAATGCCTGTGGGGTGACAGGAGAGGTGACTGGAAGATTGCTTTCTCTCTCAAATTCAAGACACAGGTTTCCCTGCTTGATCTTCATCCCTCTGATTCATCCCGTTGTTTTTGTTGTTGTTGTTGTTGTTTTCAAGACAGGGTTTCTCTGTGTGCCCTGGCTGTCCTGGAACTCACTTTGTAGACCAGGCTGGCCTCGAACTCAGAAATCCGCCTGCCTCTGCCTCCCAAGTGCTGGGATTAAAGGTGTGCGCCACCACACCCGGCCATGCCACCTTTTTATTTTTCTGTCAATAAACCTCATCGACTCAGTTTCTCCAAAGGTCTCAGTTCTGTCCTCCACAGTGCAGCTTCGATATCAATGTGACCCCATTGTTATATTTATAACCAAATGTAAGCATACGTCTGTTTTTAAGATTGTATGGTCTTCCTATACGAATACAGATTCATTTATGAATAGATATCAATTGTCTTATACATCTATGTGATTTTTTCCATGTGTTTGCTTTATATCTGGTGATTTTTAGAATTTTGTTTCAATTTTAAATTTACTTTTTATTTTCTGTATTTTGTACAGTGGGTATTATGTTAACTGTATAAGTAACTAGAGGATTTTATAAACCCATATAGCTTGAAGTTTGCACCAGTTTTCCTTATGTGGTGTATCAGATACAGGAACCTGCTGGTGTAGATTATTTTCATAGACCCAAAAGTACACCAGTATCTGTACTACCAATGATTTTTCTACCTTCTCTTTGTTTTTGTGAATAAAAAAAAGTTGTATGCTAGTTTTTAGGAGAAGCAGTTATTTTGTTATGTTAATCAAAAAATAAGAGTGACAATATAGGATGTCACGAGGGTGTTTAGTCACGTCTAAATTACATGTAAAACCCTGAGTGTCCATAATCTGAAATGCTAATGATTAGAAGGATTTAAAACATCAGAGTTCTGTCAGACTATGACAGTCAGACAGAAATATTTCATATGCATAATGAGGCAATTAGGGAATGGAACTCTCATATATATATATATATAAAACACCAAATGTAAGCATACATCTGTTTTTAAGATTGTATGGTCTTCCTATACAAATACAGATTCATTTATGAATAGATATCGATTGTCTTATACATCTATGTGATTTTTCCATGTGTTTGCTTTATATCTGGTAAGTATATATATATATATATATATATATATATATATATATATATCACATAGCCTCAAGGATATGCGATGTAATATTTTCAGTAATTTTGTACAGAAAAGAAACTTTCATAATGCAGAATTTTCCACTGAGGTCATCATATTGGTACCAGGAAGTGTCAAGTTTGAGCATTTTGATTTGAGATTTCAGATTAAAGATCTTTTACTTGTGCCATGTCTAAAATCATCACCTGGACGATTAAAGGATATGAGGAAAGAGAAGAGAGTGGTACTGAACTCAAAGTCAGATGTATCCACTTAACATCTTAGTTTATTGTTGACAAGCCCTTCCATGTTTCCTGTTGACCAAAGTGTTCCAAGCAATCCACTATGCTCTCCTTCCTCCAAATTCTTCAGATGTTGTTTCTGTAACACATTTAGAACTCAATCCAATATGTGCCTATGCTGGCATTATTTTCATTTTGCATTAGACCAACTTTTCCAATGAGAACATAAACAAAGCAAGGTCAGATAATATTGCACATGAACTCCTGACACAATGCTGCCTGCAGAGTTAGCCAGTTCCATTGGCACAAGCATGAGAAGATGGTATCTTCACACTGAAGCTTGTTCGTTCACACACAAACCATGAGACTTGCACTTAAACCTGCACGTACACCTGCACTTATACCTGGATCAGCTCTTCTGTCACAGAATGTTTGACAATGACAGTGGTGTGTGGAATTAGAGTCCATTGTTATTTACAATATATGCATATGTCTTATATGCATGCTGCTTAATTAAGCACGAGATGCCCCATTTAGGAAGTACATATGGAAATCAAAACTAAAAGATAAATCTAGAGCAGGCTCTCTTGACATTTGTTTTGAATAAGGAGCTATCAAAATACTCTGTTTAAAAAAGCAGAGGAAGAGCTTCTATCTAGAAGATAGAGTGCTTGTGTGAGGTCCAATTGTGATACAAGGGTTCAATTACCAATATCACAAAAAAAGAGATGGGGTGAATCCATGGTTCAGCAGGTAAAAAGTGCCTGAATGCTAAGCCACATCACATGAATTTGATTCCCAGAGACCACATGGTAAAAGGAAGGAACTATGAAGTGGATTATTTCTGGTTTTGTTGGAGATTCAATTGAGTCATGTGATGTTTTTCTGGAAACTGTCTTATGAGAGGATGTTTTGCGGAAGCATACACATGAGAGGATGTTTTGATGATAACAGACATGTTTTTCTGGAGGCTGCCTGGCGAAAGGGCATGTAATGTTTTGCTAGAGCAGACGCTATAAGAATGGCCCAGCAGACAGTGGACGACATTGGTTCGCCTTGCTGGTCTTGGTTGGGATTTCCTGATGTTGGAGTTCACTGATGACCCTTTTGCATTCGTTCACCTCCTTTCCTCACTGATCTTTGCTTGTTGTGGCTTCATAGAGAGAAACACACCCAAGAACTTGTGCCAATTAGTGGAGCCTCTTGGTTTCTTCTGGACCAAGTCACTGCTGCTGACAACAAAGATTGGAATCACCACAAGAAATTTCTTCTAATCAGGCCCAAATCTCCTTGTCCTTTGGTCAGTGGGCTATAAGGGAGGTTAAAGCATTCAAGAACCCTTATTAAAGTCGGTTTTAAAAAAATGTAAGCCTACAGAACCAACTCCCAAAAGTTGTCCTTTGACCGCTACATGTGTGCACACATGTGAACACACACACACACACACACACACACACACACACACACTTAATTTTTTCAAGAAGATGATGATTTCTGTGGGAGAATGAGGAGGAACATATTTCAGAAATTGTTGGGGATTCACACTGAAGCATTGAGCTGAGTTTTGACTAGTTTAGCATTTATCAACAAAATTATTTTGTTGTGTAATATTTAATCTTGTCTTTCAAACATACTTTAGGGAATGCAGATTGTGAAACTCATAATTCCATTCTCCCTTTCTTAAAAGTCATATCAAGCATTATACTCTGTTGGCAAGTTACAACCATATGGTTTAGGAGTTAATTAAAACATCTAAAACTCCTAAATTTTTTGTGTCTACAGTTATCCTTTGGTATCTGTTGTGCATCTGTGTATCTCTTGCTAAACCTTCAGCGTCGAGGGAGCCAACTATACAAGCTACCTATCCTGAAGTTCTTAACTGAGAGTCATTTCGTTTTGGCTGGCAACCCTCCATCGCATCGCCTCATATGTTTCTCAGATGCTGTTGATTTTCTCTGGCTCAAGAATGGTAATATTTAAAATGTTTGACCTGAGAATGCATCTATCAAGACCCAAGGATGCTGTGGGTTACACAGTGATACTGCTAACACACGGGGGCGGGGGGGGGGGCGGAACCGAAGGGGGGAAAAAAACAACTATTTGATAAAGAACAAAACCTCCTGGTCATACTTAAAATGTTAAAAATCTGATTTGCAGCTGTCTCTATCACACTGAAAAAACGAAAACAAAAAACAAAAACAGAGAAAGACAGTGAAAGCATAGAGCTGGAACAGGGTTCTGGATGCCATAGCAACAGCATATTCTGCGGTGGCATTATGTACCACCTGGCATGCTCCTAACTAAAGTGTAATATTTTGTCTCAGGATTCACCAAAATGGCACAAAGTGTAGACATTACATAGACAGCAATCACATTAAAGCAACCTAGCAGCTGGAGCATGAAGCATCCATCATTTTAATTCCCCTAATAATGCCTTTTGTGCTACCAGATGTTGGCACCACATCAAGATTTATGAGTAAAGCCCAACTCAGAAGTATTTGGAAAGTAAAAGAAAAATGTGTGTCATCAACTTGCTAAGAAGACCTCACTGAAATGTATTTCAGTAAGAAGTTCTAGGTAAACCTTAAGTTTATGTAATCAACAGAAGGAATGAAACAGAGGAACCTTAAATGAAGACTGGCTATGACCTTGTGTGTCATATTCTCCTACCTCCAAACACAGGGCTCTTGTGACTGAGATACACAGCATTTCACACCATTGGTACAGAACCGTTCACAAAATAATAAAGGTCTCAAGGATTTTCTTTATCTTCGGATCAAAATTAGCCCTTTTATGATTTAGACAATTTAGAAAAGTGTAGGCTTAAATTCAACCCCCAAAATATTGAGATGTATTCAGTAAGCATCCATTCACTGAGAGTGTGTTGTATATAGAATACTACAGGTGTCATGAGCCATATATACCTTGTCAATCAACAAAACATCTGCAGCACTCTCCTTTAAGAATACCTGAAGTTCACACTGCTTGCTTATTTTGAAATTAAGCACGGGCATATGCTTTGCTTGGAACAAGAGAACGTGAGTCAGAGGGAAGTGTGTCACTGTCTGGCAGACATTGTAGGAGACAAAGCATCGTTTGACAAATTGCCTCTCTACTGCTTCTGTCATCAGAGACGTACGCGTGCGTGGAAATGGTCAGTCTGTCAAATCTCCAAGCCCTGCTAGCCCGTGTTAGACATGAAATCCAAAAGGAAAAATCCTGGCACGTGCCAGGGAGTTGGGTTGTTGATTACCATAGCATAATTTTGCCTCTCTTGTCTGATTAAAAAAAAATTATAATCACCTTAATCACAAAGTCCATACCACATTAAATGCTATTCTACCTTTGCTTCAGCACAATTTCACCATCAGATGTCTTTAATTTTGCTTAATAAGGGAGATAATTGTGTGTCAGAAAGGTAAAAACAAGTTGTCCAAGAGGGAGCAGATGGAAAATGGCTGAGCCTCAGGTCAGACCAAGTTCTGAATCAATGCTTTTCCACCAACCACACAGCCTACTCTTGAAAAATATTATAGTCACATTACATTTTTAAAATACATGAAACAAAATTATGAGGAAGCAACTGCATCATTTCTACCAATGAAACTCAGTTTATAAAATCTTTACATAAATACACATATAAAAATAATTTCTTGGTTATTTGTGGCCTTCTGTGGTCCCCTGTGAACTCTTGGATTGCTTTTTCTAGATCTGTGTAATTTGCCATGAGAACTTTAATGAGCAGTTTGTGGAATCTGTAGATTAAATTTGGTAATATAATCATTTTCACAATATTAATTTTACCAATCCAGGAGCATGGAAGTCCTCCTCATAGTCCTGTGTCTTCCTTAACGTCATCTTACAACATCTTGAAGTGGCATTGCAGAAGTCTTTTCACTTTAGGTTGATTTATTCTTCACTGTTACGTTATATACTTATTACAGCTATTATTAATGACTTATGTTTTCTGAATTTCTTTCTCTGAGAGCTCATTGTTGGTATGTATATTGACTTTATATCCTGAAACCTCACTGTAATTACTTATTAGGTGCTAGGGTTTTCTAAGCAGAAAGAACACAGCTGTGAATATGACAGTATCTGACCTTAAGTTATACTACCAAGCTAATAATGACAGAAACAGCATGATACTGACATAAAAAGAGACGGATCAGTACACAGAGTAACCCAAAAGTAAACTGACAAGCCTGGGTCCACAAACTTTTTTATAAAGATGACAAAGGCGTGCAGTAGGATGGATAGTGCTGGTAAAATGGAAAACTGAGCGTCTACCTATAGAAGAATCGGATTAGATCCATATCCTTCCCCCTGTACAAAATCAACTCAAAGAAGATCAAAGACCTTAATTTAAAACCCGAAACGCTGAAACTTTGAGAGGGAGTATTCCTCAAGATAGCGAGTATTCCTCAAGATAGCAGGCTAGGAAGACACTGTGAAAAGAACCCGGGAGCGGCCATGCTTGGGAGATGCTCATTCCTCTCCCACAGGCCCAGCTCCGGAACCACGGTTTTGAAGACATCATTTCCTGGTCCAAATAAATGGCTCACTCACCAGCCTGACCCAGCCCAGCTCTAATCATGCAGCTCCCACATTGACCCAACCTAGGGAAGGACAGATCCTCACACCAGACACACAGCTGATGAACAAAGTGCACGTTCCCAGGTCAAGTCATAAAAGCAAATACAGCATTAGTGATGAAGCTAGCATGCCTTCCGTCAAAGTGTCTCCCAATGAGAACACCAAGATGAACCCCAGGATGCAAAATTTAAAAAAAAAAATCTATTAAAAATAAAAAGATTATCAAAGAATTCAAGGAATTTAGAAGGACATGAACAAACACTTCATTTAATTTCAAGATCATAACCAGAAATGCATTTGTGATATTTAAGAAAGCATAAATAGAGCCGGGCATGGTGGTGCACGCCTTTAATCCCAGCACTCGGGAGGCAGAGGCAGGCAGATTTCTGAGTTCGAGGCCAGCCTGGTCTACAGAGTGAGTTTCAGGACAGCCAGGGCTATACAGAGAAACCCTGTCTCGAAAAACCAAAAAAAAAAAAAAAAAAAAAAAAAAAAAGCATAAATATTGGGCTGGAGAGATGGCTCAACTGTTAAGAGCACTAACGGCTCTTCCAGAGATCCTGAGTTCAATTCCCAGCAACCATATGGTGGCTCACAACCATCTGTAATGAGATCTAATGCCATCTTCTGGTGTGTCTGAAGTGTGCATATATATTAGATAATTCTTTTTAAGAAAGAAAGGAAGGGAGGGAGGAGAGAGAGAGAGAGAGAGAGAGAGAGAGAGAGAGAGAGAGAGAGAGAAAACAAATACCCAGCCAAGTTAAATGACATTTGAAAACCAAATCAATAAATAGAAACATCCAAGAACTATGAAATGAGAAACTTAATATCCTCGTTAGAAAACTTAGTTGAACTAATCAAGCAGAATATAAAATATGAGGATTTGAAGATAAAAATAAGATTTAGACCAAATGAGCAGAGAATATTTTTAACATGTTCAAAGCATAAAAAATGAGCATTCAGGAAATGTGGTCCACCACCCAAAAATATCAAATCTTTGTAATCTCAGAGGCTACACTCATATAAAGTCTCACCAACATGACTATCTAAACATGAGGTGAACAGGAGAACAAAACAAGACAAGCCAGACTGAACAGAGGGGAAAAAGTCTCATCTCTACGCAAGGAACAACAAGAAATTAAAGAATTCTGGGATGGGAGACGTGGTGCATTCCCCAGGGAAGTGCATGTCAATGGGGTAATCACTATTGCGTGGTCATTGATGAAATCGTACATCCAAGATTGGTGCCTAGCCCAATCGCCATCAAGAGGCTTCCTCCTGCAGCTGGTGGGAACAGATACAGAGACCCACAGCTAAACATTAGGCAGAGCTCAGGGAACCCTTTCGATGAAGGGGGAATAGAAAGACTGTAGGAGCCAAAGGCGTCAAGGACACCAGGAGAACATGACCTGCACAGTTAACTAAGCAGGGTTCATAGGAGCTCACAGAGACTGAAGCGGCAATCATGGAGTGCACATGGGTCCACACTAAGTCTTCTGCATATATGTTATTAGCCTTGGTGTGCTTGTAGAACTCCTAACAACAGTAGTCGGAGTGTCTCTGACTCTTTCATCTGCTCTTGGGGACCCTTTTCCTCCGACTGGGTTGCCTCACCCAGCCCTGCTAGGACGGCTTGTGTCTAGTCTTATTATAACTTGTTACTCTGTATTCAGTAGATATCCCTGGGAGACCTGCTCTTTCCTGAAGGGAAATGGAAAAATGGATCTGGGGGGTAGAGAGGATGTGTAGGAGAGGCTGGGAAGAATGAAGAGAGGGAAAAATAGCAGTCTGGATGTATTGTATAAAATAAGAATAATTTTTTAAATAAAAAAATATATACAAGTAACATTATACAGATTGAGCAGGTCAAACTTAGGAATATATGTGTACACACTTATGCATGTAACTACAATAATGAAAAATAGGCCAATATTTGAAGGAAAGCAGGGAGGAATATATGGGAGGGTTTGGGTGGAGGGGCAGGGAGGGGGAAATGATGTAATTATAGTATAGTCTCAATTAAAAAAGAAAAAAGAAAAAAATCAAATCTTTAAATTAAAGACATAGAAGAGGGAAAAGAATCCCAGGACAATGGCAACAAAGGTGAAAGATGAAAACTTCCCCCAAACTAAAGAAAGAAACACCCACAGAGGTACAAGAGGAACACAGAGCCCCAACCCGACAAGACCAGAAAAAGGTCTCCCCAGGACATATTATAGCTAAAACACTGAATATATGGAACAAAGAAAAAAAACATTGAAAGCTGAGAAAGAAAAATAATATGAGTCACAGTACACAAGACAGACCGCCAGGGTTTTCTTCTGACCTACACATGCACTGTGGTGCACACACACACACTGTGGTGCGCACACGCCCATACTCACTCCCTCACACAAAGAAGTTCTTTGTTCAAAGTCTATCTTCACCTCAATACAACATGTATGCAAGAGGCAGATGTATTTTGACTTGAGGGACAAGCAAGAAAATGTCTGTCATTTTCACTCTGGATCTGTGACCTTCAACTCTGAGTGTGACCTACACATACCGAGTCACCCTAGTTCTCAGGAGTTCTTACCCACAATGAAGGTTGTTCTTATCTGTCGCCATACCCTCCCTTTGATCTTCAGTGGTATTTTGAAGATATTTTTGTTTGAAGATATTGATGCTTTGGACTTTTTTTTACTGGACTTTTGTTTATATATACTATTTTTTTTTAATTTTGTGTTTGTGTGCAACTGTCTGTCTGCATGTATATGTGTTTCTCATGCTTTTTTCCACTTATTTTATTTTATTCTTTTTACTTGTTTGTTTTATTTGCCTGTTTGTTTTCTAAAGAGAGAAGAAAAGGTGTGGGGTTGGATGGGTAGAGAGGTGGGGTGGACCCAGGATTTGATGAGGGAAGGGAAACTAATCAGAATGTATTGTAAGAAAAAAAAAAAAAAAAAAAAAAAAAAAAATATATATATATATATATATATATATATATATATATATATATAAAACCAAGGACTGTTCTTATTTAGCTTAAAATCCACTCCAGGACACATGACGGGGTACTACTGGCAGCTAGTGTCAGAAGGAAAATTCCCCGTGTCCAGTGTCACCGTCATCAAGCTAAGAAGCACACTATAAAGAAACTCGCAAGACCTAGAAGATCTTCTTCCTATGAGAGTGAGTCTCCTCTGCCCTCTGGTGGCAGAGATCTGCATCACACATACTGTCAACGCAGTAGCAGGCAAAGGCTATTTTGAGACAGTGTCAGTAACAAAACCAGGGAGCAGAGTGATGTCCCTAGGGTGCTGTCATTAGAAGAGAAAGCCTGGGATGTATAGCCCTGCCTGTGTTTGTGAAACAATGGCAGGAAATCCTAAAAAGAAACTAAGTCATCCTGTGGAGGAGAGAAGGGTAGAAAGGAAAGGGATGGTGACTAGGGGGACATTTCCACAGCGTATATTTTCTGTACTTGGATGGAGCTAGAGAGATGGGTCCATGGCTTAAGAGCAGTTGTTGCTCTTGCAAGGGACCAAGGTTCGGGTCCCAGCAACCACATGGTGGTGCACAACCATCTCCAGGGGACACCAAAACTAAAATAGTTTTTAATTATATTTTATAAGTACACAAAACCGAAACAAACTTTGATGTTTGCCAGTATCAATCAAGCTGAGGCAACTTTTCTACATGGAGAGAGAATAGCTCAGTGCACACTCCATACCAGAGCCACTGGGAACAACGCCTTGGAAGAACAGAGCTCTCTGTGCAGGTGGCAGTATGTTTTAAGTATAAGATCACATGGCACTTAATTCATTTGCACCACGTGTGCACACAAACACATACAATCACAGGCACACATGCACAGAGGTGGGAGAGAGAGAGAACTAATAAAAATAAATTTTAAAAGTAAAAATGGATGCTATCATACCACGTGCAGATAAATATGATTTACGTTTTTTTCTGCTCTTGTGCCTCTATATCATGAAGTATTGAATAAAGCTTTCAATATAGCATTGTATGATAGAATAGGGTCCCCATGACAACTTCTGACTCATGCTTAGTTACAGTACTTAACACGTCACCTTCCTCCACTCTGACTACACCTCTGTGCTGTGTATCAAGATGGTCCTCACAGAACAGGTGAAGGATGGCGGTTCTGTGACCTCTTCTGGTAAAAGGTATTTATTTATTTATTTATGTGCTTGTTCCGGGGGAATGAGGATATGTATACAGGTGTGGTGCGCCACCTTGTGGAAGCAAAAATGTAGCGCACCTGAACACATTATCAACATCAGGGTCCACCAGAGTCACCCTCACTGCAGACACTTTTCTTCTCTCAAAAAGAAAGCCAACCCCAGTCAAGAAGGGAAAGCATGCGCACTCGCCAGTGAGATTCATGCTCACTCCTCAACCTAGCGAAAGTCTGATATGACTAGGGAGTCCCAGGGCACTGATGTCATCGGACAACTCAAGCCAGTGTCTTCTGTCTGGCCCTTTGCCCTGCCCAGGGTCTGATGTACTCTTTACTGAAAGAGGCTTACTCCTTTAAAAGTTACACTCGGGAGACCATCTACCATTCCCCCCAAACTCTGAGATATTCCCCAAGCAGAAACATCTAACCTTGCCCATTTCAAGCCTTTACAGGCTATGCAGGAACCTGGCCAGGCCAATGACCAGACTGTCAAGGGAATCCCGATATCTCCCACCTCCGTACATAGCCACCAATTCCAGCCAGGAGGCTTGGTTTTGATAATGAATATCCCTGTCTAGGCTCCAGAACCTGCCTGAAAAAGAGACCACCCAGCTATCCTCGCCACACCAACTACTGTAAAACGTGGTCGGTGTCGTCCCCTGTATTCATCCCAATTAAGAAGAATTATTAAGGGGCTGGTGAGATGGCTCAGCGGGTAAGAGCACCCGACTGCTCTTCCGAAGGTGATAAGTTCAAATCCCAGCATCCACATGGTGGCTCACAACCATCCGTAAGGAGATCTGGCACCCTCTTCTGGAGTGTCTGAGGACAGCTACAGTGTACTTACATATAATAAATAAAATAAATCTTTTAAAAAAAAAGAAGAAGAATTATTAATAATAGACACAGGGAAGATGACGGACAATCTGACTACAGATGAGCAAACCCAATTACATATAGACCTCTGTTCTTTTAACTACAGAAGGTACAGTTATGGAGTCCTGTCTTTTGAGAGAGAAAAGCAGGCAGTCTCTGCTCCCCTGGTCCCATTGACTGACCACCAACTGTCAGCATTAGCCAGACCGTTGATTCTTATCCTGACTGAGACACCGAATCCTCAACTGCATGGCCAACTACATCAAACAGAAAATAAATCAGTTAAGCTGCTGCTCTCTGGGACCAACTATGTTCCCATAAAACAGGATGAGTCAATGATTTGATCTCCTCAATGAATTTGGTCTCCTTCATGGGAAGCCTCATGGAAAATTACCAAACTCTATTCTAAAAATATGAGGTCAAGATGTCCCAGCTAACTTATTTTCCCTCCTGTCAAACAACTTGCGTATGCAAAACCTCCCCCAGCCACCCCGCTACTGCTGAATGAGATACCCGAAATGGGTTTTGTCTTCACAAAACCCTTGCTCTAAATGCTCGACCCTACACTTGGGTCCCAAAATACCTAACCGTAGTCCCGTTGACGGGAATAAGGATGTTCAACTGTCTGTAGACTGTGTCTGAGTGTTCTTCTCCAGTGGACACCCATAACACAGGTATCTTCTTCAACCCTCTCCATTTTATATTCCGAGGCGGAGTCTCTTGCTTGAACTCAGAGCTCACCTGCCCCTCTAGGCTAGCTTGCCACTTTGCTCCTGGAGATCTCTACCTCTATCTTCTGCTGATAGGATTACAGGCAAGCCCCACACATGCCCAGCACTTATGTGGGTTCAGGATGTCTGAACTTTGGTACTCATGTTTGCACAGCACGTGCTTTATCAGCTGTTTTATCCAGGGTCCTCTAGAGGGACAGAACTCATAGAATCAATCTATAGAAAGAGAGATAATGGGGATTTATTAGAGTGGCTTACAGGCTGTCATGTCCTGCTAGTCAAACGATTGCTATCTACCAAAGGAAAGTCCAAGAATCCAGTAGTTGTTCAGTCCACAGATTAGATGTCTTAGATTCTTCAATATACACTGGAATCTTGAAGAAGGAGGCTCCAATTATTAGGATAAGGTACCTTGGTCATTTGGGGCCAAGGTGTGCCGCTAAGAGATCACACCACACAAGAGAGCTAACAGAAAAGGTTTATTGGAGAGGGGGTAGCAAAAAACTGTCCCAGAGTGGGGACATGAGAGACAGCTAGAGACAGACAGACACACTGACACACAGACAGACCAGGAGACAGAGGGAGAGACAGAGAGAAAGAGAGAGAGAGAAAGAGAGAGAGAGAGAGAGAGAGTTGTTTTGTTTTGAGGCAATGTCTTACTATATAGAGCCCAGGCTGGCCTCAGACTTTGAGCAATTCTCTTGCCTCAGCCCCCCCCCCCCCACTGCTTTCATTACAGGTGTGAGAGCCACAGTTCTGCTTTAAGTTTTAATTACTGTGCCTAAGAATTCCATGAAACAAAACTGCCTCTGACCTGTAGCCCCTGCCCAAGAGCAGAGACTTGGTGAAATGCTGCTGTCTGTTGTTTATGGGAAATCACAAGCCACGTGTTTTCACTCCCCTAAACAAGTTTGACCCAACTGTACTGGATATGTTCAATCACATGTAGGAGGGAGGTGTGTAGGCAGGACATCCATCAGGATATGCCGGTAACTGGGTGGGGGAGACGGGGGACACAGACAGAATGTGCATCAGGAGATGTGCTTGCCCCTGATTGGACCGGATAGGAAGTGCAGTGGCCTTGTGGGGTTGTCTTTTGAGGCCTCTGCAAAATGTGACAATGTGACTCATCTCCATTTTCTGGGAACCTGGGAATGGACCTGGCCAGAGCCCATTCTCCTGGCCAGTATTTAAAAAAAGCTTGCTTCATATTTGGCTTAAAGATTGTGGTGGTGGGCTTACTCTCCACCAGTGAGAATAACACAGGTGTGCACCACCATGGCTCTCTGAAAACATGACTCTTTGAAGAAAAAAATGAACAGCACTGTCACTGGGGTTGTGGTGTCCGCTTGAAAGACCTGATTGTTTTAACATCAGGGAAGGCCGAAGCTCCTGACACAGGCAGCATCCAGGTGGAGCCATTGACCATGATCCTGCATCCACTGCATGCAGGTGTTCCAGGCAGCCGGTAGACCTGCTGCTTAGTGGAAATTTCTCACTGACAGTGATTCCTTGATCTCCGGGGAGTGGAGGGGGGAAGGGGGGGACAAACAGACAGAGAAAAACAGAGACAGACAGAGCAACACGGAGACAGGCAGACAGGCAGGCAGACAGACAGACAGAGACAGGCAGCTTTGTGGAGTGCTTTACCAGAATAAGAGAGGTTGAATTCTGTAAGACAATGCAGGAGGGAAGAAACCCCGCTCCCCCATCCCCGTGTCTGCACTTGGGAAAATGCACTTGCATTTTCCTAATAAATCAGGTGGCAAGCACCCCTCCATGGACTTCAGAAAGCGCTTGCTCTCCTTTTGGAAGCTCTGTTTGTAGGCCTGAGTTGGTTGGGGTGACTTTTGGAATGGTCTGGGATTCCCTGCAGCCTCGGTCCTGTGGCCCGCTGCTCTGGGACTCATCTGCGACGGTACAGTCTTCAATGCTGTGTGTTAGGATCAGACTTTCCTTTCTTAAGCCTGCAACTGCTACAGATCCACCTGTTGAAAACAGGGTACGTGAGGCTGGGGAGATGGATCAGTGGATAAGGTGTTTGCTGTGTACATAAGGACCCACAGCGCCGAGTTTAAAAAAAAAAAAAAAAAAGCTGGACATGTCCATAACCTATAACCACAGATAACTCCAGTGAAGTGTGGTATAGCAAATGCCTTTGACCTCAGCACTCAGGAGGAAGAGGCAGGTGGGTCTGGGAGCTCCGGGGTGGTCTGCTCTACACAGTGGGTTTCAGTCAGCCACAAAACAAAACAGGGGAAGAAGGTGAGGAAGAGGAGGGAGGCCCCTTGCTCCTACCGTAAGAGTCACATTTGACCAGAGAACCCACTCGGTTCACTTGACTCCTGTTTGGTTATTGAATGACGCCACCACCTCTGTTTTATACTGTGTTGGGATCAAGTTCAGGGCTTCTTCATGCATGCTGGAGGAGCACGCTCCCAAATGAGGCGGAGGCACGAAGACCAGGAGTTTAAGATCAGCCTAAGCTACACATCTAGTTCTAAGCATGCCTGGGCTACGAGAGATTTTTCTCTCGAAATCAAGCAGGAAAACGTCCACAGTGTTTACCATTTCCTGGAGTACTGAAGCATAAATAGAACAAAAACCTCATGTTCCAAAAATGCCCAATGACCACCCAGCAGCACTGCCCCCAGTATCGCGTTCTCTTGCTGGCTGATGGAAGAGAATTTCTCATGGGTTCTGCTTCCTCCACCTCCACCTCAACTCTGACCCGAGTGCATACCCATTTAGATTCCCAGACCTCAGAAGAATAGTGAACAAAATGGCCAGAGGAGAATAGGCTTAAAGCCAGAACGTTTGGACAGAAACCACGTTTGGCAACTATCAAATGTATTGAGAGTTTTTTCTTTCCGAGGCATTCAAGTGGACAGCTTTATTTATAACTAGGGATATAATAAAATTGGGGCCATCTGGCCAGAGTTGTAATATCTCTATTGGCGCAGGTCCCCCGTTCTTCTATTAGGATGGCATCCATCAGCAATCCCACTAGAGAGGGTGAAGCAGGAAGGTCAGAAGTTCAAGGTCATCCTCAGCTACAACAAGTCTGAGACTGGCTTGGAATATAGAAGACCCAGGGGAATGGGTTAACATCAGAGCATAAGTCTCTGGATTATTTTGTACTTTTACCAATCTGTAAAGGCAGCTGACTGTGAACTACAGTTCTTAGGCTCTGCCACCACCTAGTGGTACACTGCTGTTATTCTGAGACCCTGTCATCCTCAAGGTAGCCATGCCAAAAGAAACTCGGGAAAGAAATGGTGAGTATTACTTACGTTTCCATACACATCCGCCACTAATTAAGAGATGCCACATAGCCTTGTCTACAGCCCAATCAAGTGGAGGCATGTGTTCCCTCCTCGAGGGTGACTGTAGCTTTAGGTCAAGTTAACAGAAAACTAGTCATCACAGAACCTAAATGGGCAATCTTGTCCTCCTGTTGTGGTACCTGCCACAGAGCCCCATTTCAGTCCCTACTTCAGAGAACCATCAGATCTCATCCACACAACATTTTTGCGTCTTTCTTTTTCATTGCTAAGAATATTACAGCAGCCATGCTGCCCCCTGAAAGAAAAAGAGGACTTGAGTCAGTTTCACTGGGGAACCATGCACTGCATTGTACACAAGAAATCCACACTCTTGGGCCTCGATTATCTCCTATTTTGGATAAGAATAGAAACAGCTGCCTCAAAGAGTTATTATCATTAAATCAATTAATGAGATCTGGGGAGATGGCTCATTCATTGGGTAAAGTGTTTGCCTTACAAGCATGAATACAGATTAACAGTTAGGTGTGACTGCACATGCCTGAAACCCCAGCACTTGGGGACTGTGATGGTTTGCATATGCTTGGCCCAGGGAGTGGCACTGTTAGTAGGTGTGGCCTTGTTAGAGTAGGTGTGTCACTGGGTGTGGGCTTTAAGACAATTGTCCCAGCGGCCTGGGAGCCAGTATTCTGCTAGCAGCCTTCAGATGAAGATGTAGAACTCTCAGCTCCTCCTGCACTATGCCTGCCTAGTCACTGCCATGCTCCCGCCTTGATGATAAGGGACTGAACGTCTAAACCTGTAAGCCAGCCCCCAATTAAATGTTGTCCTTGTAAGAGTTGCTTTGGTCATGGTATATGTTCACAGCAGTAAAACCATACCATAACTAAGACAGGAACCAAGACAGGTAGATCCTGGGCACTCACTGGCATCTAGTCTAGCTAAAATGCTGAACTCCAGGTTCAGCGAGAAAGTCTGTCTCAAAAAATAAGATTGATCACTAAAGAGATGGCTTAGTAGGGAGAAGTGTTTATCTTATAAGTCTCTGAGTTCTCTCTCTCTTTCTCTTTCTCTCTCTCTCTTTCTCTCTCTCTCACACACACACACAGTTTGAGACGCCATTAATATCAATATCTGGCCTCCATTACCTCCAACCCTTTGTGTCATCAAGCACACACACAATCATACACATACATATACATGGGGCAGGGTGGAAGAAGGGAGAGAGAGAGTGGTGGAAAGAAAAGGAGATAGATAAAAAGACAGAGAGAGAGAGAGAGAGACGGGAGTGAGAGACAAACGAAGCCATTAGTAAATGTTTAACAAGCTTACAATCGTATCCAACACGCACAAACATTAAACAGTACAAAACACAACACTATAAATGAATATCTCATACTGCCTATTACGTGAGAGTCCCAGTGCTCAGGCAGTAACCCAAGGGTTAACTACTTCTTACTATTTTCCTTTTTTCTTTCTTCAATTTTTTAATAAGGTCTCCACTGCAACTCACTATATAGCTAAGGGTGACCTTGAACTCCAAATCCTCCTGCCTCCACTGTGCATGATCATGACAAGTTTTTGTGGTGCTCTGGGTGAACCCCAAAGATTCAAGTGTGCCAGACGGACACACTTCCAAGATAATCTCCAGTCTGTTTTCTTTTTTGTTTTGAAAAAGATTCTTCTCTATAACCCTCAAAACTGACCTCAAAACTCTCCATCCTTCTACCACAGCTTCCTGAGAATTACAGATGTACAACACCGTGCCCAGCACTGAAAAACTAAAACCTGCTTTATGGTGTCACAGTAAAGCATTGTGATATAGTATTCAAAGATCGTGACATCATAAGGAAACATCGGATGTTACAATAGGGTTCTCCTGTGTCACAATCATGATTTAAGATCTCCCAGTTCAGTTGTTGGGATAATGGTGCACTGTGATGTCATAATTTAAGATTGGGATGGCATAATTTGGTATTGTACCACAATCACCTGGTGATGACACAATGGAGTATTGTAACTTTATTATTTTCAAAACCCATTTTAATGTACATTTTATTTACATTTCAAATGTTATCCCCTTTCCTGGTCCTCCCCCTGAAACCTCCTATCCCATCCTCCTTCCCCCTGCTTCTATGAGGGTGTTCCTCCACCCACCCACCTCCCTGCCCTCAGTTCCCCTACCCTGGGGCATCTATCAAGCCTTTACCAAGAACCTCATGCAGCTGGAGCCATGTGTACTCCTTGGTTGATGGCTTAGTCCCTGGGAGCTCTTGGGGGACTGGTTGGTTGATATTGTTGTTCTTCCTGTGGGGTTTCAGTCCCCTTCACTCTTTTGGTCCTTTCTCTAACTCCTCTACAGAGGACCCCTCGCTCAGTCGAATGGTTGGCTGCAAGCATCCATCTCTGTATTTGTAAGGCTCTGGCAAGGCCTCTCAGGAGACAGCTATCTCAGGCTCCTTTCAGCATGCACTTCTTGGCATCCACAATAGTATCTGGGTTTGGTAATGGTATATGAGATGAATCCCCAGGTGAGACAGTCTCTGGATGGCATTTCCTTCAGTCTCTGCTCTACACTTTATCTCCATATTTGCTCCTGTGAGTATTTTGTTCTCCTAAGAAGGACCGAAGCAATCACACTTTGATCTTCCTTCTTCTTGAGCTTCAAATGGTCTGTGAATTGAATCTTGGTTATTTGGAGCTTTGGGGCTAATATCCACTTATCAGTGAGTGCATACCATGTGTGTTCTTTTGTAATTGGGTTACGTCACTCAAGATGATATTTTCTAGTTCTATCCATTTGCCTAAGAATTTCATGAATTCATCATTTTTAATGGCTGAGTAGTACTCCGTTGTGTAAATGTACCACATTTTCTGTATCCATTCCTCTGTTGAGGGACATCTGGGTTCTTTCCAGCTTCTGGCCATTATAAATAAGGCTGCTGTGAACATAGTGGAGCATGTGTCCTTATTACATGTTGGAGCATCTTCTGGGTATATGCCCAGGAGTGGAATAGCTGGGTCCTCAGGTAGTACTATGTCCAGTTTTCTGAGGAACTGTCAGACTGATTTCTAGAGTGGTTGTACCAGCTTGCAATCCCACCAGCAATGGAGGAGTGTTCCTCTTTCTCCACATCCTCTCCAGCATCTGCTGTCACCTGAGTTATTTTAGCCATTATGACTGGTGTGAGGTGGAATTTCAGGATTGTTTTGATTTGCATTTCCCTGATGATTAAGGATGTTGAACATTTCTTTAGGTGCTTCTCAGACATTCAATATTCCTCAATTGAAAATTCTTTTTTTTTTTAGCTCTGTACCCCATTTTTAATAGGGTTATTTGATTTTCTGAAGTCTAACTTCTTGAGTTCTTTGTATATATTGGATATTAGCCCTCTATCAGATGTACAATTGGTAAAGATCTTTTCCAATCTGTTGGTGGCCTTTTTGTCCTATTGACAGTATCCTTTGCCTTACAGAAGCTTTGCAATTTTATGAAGTCCCATTTGTCTATTGTTGATCTTAGAGCATAAGACATTGATGTTCTGCTCAGGAATTTTTTCCCTCTTCCCCACTTTTTTTTCTGTAAGTTTCAGTGTACCTGATTTTATGTGGAAGTTCTTGATCCACTTAGACTTGAGCTTGGTACAAGGAGATAAGAATGGGTCAATTTGCATTTTTTTTACATGCTGACTGCCAGTTGAACCAGCACCATTTGTTAAAAATACTGTCTTTTTTCCACTGGATGGTTTTAGCTCCCTTGTCAAATATTAAGTGACCATATGTGTGTGGATTCATTTCTGGGTCTTCAATTCTATTCCATTGATCTTCCTTTCTGTCTCTGTACCAATACCATACAGTTTTTATCATTGCTCTGTAGTACAGCTTGAGGTTAAGGATAGTAATTCCCCCAGAAGTTCAATTTATTGTTGACAAAAAGTTTTTGCTATCCTGGATTTTTTGCTATTTCAAATGAATTTGCAAATTGCTCTTTCTAACTCTATGAAGAATTGATTTGGAATTTTGATGGGGATTGCATTGAATCTGTAGATTGTTTTTACTAGGATGGCCATTTTTACTGTATTAATCCTGCCAATCCATGAGCATGGGAGATCTTTCCATCTTCTGAGATCTTCTTCAATTTCTTTCTTCAGAGACTTGAAGTTCTTGTCATACAGACCTTTCACTTGCTTGGTTAGAGTGACACCAAAGAATGTATTATTTGTGACTATTGTGAAGGATGTTGTTTCCCTAATTTCTTTCTCAGCCTGCTTATCCTTTGAGTAGAGGAAGGCTACTGATTTGTATGAGTTAATTTTATATCCAGCCACTTTGCTAAAGTTGTTTATCAGCTTTAGGAGTTCTCTAGTAGACTTTATGGGGTCATTTAAGTATACCATTATATTATCTGCAAATAGTGATATTTTGACTTCTTCCTTTCCAATTTGTGTCCCTTTGACCTCCTTTTGGTGTCTAATTGCTCTAGCTAGAATTTCGAGTACTATATTGAATAGATAGTGGGCAGTCTTGTCTAGTCCCTGATTTTAGTGGGATTGCTTCAAGTTTCTCTCCATTTAGTTTGATATTGGCTACTGATTTACTGTATATTACTTTTACTAATTCCTGATCTTTCCAAGACTTTTAACATGAAGGGATGTTGAATTTTGTCAAATGCTTTTTTAGCATCTAATGAAATGATCATGTGGATTTTGTCTTTGAGTTTGTTTATGTAGTGGATTGTGTTGATGGATTTCCATATATTGAACCATCCCTGCATCCCTGGGATGAAGCCTACTTGATCATGGTGAATGATCATTTTGATGTCTTGGATTATGTTGGCAAGAATTTTTTGAGTATTTTTGCATCAATGTTCATAAGGGAGACTGATCTGATGTTCTCTTTCTTTATTGGATCTTTGTGTGGTTTAGGTATAAGTGTAATTGTGGCATCATAGAATGAATTGGGTAGTGTCTTTTCTGTTTCTATTTTGTGGAATAGTTAGAAGAGTATTGGTATTAGGTCTTCTTTAAAGGTCTGATTGAATTCTCCACTAAGCCCATCTGGTCCTGGGCCTTTTTTGGTTAGGAAACTATTAATGACTGCTTCTATTTCTTTAAGGGTTATGGGACTGTTTAGATGGTTTATCTGACCCTGTTTTAACATTGGCATGTGGCATGTATTTATAAAATTGTCCATTTCATCCAAATTTTCCAATTTAGTTGAGTATAAACTTTTGTAGTAGGATCTGATTTTTTTTTAATTTCCATGGTTTCCTTTGTTATGTCTCCCTTTTCATTTATGATTTTATTAATTTGGATACTGTCTCTGTGCCCTCTGGTTAGTCTAATAGGTTTGCCTTTACATGTTACTTGACCATTTTCCCTTACTGCTTTTAATATTCTTTCTTTGTTTAATGCATTTGGTGCTTTGATTATGTGACAGGAGGAATTTCTTTTCTGGTCCAGTCTGTTTGGAGTTCTGTAGGCTTCTTGTATGTTCATGGGCATCTCTTTCTTTAGGTTAGTGAAGTTTTCTTCTATAATTTTGTTGAAGATATTTACTATCCCTTTGATTTGGGAATCTTCACTCTTTTCTATACCTATTATACTTAGGTTTGGTCTTCTCATTGTGTCCTGGATTTCCTATATGTTTTAGGTTAGGAGCTTTTTGCATTTTGCATTTTCTCTGACTGTTTTTTTTTTTTAATGGTTTTTTTTTTGAAGATTTATTTATGCATATGAGTACATTGTAGCTGTCTTCAGACACACCAGAAGAGGGCATTAGATCTCATTATGGATGGTTGTGAGCCACCATGTGGTTGCTGGGATTTGAACTCAGGACCTCTGGAAGAGCAGTCAGTGCTCTTAACCACTAAGCCATCTCTCCAGCCCTTCTCTGACTGTTGTATCAATGTTTTCTATGGTATCTTCTGCCCCCGAGATTCTCTCTTCTATCTCTTGTATTCTGTTGGTGATGCTTGCATCTATGACTCCTGATCTCTTTCCTAGGTTTTATAATTCCAGGGTTGTCTCCCTTTGTGATTTCTTTATTGTTTCTAGTTCCATTTTTAGATATTGGATGGTTTTGTTCATTTCTTTCGCCTGTTTGATTGTGCTTTCCTGTAGTTCTTTAAGGGATTTTTGTGTTTCCTCTTTAAGGGCTTCTAGCTGTTTACCTGTGTTCTCCTGTATTTCTTTAAGGGAGTTATTTATGTCATTCTTAAAGTCCTCTATCATCATTGTGAGAAGGGATTTTTTTTAGATCCAAGTCTTGCTTTTTCTGGTGTGATGGTGTATTCTGGACTTATGATGGTAGAATTCGGTTCTGATGATGCCAAGTAACCTTGGTTTCTGTTGCTTATGTTCTTACACTTGCCTCCTGCCATTTGAATATCTCTAGTGCTACCTGTCCTTGCTATACCTTACTGGAGCCTGTCCTTCCTGTAATCCTAGTTGTGTCAGAACTCCTCAGAGTCAAGCTGCCTCTGGGACCCTGAGATCCTGGTGTGACCAAGTTCCTGGAATACTGGGATCCTGGCATCCTGGCATCCTGGGGTCCTGGCATCCTAGGGTCCTGGGGTCCTGGCATCCTAGAGTCCTGGCATCCTAGGGTCCTGGCATCCTGGCGTCCTAGCATCCTGGCATCCTGGCATCCTGGCATCCTGGCATCCTGGCATCCTGGGGTCCTAGCTGTGTTAGAGTGCCTGGGACTTGAGCCTCCTCTGGGTTCTGTGGAACTGGCTGCAGAGTTTGCGCCCAAGGTAAACCAGACCGGAAGGAACCCGAGGCACTGGTCGGGCAGGGTTCCTGCATCCCTGGATCCTGCTGGTCCTAGTTACTCCTGGTGGTGTTGGAACAGATATTGTGTCCTACTTACCCCTGATCCTAAGTTCCTGGGTGTGCTAGAGCGCCTGGGAGTGGAGCCTCCTCTGGGTGCTGTTGGACTGGCTGCAGAACTCTCGCTCCCTCAAAGCCCATTTTTAATGATGGTTCTTAAATGCTTTAACCTCCCTTGTAGCCCACCACCCACCAGAGATAGTGGAAAAGAAAGGATACAGGGAAGTGGACATCTTTAGAAAGGTTCTTTGGGGCAACTCCTATTTGTATTGTCTGGAATCAGCAGTTCAGTTCACAGGCTAGTAGAGGTAGCTCTATCCACTCAAAAGCACTTCACATATTCACCAGCAGTATAATTCAGTAGAGTCAGGATAGCAGACATGAATCAGCAGCAGTGGCACGACCTAGCGGAAACAGCCATGTGTCAGCAGGAGGGACCAGGAGGGATACCAGGAGTTCTCTCTGTGCCTCTCTCAGGGAAGGCTCAAGACCCCCAGGCATTGCACAGCTAGCTGTACCAGCAAGCCAAGTTCTGTCTCTGTCACTGTCTGTCCAGTCTTCTTTATACCCTCCAAACATCACACGTCCTTCATGGGTCACCACCTGTCATCTCTCAGGACGTGCCTCTGTCTCAGCTGACAACACTCTGCCAATCAGCCTGA